>BSBM01000571.1:2160000-2177500 GCA_027924585.1 Larix kaempferi | reverse complement strand
TCGTCATCATCATCATCATCATCATCATCATCTCCATCATCATCATCGTCGTCGTCACCCTCTTCCTCCTCCTCCTCCTCCTCATCATCATCTTGGTCATCATCTTCATCATCAACATCATCATCATCAACATCATCATCACCATCTTCATCATCATCATCTTCATCCATTCAATAGGATTTTTGTATGGATGCATATGTGCTTGAGCTATGGTTTGGTCTGTTTTTACTACATAGCACGTACACACTACATAGTGCGTATGCGCTGTTAGTGCGTACGCGCTATTTATGAGTACGCGCATTTAAATTAACGTGCATGCACCATTTAAATTTTTAAGTTTTGGTGGGTAATTCCTTTCCCACCAATGTGTTGGATGACTTGGCAGCTATGGTTTTAAGTTCGGGTTGCCAAACATTGTGTTATAACAAAATACATCTTATTTTATAACGTCTTCTATTTCGAGCATGATTCTGCGTATGCTACACTAGCCCACTACTAATGAAATTGCACACACTTGTAGAACTATGTGTGCAGACTCCGAATATGTAATTTTTTATTAAATCTATTATTTGTTCCTATTTTTTAATTAATTTCAATTGCACTAACGTCAATCTTACACAAAAAGTAGGTTATTTCTTTCGTCTATAACTTTTGATTGGCTCACCTATTTTGAAAATGGAAAAGAACCCATACAAGTACACACAAAGACCTACATCCTAAAAAAAAAAGTTCATTGATTATGTAGGTAGCTCTAATATTGCCTTTTGATGTTCAGATTTCTATTTTTCCAGGAGTCCATTAAGACTAACGCGTCATGAGTGGCCAGCATTAGCTTGCACCAACCTGCAACCAAATTCCATAATGCACATTAAAGTGAAATATACATCTAGAACTGAAGACTTCAATATTTGGAGCAGGAAACGTAAAAAGACAAACAAGTACTATCTCATAGCAAGAAAGGTCAAGATAAAGTGGATTAGGAGGAGGATTGAAAAGTACAAGGTTTGGAGCCCTACGAAACATATATTATTAAATTGTTAAAGTTTATGCTGATTTGTAAGCCTAGATCTACATGCATATTATGTATTATGATCCATTTCTCCATTGAGGGGATGTTGGAATAATGTCAGAATGATAGGCTTAATAGTAGAGATTAGATTAGTGTGAATCTACTCAAGATACCATAAGAGGTTTGAGATCTAGTTATAGGATCCGAGTTTTGGTTTGTTGAGATCTCTCTCAACTATATATGTAAGTAATTTTATATGCAATAGATAGATTGGTGTTTACCATCTCTGTGTGAGCCTTCGTGTTCTTGCTCCTCTTTTAATCTAAATAATCCACCAGGCTAAAAAACCACTTAAGTTCTACCATTGCCTCAGTCTATAATGTCGTGGTAAATTTTTACGTTCAAAGTTATGATAATGTACCGGTAATGTCCAAAGCTGGTAAAAAACATTAACGTTCAATCATCGCGCCCGTGAAGGCAAGTTATGATAATGGTCAAATACATTTAAAAACAAAAATGTTTTCAAATATTTGCCCCCCTCAAAATTCACTACTCAAAGATTTAGTCCACACAGAATACAATAAATTCGAAATTAATAGGAAACGAAAATTGAGATAAAAATAGCACAATATTCATCCTCTTTGCACGCCATAGATGGCGGATGAGATTAGGGTTTCTAAAGATGCCTTGCCATAGGTCAATTTGAGCTCAAGGTGGATGCGACAATGGGATTGGGGAGGGCGCGCCATTATTGCCCTTCCTCCACTATGTATGTTTCTTTTAGTTAGTTGGTTTCTTTATCCACCTTGTCTTTTAATTTTAAGTTTAATGTCATTTACTATAAATTATTATTTATTATTTGATCAATAAATATTTAATATTTTTATTTATTTTAAATTTATGATTAAAAAATAAATTTTAAATGGTTTTTGTTAGTCTGAAAACATGATTTTAACAAATTTATAAATAATTTCGAAAAATAGAGTACATATTATTTGAAAAATAAATCTTTCTTATTTTTTAACTGAATCATCCCTTTTGAGCACCCTCAACTAAACCTGATCAAACCGCCGGCCGATATCAGCCTAAATCTTTTCTCACACTTGCCTCAGTCGATAATGTCAGTCTATAATGTCATGGTAAATTTTTACGTTCAAAGTTATGATAATGTAGCTGGTAAAATACATTAACGTTCAATCATCGCACCCGTCAAGGCAAGTTATGATAATGATCAAATACATAAAAAAAAAATACTGTTTTCAAAGATTTGGTGCCCTCAAAATTCACTACTCTCAAAGATTTAGTCCACTCAGAATACAATTAAAAAAAAATACTGTTTTCAAAGATTTGGTGCCCTCAAAATTCACTACTCTCAAAGATTTAGTCCACTCAGAATACAATAAAAAAAGTACTGTTTTCAAAGATTTGGTGCCCTCAAAATTCACTACTCTCAAAGATTTAGTCCACTCAGAATACAATAAAAAAAGTACTGTTTTCAAAGATTTGGTGCCCTCAAAATTCACTACTCTCAAAGATTTAGTCCACTCAGAATACAATAAAAAAAAAATACTGTTTTCAAAGATTTGGTGCCCTCAAAATTCACTACTCTCAAAGATTTAGTCCACTCAGAATACAATAAATTCGAAATTAATAGGAAACGAAAATTGAGATAAAAATAGCACAATATTCATCCTCTTTGCACGCCATAGATGGCGGATGAGATTAGGGTTTGTAACATGCTTATAATTCATATATACTCTGATTTAACCAGACGATTGCGATGCTCGGCTCACAATCTCTTCAGCGAATTCTTGAATATTCTTATCGGAAGATCCACCTTCCATCATTGCTTCCGTCGATAATGTCTTCCACCGTAAAGCGTTTCTTCTCAGATCCACGCCTACTTGGCTTTCCATAATCATCCTGATACTCTTCTCCACTTCCTCCTTCTCCACTATTCCATCTGCTGATCGTTTATTCAATCGCAATCCCGTCTTCCATTTCTCTGCAATGTATTTGGAATTAGTAGTCTGATCGGTCCACTGAGGAACTGCCAACATGGGGACACCGAAGGTGAGGCTTTCCAGCGTCGAGTTCCATCCACAGTGCGTCATAAATGCAGCGACAGAGGCGTGAGAAAGCACTTTCAGCTGAGGACACCAAGGAACGATTAGCCCTTGCTCCGAAGTTTCATTCAAGAAACCCCCCGGCAAGTTTTCTTCATTGTTAGCCGGTGGACGAATGACCCATATGAAAGAATAACCACTGAACTTCAGCCCAAGGGCTATTTCATGAATTTGTTCTTTTGAGACAACCCCGAAGCTCCCGAAGGAAACGTACACAACGCTTGCGGGTTCCTTTGTATTCAGCCAATCCATGCACTTTGAGGATTTCCACAAATGTGCATCAGAGTATTTTTCTCTGCGATTCTGTCCATCCAAGAACGCCGAGGGTAAGAGCGGGCCTACAGTGCGAATCGGAGCTATCGCTCTCACTGAGTTTATTTCTTCCGATTCAAGTTCTTCAAACGAGTTTCCCAGTATCCACGTTGCATCTGATAATGGATCAAACTGATCCATTACTAATCGTAGCAGAAAGCCGTAAACATTGCAAGGTTGTAGAAAGCTCGGCAAGTCCGACACGTTCAGCAGCGGCAATCCGGGAATTTCTATCTCGTCCATTGTTTTGCCTGTTCCGCCTCTCGCGATGGCTGCACAAAAGAATATTAAGGATTGAATTATATTGAAAACTGAGAAAGAGAAGGTAAAATTGATAAAAATAAAACATTGGGAAGCGAAGGCTCACACAATCCTCTACTAAAATGGTAGTAGATGGAATAAACTGCACAGGATTGCGTCCAGAAAAAGGCAAGAGGAATATTAAACTTGTTTGCAACTTCAGGAAGCCAGGGAAGGAAGGAGTCGTAAACGATGCAGGATATATTGTTGCCTTGAGCGTTGAGCCTTTCTATGAGATTTGTTAAGGTGAGTCCTCCCATCTTGCCTAACATCTGCGTCGCTGTTTCCATGCCCTTGAAGCGATCGAAATCCAGAGGAAGTCCATCTGAGATTGTTTCATACTGAAGTACTTCCTCAGAGGAGATTGATGCATCTTGTGCGTCTAACATAGCCTTAAGGTTGGCCTCTAACATCACAAAGGTCACCTTCAGTTTTTTTGAGACGAGCCGCTTGGCGAACTGCAGCATTGGATTGATATGCCCTTGTGCTGGATAAGGCACCACCATAACGCGAATCTGGCTGTACTCCACCCGCCTGACTAAAGATGCCATCCTTCTAAATTCCAACGACTGGCAAGGAAAAATTACGGCACAGAGCCTCCAAATACTCAAAATCCGTCTGTCGTAGGCTGTGAAATTGATCCTTTCACTAAGATTGCACATTGCTCTTCGTGTGTAGCTGATTTATTGACAGCAGGCTCTAAATTCCTTCACTTAACAGTCAATTTTCGGCCTTAAATATTATTTAATTTTCCGGTAATCAAAGGAGACTTGTAAGTACTCGTCCTATCTATGACTAGTAGTATGAATTGTTTGGTACATGCACGCATTCTAATCATCAACGTGACTGTTAGGAAGCAACTACGCGTTGGTCTCGTGTCGTTTTCATAGAGTTTACTACCTTTTTAATATTAAATTGTAAAATTCACTCTAGTCTTTTCATAAAGCAATCATATTTCTTAACAGAAAATTATACATTTTAAAAATATTTGCTTTACAACGAGAAAAACCTTTCTTTTATTATTACGGATGTCATTTTCGTTCCCATCGATTAAACAATCATATTCTTAAAAGAATTGCTTTCACAACGAAAAAAAACTTTCTATTATTATTACGGATGTCATGTTCGTTCACATGGATTAAACAATCATATTCTTAATCAACTTAGGTTGAAAATGATGTACGGTTTGAAATTTAACAACTCCACAACGAAGAAAAGCTATCTTTGATCAACAACAGTTATTTCATTCCGGATTAAACAGTTATATTCTTAATTAGTTTGGATAATAATTTATTCATTTTAAGAAAATTCGGTGCAAAACAAAGAAAAAGAGTAAGCTAAACTCTAGACCGAATGCATCAAGAATCCGGCGATTTTTCCAGTTTCAGCAATTTCCGATTCGCGGTGCATTCGGTCTAGAGTTTAGCCCATTCCCAAAGAAAATCTTTCTTTATCATCACAAGTAGCTACAAGAATGCAAAGGCATCAATCCACTACAATCAATTAGATGCACAGTTAGAGGAACCACCTATAAGTACTTAATGCAATTAAGCTCTTTTTGCCTATATAAGTAAGTGTTATTTTCTTTTTTTTTTAAATAATAAGATTTGATAATAATTTTAAAAAATGATTTTCTTAAATCATAATATTAACATTTTATTTTTTTGATAAAAAATAATCTTTCAATCTTATTTTATTTTCTTCTTTTTTCTTTCTTGTCACACCCTTAATGAAGGTAAAATGGAAAGAGAAAACAAATGTCTATTATTTGAAAGTTGTGTCAATTCCTTATAGAATATTCAAGTTTTTAGATTCATTTATTATCTTCACCCCCATAGTTGTTAGATTGATTTATTATCTTCATCTCCTTAGATGGGACTTCATTTGTAACAACCATCTACAAGGGGTTTGTGTGATGTTCATCATTTTTGTACAGACAATGTTCTTCATCATTGGACAATAACATTCTGAGTTACATCATTGTCATCTTCTGCATCCTTTGTATTTAATGGATCACATTCTCGCCATCTTTTCACGATAGGTTTATGTCCTTTTTTCCATTTTTAAGAAAACTTTTTTGTTGTTTCTAAACATGGGCACAAAAAATTTGTATTCTCATAATCTACAGTGTGAACCCAAAAGAGATTGCCCCAATGTAATAGTTCATCTTCTTTGGTAAGCCTTGAATAATGTCAATCTCAACACATATTTCAACTTATGTGGAAAGACCAAGTTTAAATTCATATAGATATATTTTGATGTAATCACCCAAGGTATTGTTAATAACCTTAATATGTTAAATGCCATTATGTATTTTTTAATGAAAGAAGTGAAAATATGTTAAATGCCACTATCTATTTTTTTTAATGAAAGAAGTGAAAATATGGTCATGGTAGTTATATAATACAAAGAGGAAACCACTTTTAAGTGTTATTTTCATTTATCTAGATTAAATAATCATATTCGTAATTATCCTAGAGAAAATATATGCACTTTAAAAAATTATGCAATTCAGAAATGTATTGTAACTTGTACATCACAAAGATGGATCACACCATGGTAATTGCTTTCAAGAAAATTTGAAAGGAATGTCTATATAGCAATGGTGGAAAAATGCAAACTATTTGTGAATTTGGAAATGCACATTTTAACATGCTACAAATGCCTAGTCAACAAGATTTCCACATTTTCCTCTCACTATGTTTGTATTCTAGCTCTAGGATATAATGATATTCATTAAAACAACTCCATTTGACAAAAAAACATTTGTTCTTTAAATAAACCCACACTTCTACAATAAGAACTTGACAATTATGAAGTTAATATGTGGTTGTCAATAAGTACATTGCAAGACATTCTAAATTTGAAGATATATCCTTGGTATAATATGTTCCTTGGTACTCATGGTAAAATGAAAATCCTAAGAAAATAATCTATTCATTATACAATCTATTCGATACCACGTGCACAAGAGCCCAAAGAATATTTGTAGCAAAAAAATGATGTTATACATCCATTATCTGTTAGGATATTTTAATACTCCATCCTTGTCCTACCTAGCATTATTTATTTTTCCTAGTTGTTGATGATGTCATTTCCCCCCTAGTGGTGTGCATATGTCATCGATGATCCATCTACCACCTTCTGAGCCCTGCATGCATCATTTTAGGACCACTTCAGTTAGTTCCCTATTTTATAGCAACCAACTGAGTGTTCCAGTGAAGTCCACCTGAGTTAGTTGACTCTTGTGGGGGGTTAGAGCTCCAGATTCCACTAATTGTGGCCTCATGTGCCCATTTCTGATTGGCATGCATGAAAAAATCACTATTGCGCCCCCCTTAGTCAGTTAACTGATTGTGACTTCAGTTAGCTGAGTTTAGGTTCAGTTCAGTTGAGTTTGGGTCTTCCAAAGCACTCCAGTGGTGATAATCCCTATGCTAGACCAACTGAGGTTCGAAATCTCCTGAGTGATTCGAATTCTCTCCATTGTAACATCATTGTTGATTATATTAATTATTGGATAGTGTGAAATTATTCTGCTCCTATTTGAGCTTTGCTGCATAATTATTTTTTTGCTCATTCTTTCTCTATGAGATATACTCAGCTCTTAGATATGTTGTGGAATAGAATTTCACATGGTATCAGAGCCATTGAGCGAATAGGTTGAGCAGTTGCTTTCGGTAGTGCACCAGAAACCTCTAGATTTCCACAGCAAATCCTAGTCCCATTGCATTGAATTCATTGGAGAAATCCAATGACGTCTAGCTAGGTGTGAAGGATCTGGATAAAAGTGCCTACTCTCCTAAAGGAGTGCTCAGTAGTAGTCTGCCTCCATTATTGAGAGTTTTTTGAAGGTTATTCAAATTTTTTGAGTGCAGCAGCAGTTCTAGCAGTTACAATTTTTTTCTGCACTTGCAGCAGTTACAATTGTTTTCTGCAGTTGCAGCAGTTTTCTACACTTACACCAGTGTCTCTACACATGTGTTTTCCTACACTAGAGTTTATGCACCAATGTTTCTGCATTAGTGTTTTTCTGCACCTATGTTTCTGCACTTAATTTTCTTAGTAGCAGTTTCACCTTGTATTCGCTCCAGCAGTTGTAATGGATAATTCAAATTCTCCTCTCTCTCCTAGGATCCTAACACCCTTTAATTACCTTGATTGGAGGGCTAATATGCAGATGTTATTGCGCAACAAATCACTGTACATGGTAACAAAGGGGAAGGATCCCGGACCACAATCAACTGTGGAGAAAACCAAGTATCTGAATCAATTGGATGAAGCATTTGGTTTCATGTGTATTCATATTTCCAGAGATCTACTCTTCCACATCGAATGATTGAATACTCCGAGAGAGTTATGGTTGAAGTTAGAGATCCTCTTCGGCAAAAAAATGAGCTAAGAGGCCATATTCTGGAGAATGAGTTGATTTCTCTTCAACCTAGCAGTTTCGAGACCATCCAACAATTCTTTTCAAAATTCAAATCTCTGGTTTTCCAATGCAAGTAATGTGGCATTGAGAAGAAGGATGAGTACTTAGTGCTATCCATTATGCGTAAGCTAGGTCCTGAGTTCTCCATCTTTGTCTCTACCTTCCATTCTGGGTGAATGTCAATCCTTAGTTGGAAGATTCCCTCCTTTGATATTTTCACTAAATCTCTCATCCAAGGACAAGATAAGTTGATCCAGATGGGTGCCTCAATGATGGCCTCCAAAAATCAAGCTCTTTTGGCTGGAGAACCAAAAATTTCTAATGGGAAGGGCAAGCAAAAAGGAAAGGATAAGAGGCCATCTGAACCCAAGAAGAATGCCAAGTCAAGTCCATCGGAAGGAGCCTCCAGCTCCAAGAAGGACAAACAATAGGGATTTGAGAAATCCAAGTGTTCATATTGCAAGAAAGGAAACCACCTAGAGAGACATGCATGCAGAAGAAGATAGATTAGTTGTCCAAGCTTCTTAAACAACACAACATTTCCCTCCCAAAAGGTGCAAGAGAGACTGATTCTGGAAGTGATTCTGATGGTCATGAGAGATGCCATGCAATGAAGGCTAGATTTTCAAAATCATAATCCCTTCTCATAGATTCAGGAGCCTCCAACAACATGGTTTCCTACAGAGAATCATTTTCTTCTCTAGATCTCAAATATGGTATGATTATTCACATGGGAGACAACTCTCGGATCTCTGCTGAAGGGAAGGGTAAAGTACATATGGAGCATGGTAAGTTGATACAAACCATTACACCAAAACCTCGAGATGTTAGTGAAGTCCATCCATTAGGATCTTAACATCCCACCACGCTCCGCAGTCCAGACTCTGGGCTGGATGTGTGCCCGTACAGTGGTGTCCCCTTTGCACCGTACAAGCCTTGGGCGAACACTGCAATGCTGACGTTGCCACCCGCTCTGTGACTTGAACCTGGGTGGAGGCTCTGATACCAAATGATACAAACCGTTACACCAAAACCCCAAGGTGTTAGTGAAGGTCGTCCATTAGGATCTTAACATAAGTTCAAAAATGTTCTATTTGTGCATTCTTTGTCAGTGAATTTTTTGTCTGTATATCAGATGACTCACACAGGTTCATCAAAGAAAGTGGTCTTTGGTCCTGACATAGTTGCGATTGCAGAGATCTCTACTAGGAATATTATAGAAAAAGGGTTTGCAAACCATGCCTCCAAGGCATATGAAATCTCACATTTTTTTCCATACTCTCAGCCTATCCCATCGGAATCTGATGGAGATCAAAGTAATATCTGGACGGGCGCACAAAGATAGTCCCCAAATCCGTTGCAATGGGGACGCGCTGGCGGAAAAAAAACAACTACGTGTATGCACCTAAGATAGTGTGCACGCACCACTAGGTTCGGTACCAAACCGAGGTGCATACGCATGCCTGGCGCATGTGCGTGTTTGGCACGTGCGTGCAACGGTGGCGCGCACATGTCCCTGTTTAAAAAAAAAAGAGCAGAATGCCCCATTTTGCTATTTGGACCCAAGTGCGACCTCCACTCCCACGTGCGCGTCAATTGAGCTACCAAAGGAGGCCAAATCCACTCCAAAACCCCCCAAATACACCCATAAACTCATTAACGCTTCAATATCAGTTTTTTTTTCATTTTATTCATTCTTTGTGTCAATTTTTTGTTTATTTAATTGTTATAAATTCCCAAATTTTTAAAATAATGAACCAATTTTCAATTGCAGATTGTAAACTAAGACAATGAGTGAACAAGATGTTAACCCCGATTCTGGTGGAACACAAGAAAACCCAAACCTTGGACCCAATGCTGAAGAAAACCGTGAACAAAACCGAAATGTCGAACAAAATTTTGAACAAGATGACCTTAACCATTATGTAAATGAAATGAGAGTGCACACTCGAGATCTAAGAAACTCGGGGGAACCATCTCGATTGTCTCTTGCCACGTCAATTGAGAGCTCAATTAACTCCCTCATCCATGCACATCGCCAATTGACCAACATGACTGAATTTAGAGCTAGGATGCAGGAGTATTACTCCACAGACATTTCCAAGGAAGCAATAAAATATTTTAACATTACAAAAGCCCAATTATACAGTATGTTCACCGATCTAAAAACAAACCTACCACTGAACATTAGAAAGCCACTTGTATGCATGGATTGGTGTCATTACCAACCGTAGAGGGACAATTGGATGCAGAGGTGGTTCATGGTGTATGATAAACCTCCTTTCAATAATAGGGAGTTTCCCCAGTACTTCCTTCGGCAACTATGGGTTGAGTTTTGCATCGGTTTACATGTCAACTATTTTTACATAACCGAGTTCCAGGGTGTTGGGCGTGGCTTTTCCCAAGATCGACCTGCTTCCAGGAGGAACCCACTGAGAGGGTCACTAGCTCCTAGGCACGACCCCAACGCCTCTCCCCAGCCACCTCAGTTACCCCACAAACTTGATCAGATCGAGGAGGCAATGAGGAATGTTGCATGTGGACTCCTCAGACACACCTCCTTTGTAGCAGCGACTACAGTGGAGAGGTCGGGTGACCTTGATAGAGATCCAGGTGTAGGGCCTTCACGACAGGTCTAGGATAGACCCGTGACTAGTAGTAGCCATGCTGGGCATTCCAGTTCGACGGGGACAATGCCACATCTTTGTCCCCATTGCGGGCACACTTGCCCTGGCCCGATCAAGGGCTGTTATATGGATTAGGTCAGCAATTTTTTTAATGTGTTTTCAATCATCACTTGATAACTTGTAAATTATTTTTAAAGTATTTTTGTTTGACTTAAACTATTATTTCAATGTACAGTTACTCAGAGCTGAGACACCAACATGGGAGAATGTAGGATCTCCCAACCTGGATGCAGCAATGGCATCTGCAACTGAAATTGCGGCACCTCACACGGAGGTATTTTCAGTACCTCACACAATATTGTTTTTACTTATGTCATTTATATTACTTAAGTATTTATATTTATGGCATACACGTTGCTAGTTTGTACAATGTTTTTGAATATCTTGATTTCCTAAATAATGACTTGTTTAACATGTTCATAACATGCATGCATTTTGGTGTCCACAGGTGTTCCCTAACTACGGTGATCAACCATCCCCTCCAGGGATTGGCAGATCACCATATACACAGGTACAATGTGTAGTTAAAAGCACGCTTTTAATTTGAATTGTTACAACTTACTATGGTTTAATTTATTGTTTGTTTACTAAATTGTGATATTACAAATGTATATGTAGGTGCCACCAACAGCTGCAGGTCCCCATTTTAGTCCTATGTTTCCACCCTCTCCCATGAGTCCCCCCCCTCGCTTCCATCTAGACCCCTCCCTCCGTCCACCCCCTCCCTTCCATCCAACCCCCCCTCCCCGGCCATACTCCCCCCTCCATCCATCCTCCCCCCTCCATCCATCCTCCCCCACTCGTCCATGCCCCCCCGTATATACATCCTCCCCAATTTATCCACGCCCCCATGTCTATCCATCGTCCCCCATTCATCCACGCCCCCCCTTCCTTCCACCTTCCCCTCTTCGTCCACAACCTGCCTTTCGTCCATCCTCCTCCCTCCATGCAGGACTGCCCTCCCATGCACCATCCCTCAACACCCCCCCTAGTCCTTTTCATTCGATACCCTCTATCATATAACCGAAAGGTATTCATCATCCACGATGCCCTCCTCCACCCCATACCACCATGTCTTCTCCCACCATATCATCCCTACTTCCCGCCACTATTGTGGCATCTACTCTTCCAGTATCCTCATCTGTATCTCTAGTGGTTGCACCTGTAGTGGTTGCCACTGCATCTGCGCCCCCCCCCCCCCCCCCCCAATGACTCCACCTACTAGCCCAGAAGCCCAATCATGTCCATCATCGGAGGTGTTCACGGTGAGTATCAAGCTAATTTATGAAAATATTTTGATGCATTAACAAAAATTAATTTAAGCAATTATTACTTTTCAATTAAATGATTGTTGTAAATGTTGTAGGCTAGAATCGGTGAGAGGCTACGCAGATCCAGGACACTTGCCTCACGTTTCCCATTCGCATCTGAGGTGATTTATTTAAGATTTGAATTCTACATTTCTTTTATAAATGTGGTAAATGTTGCAAATGATTGAAAATGACGGTATCTTATATCATTTGATCCAGAGCCCGGAGAGATGGTCTACTCCTAGACGGAGCAAGACTTGAGGCACCGATAGCTCGAAGAGTAGGAAGATCGACTTTGGAGATGTGCCTGGGAGTGATGGGGGTGGTCACAATGCCTGAAACACCATGTTATGTACATTAGCCATGATGTGGCACTTTTGTGCACCAGTTTCGATGTGATTTGTATGTACGGCACGAGTTGCCATGTATTTTGGATCTACGACATGAGTTGTTGCATTTTCTATAGGGCACGAGTTGCCATTGTATGTACATTGGTAACCATGTTCCACTATTTGCCAGGAATTGTATATGTTTGGATGAGTTTTGTCTCCTTGATGTACATGGATTTTCAGTTATGTGATCTATATCGATGTTGTCTATATTAGTATCTTGTTGTCTAATGTTGTTGTCTCATGTTGTGTGTATCATGATGTAATGTTGTCTAAATTTGGTTTTTACTTCTATCCGTCCATGGAATGCGGTTTTAAGTTTTGGTTCCAATGATGTCCATGCATTAGTTGATAATGTGAATCAACTTGAAGCTTACCTAGATATTATAAGAGAAGTTGGATATCATAGTTCAGCTTGGTTTATCATTCCACATGTAAAAGCTTCTAATGGTATCTATGTTAAGAAAACATTATAAACATAGGCTAACTGAAACAAAATCATGTGTGAGAATTAATCTAAAAACAAACGGAATAAATGGATGGACCAATCACACCTCATGGCACATAAGATATATATTGGGAACTTGAGTACTAGGAAAAGGATACTTAAAAATAAAAAAAAAGTCCATTGTTGTCAAAAGGTTAAAATGAGATCCAACATGATTTTTAATAGCTCTACATAATGAGATCCAAAATGTCCATACTCTACATACTGAAATGTCGTCACTAGTATTTATATTGATGATTTTGTCTACTTAAGATCATGCAACAAATTAATAACCAAGTTATGGAATCATTTCTTAATCAATTGTCACCACACAAATAGGACAACCTTGAGCACAATGTATAGCTAGCTCATTAATTCTCACTCATGGATATAGCCACCTTTGATTTGATGACCATCACATCCACTACCATTTACAATTAGGACTTCCTTAATTTATCAGTATGTGATAGCGATCTAATATTATGTAGACACGTTGACTTAAACACATATAGTTGACATTACAATAAATGACTACTATGAGGTGTATTTGTGAGGGTATATCCACCTCAACACACCAACTTGTTACCCCAATACCCCAAATTCTTTCGAATTTTGTTTAGAAGGGATTGAGGGGTATTATGACATCCTAATTCATCTATTGGACACTCAGACAATTGTTAAAGAAATTCAGGACTTGCATTACATCAATGGAGTCACACATACACCCTCATCAAGTTGCATGCATCCATTAGTGCGCCATCAACACTAGAACATGTAAGCATTACTACATGTTGGACTAAGCTTTACTAATGTTATGAGAATATTAGGTTTGCCATCCATTGGGAAAGTTTTCATAGGTTTGCATATCCACCATATAAAAATGTTCATGGTACAACCAATTTCAAACCATTAGGTTTCTAAATTAGGTATCCAATGCTAGGTACAACGGTTTTCTAGTTGATGATGGACCCTTGCTATATAGATGAGATACTATGCATATATGTGTATAGTGATTTGGATTCAAATGTATGCACATGGATATACATGTACAATGAAAATGATTTAATTTTTATATGTATTATAATTTAGGGCTAGATCTTAGGCTACATAATAGGGTTTCATTGTGATTAGAATACAAATTAGGGTTTATGCTACCAACTAGGGTTTTTAGGCTAGGATCTCGTGTTTCTAGGCTAGGATCCAAGCTCTAGGGTCACCATCTTAATGTTTAATTCCACTATCACGACATCATTCTCACCAATACCATGCCCACTACTACAATCACCATCAAGCCTCTCAATCCCATTTTGTACATTTCCAATACTTCCAAGTTAAAATTTATAGGTCTTGTTGCTAAAAGCTTTTCACTTATCTATTCACATAGACAAATACAATTCCATGAAAGATTTGTTGTAGCTTGGTATACATGCAAGTTCACATGCAATAATAGTTGAGAAATCCAAAACATCCTATACCTTGGAAAAACACCCTTATTAATCTTCTTTTGACTAAGGAAGGGGAGAACATCATATTATAGTCTCAATAGCAATGTGTTTTTTAATGAATGGCCTCTATAAATGGAATACTATATTTATCTGGTCTTTAAAGCCAAGTCATTTGGAATAGAATGTCACAATTTCAATTACACCATTAATGCAACATGTTCAAATTGAAAGTTTTGTTTTGTTGCATTACATGTGGTCAAACATTAACTTCCATGAATTATTTTTTAATAAAAAAAATATTATGAAATGTTATTTTTTTAAGTCTATCTTCATTGCTGAAGGGTTATTTTGTCACTAAAACTTCGTGTCAAGGGAAATGTAAAAATTCAAAACGTAAAAAAAATTTAGTTTAAAGGGAGGAGATGAAATGGAATTCCAATGTGAAATTCGATTGCCGATAATTGAAATATTCACATGATCAATGCTCTGTGCATGTTGGCTTGCATGCGTATTTCATGTTGACCAAATTTATTTACACATTGCTACAAATACGTGCCATCATCAACATATCCATCATCATCATCTTCATCATCAACATCAACATCATCATCATCCTCTCCATCATCATCAACATCTCCATAATCATCTTCTTCTCCATCATACTCATCAACATATCCATCATCATCATCTTCTCCATCATCATCATCATCATCTTCATCACCATCACCATCATCATCAACGTTTTCATCATCATCACCATCTTCATCATCATCACCATCTTTATCATCATTGTCATCTCTAGGTTCCTCATCAACATCTCCATCATCATCATCATCACCATCATCATCAACGTATTCATCATCATCACCATCATCACCATCATCATCATCACCATCATCATCATCATCATCAACAACATCTTCATCATCATTTTCATCTCTAGGTTCCTCATTAAATCTCCATCATCATCATCTTCTTCGTCATTATCATCATCATCTTCATCACCATCACCATCATCATCAACATCTTCATCATCATCACCATCATCATCATCATCAACATCTTCATCATCATTTCCATTTCTAGGTTCCTCATCAACATCTCCATCATCATCATCTTCTTCGTTGTCATCATGATCATCTTCATCACCATCACCATCACCATCACCATCACCATCACCATCACCATCATCATCACCATCTTCATCATCATCACCATCTTCATCATCCTTGTCATCTCTAGGCTCCTCATCAACATCTCCATCATCATCATCTTCTTCGTCATCATCATCATCATCTTCATCACCATCACCATAACCATAATCATCAACGTCTTCATCATCATCACCATCATCATCATCATCGCCATAAGTGCCTGGTGGATGATTTTCCAAAGTTGACCTTTGTGTGCAAAAATTGCACACTCCCTTACTGAGCAAAACCCTAGTTTTCAAAATGGACGTACAAGATGACACCGAGGCCACAAGACTGGAGGAGAGGGGCACCCCTAGCATTATCCTGGTGTCCTGAATCCAACGGAGTCGACGGTTTTTCGATTGGAGCCACGGTCGTCATTCTATGGCTCGTTCTGTCTCGTATCTAAAAGGCCTTCAAGGACACCTGCTGCATACCCGCCAGGGGCATAGAACTCCAACCGTGCAACAAAATCGGGTTCCGAGGAGTACTGCAAGTGTGTCTAGGTAGGTTTCGGCTGGGAACGCTAGCCATAAGTTCCCGATGGATGATTTTCCAAAGTTGACCCCCGTGTGCAAAAATTGCACACTCCCTTACTGAGCAAAACCCTAGTTTCCAAGATGAACATACAAGGTGACACCGGGGCCACGAGATCAGAGGAGAGGGGCACCCCTAGAACTATCTCGGTGTCCTGAATCCAACGGAGTCAACGGTTTGTCGATCGGAGCCATGGTTGTCATTCTATGGCTCGTTCTGTCTCGCATCCAAAAGGCCTTCATGGACACCAGATGGATACCTGTCGGGGGCATAGAACTCCAATCGTGCAACAAAAATGGTTTCCGGGGATTCTTGCAAGTGTGTATCGGTAGGTTCCAGCTGGGAACGCTAGCCATAAGTGCCCGGTGGATGATTTTGTAAATTTGACCCCCGTGTACAAGAATTGCACAATCCCTTACTGAGCAAAACCCTAGTTTCCAAGATGGAACTACAAGATGACACCGGGGCCACAGGACTGGAGGAGAGGGGCACCCCTAGCACTAACCCGACGTCTTGAATCCAACGGAGTTGACATTTTGTCGATCGGATCCACGGTCATCATTCTATGGCTCGTTTCGTCTCGCATCCAAAAGGCCTTCAGGGACACCTGCTGGATACCTGTCGGGGGCATAGAACTCCAACCGTGAAACAAAACTGGGTTCTGGGGATTCCTGCAAGTGTGTCTCGACAGGTTTCGGCTGGGAACACTAGCCATAAGTTCCCGGTGGATGAATTTGCAAATTTGACCCCCGTGTGCAAGAATTGCACACTCCCTTACTGAGCAAAACCCTAGTGTCCAGGATGGACCTACAAGATGACACCGGGGCCACGGGACCGGATGAGAGGGGCACCCCTAACATTATCCCGGTGTCCTGAATCCAACGGAGTTGACAGTTTGTCGATCAGAGCCACGATCATCATTCTATGGCTTGTTTTATACATTTTTCTCCAATATGACCACCTTCCCTGCATATAGAATCAATATTCTGTTTCTAAAATCCCTTCTCATGGTTAAAATCTATCAAGGTCGCTGAAGAGCCTACTCCAGTGACATCTTCAGTTACAATGACAAATTCCAACGAAGGTTCCACATGTGATTCATAGTCATTGTCCTCCGCATTCTGCACCCAAAACAAAACACTAATCTTACCATGGAAACAGAGAAAACATATAAGATTATAAAATGACTACTAAAGTTGTAACTCGGTAATTACCTGAATCAGCTCCATCAAAAAATGCACATCCCTGGTGTATAATTCAACAGATAATTGCT
>BSBM01000571.1:1800000-2157500 GCA_027924585.1 Larix kaempferi | reverse complement strand
AAGGGGGAGATGGAAATGATGATGAAGATGTTGATGGTGATGATGATGGTGATGATGAGATGATGATGATGATGATGATGATGGTGATGGTGATGAGGAAGGGGGAGATGACAATGATGATGGTGATGATGAGATGATGATGATGATGATTACGATGGTGATGGTGATCAAGATGTTGATGATGATGACGATGGTGATGAAGATGATGATGATGATGAAGAATATGATGATGATGGAGATGTTGATGAAGAAGGGGGAGATGACAATGATGATGAAGAGGAGGACGATGATGATGATGAGGATGATGGTGATGATGATGTAGATTATGAATCATCATCATCATCATCATCATCATCTTCATCATCATCATCATCATCTTCATCACCATCATCATCATCATCCTCATCACCATCATTCTCATCACCATCACCATCATCATCATCATCATCATCATATCCATAATCATCATCATCCTCATCATCATGTTCATCACCATCATCATCATCAACATATTCATCAGCATCACCATCATCATCATCATCTCATCATCATCATCATCACCATCAACATCACCATCAACATCTTCATCATCATTGTCATCTCCCCCTTCCTCATCAACATCTCCATCATCATCTTCATCCTCATCACCATCATTCTCATCACCATCACCATCGTCATCATGATCATCATCATCACCATCATCATCATCATCATCCCCATCATCATCTTCATCAACATCGTCATCATCATCAACATCTTCATCATTAGCAGCATCATCAGCATCATCCTCATCTCATCATTATCATCATCATCACCATCATCATCACCACCAACATCACCATCAACATCTTCATCATCATTGTCATCTCCCCCTTCCTCATTGACATCTCCATCATCATCTTCTCCATCATCGTCATCATCATCTTCATCACCATCGTCACACCATCAACATCTTCATTTCCATCATCATCATATTCTTCATCCTCATCACCATCATCGTCATCACCGTCATCATCATCATTATCACCATCACCATAATCATCTCATCATCACCATCATCATCACCATCATCATCACCATCTTCATCACCATCAACATCTTCATCATCATTCTCATCTCCCCCTTCCTCATCAACATATCCATCATCATCTTCTTCTTCATCATCATCACCATCATCTTCTTATTCATCACCATCGTCATCATCATCAACATATTCATCACCATCACCATCATCGTCATCTCATCATCACCATCATCATCCTCATCACCATCATCCTCTTCATCATCATCATCATCATCATCATCACCATCACCATCATCATCATCATCATCATCCTCATCATCTTCATCACCATTGTCATCATCAGCAACATCTTCATCATCATCATCATCATCTTCATCACCATCGTCATCATCAGCAACATCTTCATGACCATCACCATCCTCACCACCATCAACATCTTCATCATCATTATCATCTCCCCCTTCCTCATCAACATCTCCATCATCATCATCTTCTTCTTCATCACCATCATCATCATCATCAACATCTTCATCATCATCACCATCGTCATCATCATCATCTCATCATCACCATCATCATCCTCATCACCATCATCCTCTTCATCATCATCATCGTCGTCATCATCATCACCATCCTCATCATCATCTTCATCACCATTGTCATCATCATCAACATCATCATCATCATCATCATCATCATCATCATCATCTTCATCACCATCGTCATCATCATCAACATCTTCATCACCATCACCATAATCATCATCATCACCATCATCATCACCATCAACATCTTCATCGTCATTGTCATCTCCCCCTTCCTCATCAACATCTCCATCATCACCATCTTATCCATCATCATCATCAACATCTTCATCTCCATCATCATCATCATCTTCATCCTCATCACCATGATCATCATCATCATCCTCCTCCTCCTCCTCCTCCTCCTCCTCCTCCTCATAATCGTCATCATCGTCCTCCTCTTCGTCATCATTTTCATCTCCCCCTTCCTCATCAACATCTCCAACATCATCATCTTCTTCATCATCATCAACATCATATTCATCACCATCGTCATCATCATCACCATCATCAATTCATCACCATGATGGTGATGATGGTGATGATTATGAAGATGTTGATGATGATGACGATGGTGATGAAGATGATGACGATGGTGATGAAGAAGATGATGATGATGGATATGTTGATGAGGAAGGGGGAGATGACAATGATGATGAAGAGGAGGAGGATGATGATGATGATGAAGAAGATGATGGTGATGGAGATGTTGATGAGGAAGGGGGAGATGACAATGATGATGAAGATGTTGATGGTGATGATGATGATGATGATGATGATGATGATGGCGATGGTCATGAAAATGTTGATGATGATGACGATGGTGATGATGATGATGATGATGATGATGATGATGATGATGATGATGATGATGATGATGGAGATGTTGATGAGGAAGGGGGAGATGACAATGATGGTGAAGAGGAGGATGATGAGGATGATGGTGATGATCATCATCATCATCGTCATGATATCATCTTCATGATCATCATCATGATCATGATGATCATCATCATCTTCATCACCATCGTCATCATCATCCTCATCACCATCATCCTCATCACCATCATCATCACCATCATCCTCATCATCATCTTCATCACCATTGTCATCATGATCAACATCTTCATCATCATCACCATCATCATCATCATCATCTCATCATCATCATCATCACCATCATCATCATCATCAACATATTCATTATCATTTGCTCCTGGGGCACGGAATCCAAACCATCACATTTGTTAGACAAACCTTCGTAGTGAACTATGGGTTTTCCATCTTGCAGCCGAAGGGAAACGTAATACCATGAATCGTCACCATTTCCAAGATGAAACTCAAGACTGCTGGAAACACTCCTCGAATGACGGGCATGGGTCATAATGAATTGAGAAACTAATTGAGGGAAAACGCAGTGAGAATCTGAGACTGTTACATGGTGAAATGCATGCAGAATGAATGAAGAGTGGGTGGCAAAAGAAATGGCTATGGGACGTTGTATGAGAGGAAATGGTGATGGGAATTGATTGATAAGGTCAAATTAAATTCACACGGTGGTAATAAAATACACTTGTGTCTTCCATTGTCAGTTGCACTTCAATCTTGAAGGTGGTAGCCCTGGGACTAGACATAGGTCGCAGGTTCGAATCTCCTCAGTTCAGTTTGTACCCTGTTATTTTTTTGTTGCAACATATATGTTTTCTTTAATTTCATTTGTCAACTTTACGTATCCCTTTATATGTTTTCTTTAACTTACTTTGTCAACTTTATGTATCCCCTTGAGAAAGGAAATTAAAGAAAACATATGAAGGGATACCTTGTTTTTGAAAAATAAAATGTGTGTGCAAATAACACGTACGCACAACTACGCGTGCGCACATGTAAATCTGCGTGCGCACCTATAGACACCCGTGCACGAATTTACGCGTGCGCGCCACATTTGCGCGCACACGTCCCTAAATTCAAATTGTTTTTGGCACCCTTGCAGGCTTGGAATTAGCTTCGGATTGCACCTTGAGGCTCGGTCTGATTTATGGCAGAACACATCAAATGTTGTAACTTCATGTTTTTCACAACTAGTTCCGCATATGCTCGACAAGTGCACTGCAGATGAAATCACACACACTTGTCGAGCTCTATGTGCAGATTCAAAATATATTTTTTTTTAATAGATATGTTGTTGTTTCCTATTTTTAATTCATTTTTAACTGCACTCATGTCAAATTTGTAAAAAACATAGGTCGTTTATTTGTCCTATAACTTTTGATTGGCTTACCTATTTCGAAAATGGAAAAGAACCCGCAAAAGAGTACCTACAACCTAAAAAAAAAGAAAGTATTTTGATTATTTTTAGACCATGATATGGTGGCTCAACACTTGACCATGTCGTTTTAGGGCTTCAATGACTTTGGTAATTTAAAAAAAATATAAAATTAACTTTTAAAATTTTGGAAAAATAGCCCCGCAGAAGATTTGTCTATTGCCTATGCCTCTACATATTTTTTTTCTCATAAATTGAAAATTTACATAGAAAATAGGTGGGACAACAAAAACATGTGCATTATGTTTTAGAAAAAAATAACATACCAATCTTCGAATAATGACATTTTGGGATGGTTATACCACTTTTCCATAAATAAAAGTTATATATTCCAGAAGGTCATCCGTTTTTCTACATTTCATCTTTTTACACCTAATCCGAAAAAGTTTTGTAGGTACCTCTAATAATTCATTTTAATGATAACATTTTTGTTTTTCCAGAATGTCATTGCAACTAACGTGTCATAATTGGGTATCATTACCTTGCACCAGCCCATCTCTTCTAATGAAGATGAGGATCAAGATATTGATGTTGAGAATAAAGCTCAAGGAAATTTAGATTCAGTTCTAGATCCAACAAATGCTCCCAATCCATGGCGAAGGCCAATATGGGCTCACAAAGTCCTTGTAGCTATTGGGAACACAGTTGGGGATCCATATTACCATAAAACCACCAAATCTGAGTATCATGCAAAACTTGCACTGTGTCATGCAGATCTACTTCTCTTAGAGACGTGCTACATAATGGTGGGGTTTGATCCACAATCTCTTGGAGAGACTTGACATGGGGGATCTACAACCGAGCAACAATATTGGTTGTATGACAAAAGGTACTCAAAGGTTCATGATTTGGTCCACAATGAGCCATTCGCTCCAGTAGCAAGAAGGGTTCGTGAAATACTTGTTTTGGCAAATACAACTTCTACATAGTGGGAGGTACATCATAGGAGCAGATCCAGATCTAGCACCTGCATTGCTATCCTACGTAGGAGCAACTTGCCAATATTTTTGCAAAGGATTTCATTGAGGAAAGTTTTTTCCTTCTCTGCTTAGTATGAAGGTTCTTTGAGTTCCCTACTACTGTTCTTTTGAGGGGGGGTATTTTTCCCATGAGGTTTTCCCCCATTTCCTTGTTTCATGGAAAATTCTTTCTTTTTATCATTTATTTTATTGTATGGGTGACCTTTGGTCTCAGTAACCAGGGCCCATGATGCAAAAGTATGGATTAAAGGGGGGTGTTAGGATATTTTAATACTCCATCCTTGCCCTACCTAGCATTATTTATTTTTTCCAGTTGTTGATGATGCCATTTTCTCTCTAGTGGTGTGCAGATGTCATCCAAAATCCATCTACCACCTTCTGAGCCATGCATGCATCATTTTAGGACCACTTTAGTCAGTTCCCTATTTTATAGGAACGAACTGAGTGTTCAAGTGCAGTCCACCTAAGTTAGCTAACTCTTGTGGGGTGTTAGAGCTCCGGATGCCACTAATTGTGGCCTCATGCACCCATTTCTGATTGACATGCATGAAAAACTCACTATTGTGCTCTCCTTAGTCAGTTAACTGATTGTGACTTCAGTTAGCTGATTTTAGGTTCAGTTCAGTTGATTTTGAGTCTTCTGGAGCACTCGAGTGGTGATAATCCCTTTGCTATACCAACTGAGGTTCGAATTCTCTTGAGTGGTTCGAATTCTCTCCATTGTAACATCATTGTTGATTATACTGATTATTAGATAATGTGACTTATTATGCTCCTATCTGAGTTCTGATGCATAATTATTTTTCTGCTCATTCTTTCTCTGTGAGGTATACTCAGCTCTTAGATCTACTGTGACATAGAATTTCACATTATCGTGAAACTAGGAATGTTCTAAAGGAAAATTTCGAACATGTTTTGAAGCATATACATCTCAAAACATGTTAATAGATCTTGTTGAAATAAAATTTATATCTCAATCAAAAACAACATGAGGCGACGTTCACAGTCTCTGAAATAATTGTGTCTAAATTAGATCACATATTTTTCATTAAATTCTCTCTAGATTAGGAACCCACACCTTTACACTTGATAAATTTATGACATCGAGAGTGATCTAATACACAAAATGATGTATAGACTAAGGAAAATTTTCGGCATGAAATTTAGTCCATGGGCTAATTTTTGAGGTTTTTTTTTCCAAAAATATATTCGGCATTTTCCATTTTATTCTAATATCCCAAATTCCATAGGATTAAATTTTTCTACTCTAAAAATCACCAAAATTGTCCAAAAAATATATAAAACTCTTATAAATTTGAATATTTTAAAAAATATTTTCAAACATTTTATGGTTGGAAATTTGATAATTAGTAAAATTTTCCAGCATTTCTACACTTTAAGAAAATTACGGTTCCTTAAAATTTTTCCTATATACCATCTTTGGCTTACTCTACTAATACCACTAAAGCAATTAAACAACCATTCATTTTGAACATTAAAGAATATTATGACATTAAAAGAAATATAAAAACAGAACAATACTTAATAATGAAGAAAATTATAATGAGAAAGAAAAACTATCCATACATGTCTTTGCATTTGTTCCTCACTAGAGGATGAAGCATAGGAAGGAAACATTTATTTTAACTGAGAGTTATTATGTTTTTACAATAAATAACATCCTGTCTCAAAAAAGGAGTCATAGTTTCCTTTACTAGAAAATTTGCATAATGAAAATGGCATTACAACACATTCATGTTTCAGAAAAGAGAATCCATTTTATAGGTTAGCATTAATTCAAAGGAGTGGAAGAGACTTGTTTATGGCTTTTTAAACCCAACGTTTCAGACTCCAAAGTGATTCCATCATCAGGGGTGAGCGTAGTACAATTTTGATGATCAATATGACTCATAAATGAACTAATGTACAACATCAAACAATAATAGAGGAGACTAAGCAACAAATAGAGGTCTTTTGATCTCATACTTCATAGAGAGTCTAATCTTTAAATTCTTACGATACTAAGACTAGAATGCTTCTAAGAAGAGAAGAATAAGGAGTTTCTTCACTAGATCTGCAACATAGATGAATAAAGAGAATTTTTATGCTCATGTAAGGTGCACTAGGCTTCAGTGGCTGCTCACAAGGCGCATTCACCAAATTGATTATTCTCCTCTAGATGGATATCCTTAAGAACTCTCTCTAACTGGACTGAAACTCAGGATCTCTTCTTAGTGGCTTGAATTCTTAAACAGTAGGATGATACAGACATGTATATAAGACTTCAGTGTCTATGGATCAAATGATGAACAACTAGAACACATTATGCATTCGGGCACATCTCCCAAGATTGGTTGAGGCGCATCACTCAACCTTGAGAAGCAGGGCTCTCAATCACTAAACAAATGGCCAAAATATGTGAGAGGAGCACAATGGCCTTATTTTATAGACTAGATGGATTCATGAGCAAGTAATTGGCACATGTGAGTGGATGAGTGCGCCTTCCTTAGAGATAATTAGCAACATCACTGCTTTTTGCAACCTTCTTGCTTTTCCAAACTTCCTTGTTTTGTGATTTTCTCCTGCTTTTAGAAACTAGGCCCTCCTTTTCTTTCTGGATGTTTCCTGCGTTTCAAGACTAGCTGCTTTTCTGCACTTTCCTGCTTTGTTCACTTTCCTACTTTATGCACTTGCCTGCTTTTCACTACTTTTTCCAGTTTCCTTCTTTTTTGTTGTCAGTTGTCACCTTGCTTTTAGCTGCTTTCTTCTTGTTTCTATATTTTCTCAAGTGAGTGAGTGTGGTCTAGCTTATCCTCATGCGCACTCCTAGCCACATGAGCACCACCACCTGTGCAAAAATTAATTAATCATGATAATAAAAATAATTACAAAGTACTTCAAATATTAAAATGATTAAATAATTAACCACTATAGGCCCTGTACAAAAATTATCCCAAACAATTAATAACTTCTAACTTTTATTTTCTCCTAGACCCTTAGGGACTAAAGGGTCCAAGACTTGACCAAGTAACCACTAAGGAAGGAACATAACAAAAAAGAGAGTATGCGTGTAAAGGTATACCATTATCTATCAAATATATCCTTCATGGCATTGCCACATGCTTTGCAAAGTACATAGTAGTCAAGAAATTTGAGAATGGTGCCACAAATCATATTTAATCAATTGTAAGATCCTTCACATTCCATTATATGCTTGATAGTGAATTCATTCTTGAATAGTATGATAAGTGGGAGGGTGGGGGTGTTTGGTATTTGTAGAGGGTTGATGTTTTTTGTTAGCTCTATATTTCTCTATTTATCTCATGAACACCCTCTCCCTTGATCATGATATCTTCATGATTATCAAGGAAGGTGGTGGTATAACTACAAACTAAGCACGTGACTTGTTGTGGCATGGTTTGTCTACTTCTTATCATGCGATTTATTCATTGTTTAATAAACTTTGACACATTTAAAATTTATCAATATGGGGGCATAAGCTTGTGAACTATTGACACAATATGTGCAAAGTGACCAACTGATTCCTATCTTTCTTGATCTCTTGGAAATAAGAATTACCAATGAAAACAACTCAAAATCACACCTGCTCAATTTGCAACTCAAATGAAAATACTAGTACTCTTATAAATGCTTAATAAACTTAGACTTAAGATAATGCTCACTACTCTATTCCATGATTAATCAATCCTTAATGGAAATTCTGCATACTAAGATTTAGTGGTAGTTGATATTTATATGACTCTAAAAAAGAACTTAAACTCAAATCATAAGAAAAGAGTATAGTTTATTGCATTCATAGAGATGAAGAACTATGATATTCTAACTCACATGTACACAATTGTTAATAGTTATTGCATCATTCACCACAATAATAAAGGAATTGGAACTCGGTCTTTCATCTTGCACTGTTAATCACAAAATGTTCCTGAGGTCATAGAGGTTGTGGATACTTTAGATAACAAATAATTATGAGTATATATCCTATACTCTGTCTCATACTTTTAACCATTTACAAATAAAGGAAAATAATAATACTTTAGATAACAAATAATTATGAGTATATATCCTATACTCTGTCTCTCACTTTTAACCATTTACAAATCAAGGAAAATAATAATACTTTGAGATCTCAGCTATGATAAGTTTTTGAAAACACTTCGAAAGGAGAAATTACAGACAAAAAATACACTACTCAATATGCAAACTACAACATATAGAACATAATTGAATAAATATGTTGGATAGAGTATGTCACACACTTCCTAATACCAATAAACAAGACATCACTCTTTTTTTTATGTTATGCACATAGAAGAATTAAAACATAGTATTTTCACACACAATAATACTATCAACAAACAACACACATTCACGATCTAAAACAAAAACATTTAATTGGAAACACAAACTACTTACAAAGATAGAGAAAAACACATATGCTTGAAGGGCCCTCCTTAGTGAGATGACATGCTATAGAACACTCATAGGATTACACACAAGAGGCAAGTAATCAATCCCACACTATCATTCTCTTAATCAAAGGAACAAAGTCTAAATCTACAGCTACAAAGTCTTGATCATGCAACAATTCTACACATATTCTAATTTTTAATTTTCCTCCCAAGTTCATACATATTTATATAGAGGTTTGAATAGCTAAATCGCCTCTATCCAAACCAAATAATAAGTGAGAATTAACAATATATAGTTGATGCATGATGGATTTAATTTTTTGGTTCAACAACAGTGATATAATTTTATATTCATGCCATTCCCATGAAATGGAATGCATGGGAATCGCCTCTGTCGCTTGAGTCATTCCAGGAGTTTTTCATCAGAGTGTGTTTGGCATTGTGGTGGAATGAACTTTTCCCACTCGATCCCGCTATCATTGGTGTCTCTTGAACCGGTTTGAACAACATACAGCCAAATTGGGATCCTTAGCTTCAAAACCCATCTACCAGAATTTGGATCGGGCACGTGCAACCATGATAACCATGGAGGATGGGTACCGGATATGAACTGGAGTGCAAGAAAGGTTAATGTAGTGAAAATAAACTATGCACAACACCATGATTAGTGGAAACCTTCATTATTCCTCCAATTCATTAAAGAGTAGGGATGATTAATGGAATTGACAACAAAATACCTCTTTAAGCCTGCATTCGCACCTAACATCAAAATATGAAGAAATTTGGTGAACAGGTAGTGGATAGGTGTAAGGATAGTGTAAAAGTGGGTCAAAAGGGTCTGTATAATAGTGTAGAATGAACCAAAACATCATCCCAACACTTCTATATGTGCTTTTGTATGTCATTATGTGCCATCTTTCACAAATATCCTAGGTGATTTCCAGTAACACCAAATTTTTTGTGCGCTCTATGATTTGAGGAAGGCATGGAGAGGAATTGAAAGATGTGACCAAGTGATTGCAAAGGTTTAGTGTAGTGTTATGATTTCCAACTCTGGGTAGAATATATGGATGGAGGATCGCGAGCGAAAAGTGATCTCTAGGAAAGGAGGGGGCTTGCAAGGACTTTCTTCCTCTTTCCATTTCAATAGGAATGTGCACTTGTTAAAATAGGAATACATGCGCACTCTTAGAATAAGGATGTATTTATTTTTCAAAAGGTTCAACCCCCCATCGAACCTCCATGAAACCATGACACATATTTTGGTGAATATGAAATTAGCAAAGGATCACATATGCATTATGAATGGATGCATGTTTATAGAATGAACATGCATTCCTAGGCATGTAGATACTAAGAATGCATGTGCGTTCCTTTGTGTATAAACAAAAAAGGGGCCCGACTGTTTACATTGTTCATTCCCCCTCACAAGACCAAAAATGACTCTTATTATTGAGAAAACATGAGCTCATTATAGATAGAATAATATACAAGGATTCATCATCATCCATTTCCAAGGATTCACCATCATATTGTTCAGGTAAGCCTTATTTTTCTTACCAATTTTATATCTTTTACATTTTAGAAAATTCCATTTTTTAAAATATGTTTTTATTATTGAATTGCAGCTATTATTCTAAAATGATGGTGAAAAACCCTGATCCAAATAAAAAACAAAACCCTAACTCCCAACAAGACCGATATCCTGAAATAAATCAATTTTTGGATGATATTAGAAGCTTAATTGGGCAACTTAGAAACACAAGGGAACAATCTCACCCATCATTGACCACTTCCCTTAACCCCATTGTTTCTTCCATTGACCATGCTCGTGGATAATTATATGATATATCTAACTATAGGGCCAGTTTAAGAGAGTTTTATTCAACCACATATAGTAAGGAAGATGTTAAAAAAATCAATATAACCAAATAATCCATTGCCCAATTGTTCATTGACCCTAAAACCAACCAACCACTTGATTTGAGAAAGAGGCATCTTTACATGGATTGTTGGACATTCTATCCAGGAAAAGACAATTGGATGGATTGATGATTTATGGTATTTGATAAACATTGCTACAGTAATAGGAAGGTCCCCTTGTATTTTCTTTGAAAATTATGGGTTAAGTTGATTCTTGATCTCCATGTCAATTATTTTGATATTAGTGAATTTCAGGGGGTTGGTTTTTGCTTGGATTACGGTCGATAAACTACTAGATGTAACTCATTAAGAGGGTTACCTAGATCCTAGGAAAATTCCCAACAACTCCTCGTCTAACCACCTTAACTTGGAGATAGGATTTTAGCTACTAGTATTATGATACCATCCTTGACACACAGTCTAGTCCATCATAGTGCATTTGTAGCAACTTACATCTCATATAGAGACATACTATGATGATGTTATACCACCTCGTGTCGAGCTTTCATCTAGCCAGGTTTGTTTATCTAGTTCCAGGCCAGTTGTTCCTCATTGATGCTCCCATTGGGGACATACTTTTTATATACATAGAGAGGATCCTATTCAATACAGTTTCAGATGATATTAGTATGACATAAATTTTATACATTCATTTTTTTATGTATTTAATGTTGCATATGAAAAATACTCACTAGAGTACATAAATTTAAAGTATTTGTAAATGTTTTTTTCCCTGTCAACTGCAACTCTTCCAAGATGACACCCCTCTATCTAGGAAGCATGGTGCCTCATCTCGTAGACCTGATGCAATGGTTTCTACAAATTGTTTTCTTAGGGATCTTTGAACTAAGGTCTTTAGATGAATTTATGTTTTTCACCTATGTGTATGTGCATATGTTATCCTTGACTTGATTACCATATTAAATGAAAATATCCACTCCAATATTGTGATTTTATAATTTTTATTGGATGACCTCTTGAGTTGCAAATTTTTACGTCCTCTTAAGAACATAATGAGGAAGCATGGGACATAGATTGAGTAAAAATTAAACCTTTCAGTCTTTCATCCATGTTTTTCGAGTAGAATGCTAATAGTTAAGTGTTGTCCTTTTCTTGCTTAACATTCCTTGGCTTCTAGTTAAAATTGATCTAACTTAGTGGAACCGAAAGCTATGAATTAATGCATGTAAGAAAGAATATTAATCAAGGATTATTGGTGCATAGGTTAGATATTGAATCTAAGTTACAATGATCCAAGGAGATTCCTATGCACAACTTGACACAAAAGTACAAGTTTCAGGAACATGTATAACTACGTAGATTTCAGGATCATGATGATTGTTGATTAGTTCTAAACCATAGGGACTATGATTTGTTAAAGTTACATCATCATCAATCATTATCTAGGTCAATCTTGTGTGTCAAGACTTATCCTTGTGTGTCGAGGTAGTTCCTTATAGGAGCTTGAGTTGGACTCAGGAAACTTGGAGAAGAATCTTGAGTTGGACTCAAGAATGGTTAAGCTTCATGTGTTGAGGTAAGTTCTTTGTATTTCAAAGTGATGATGTTGTAAAAAATTGCTAGTCAAGGCTAAGGTCTTGTGTGTCAAGACAGATTCTCATGTGTTGAGGTGGTGCCTCATGTGTTTAGGTGATGCTTTGCATGTTGAAGCATATATGGTGTGCGATGTATTACTAACCATGATTGAGATATTAAGTCTCCCCTAGGGATTGGCCACCCCTAGTGAATTACTTTAGCATATAACCACTTGGAACGATAGTAGGACAATATGATCATATCATTGGGAAAATATACTTATTATATTTGATATGACAATTAAGCTGGCACATGTGGACCATGCAGGTTAGGCAAGAGATAAAGATAAGATGTGATAATATATGAGAGAATTCAATTTGCACATAAAGAAATAATTAAAGAGAGAATTTGAATTGTTAAACTTCAATGAAGAATTCAGTAAATCAAAGGAGAACTCGAATTGATCACTACAATGATGTTAACAAGAAAGAATCAATTAAGAGAGTTAACTAAGTGATAACAAAGAAGATCTAGTTAACTAAGTGTTATTGCATGACGACACTTATGTTAAAATAAAAGACTACACTTATATTAAACTAAAAGATGAAACTTGAGTTGCGACACTTGCATGACGACACTTAAGTTAGCCACCTAACTAAGTGGGAAATAGTTTAGTTAAGGGGCGATTTCATCCTGAAGTTAGTACAGTGAGTTAAAGCTATTGCATGAGAAGTGCGGCACACTTATTCATGTAAGATTGATGCATTTAAATGAAGGGAGAGTTCATCCTGAAGTCGTAAGATAAAAATATAAGCCGATGCATGAGAAGAATATATAAATATGTTAAACAGTATTGATGAATTCAATGTGAAGTGGATTCTCTTCTCTCTTGAAGGAAATGCGCTTTTTCTTGGTGCGGGATATTATTTTGAGTCTCTCTTCTTTATCTTTCTCTTGCTATGTAATTGCACCAGGGGTGCTTGATGTAAAAGACATTCTCTACTATCTATCAATATAATAAGGAAGGTTTTGCTGGGGTTTTCTCTCTCAAGTCATATAGAGTTTCCCTAGGGTAAATTAATGTGTTGAATGTGATTTCTTATGTGTATGATTGTTATTTGATTTCAAGTATTATTGCAGCTCCGAATTAAAGATAAAAAATTAACACGATTTACCACACAAGTTTTGATGTTTTTTTGAATTGTATAAATACATGCCTTTAGGAACAACCCAAAGAACACATATTTCATTAAATTTGGAATTATACAAGGGATCTAGAATTTAGAACTTCAACAAGATTGAGTTTTCGAAAAATGAAAAACCAAAAAATTACTTAATTCACTCATTTCAATCTTTATATTCACAATTTTTTTATAATATTATCAATATAAGCTATATAAAATCAAATTTATATAAAGTTGAAGCATATCTTCCGAATATTAATCTTAGATTCCTTACAATATATATAAAATCAATCTACATTATTATTACAATATTATCATTATCATTAATTTACCATTTTCAATCTATATATTCACCATTTTTTTTACAATATTATCATTATAAGCTATATAAAATCAAATTTATATTAATTTGAAGCATATCTTCCTATGCTTAAACTTAGATTCTTTACATTATTTTATTATTATAATTTGTAATTTGTATTAATATTTCTTTCCTATTAATTTATCTAATGGCATTATTTGTATGTTGAAAGTATTAACCATTTTATTTATAATTTGATAAAGCATATATTGTGCATGTGTTGAATTACCATATTAGTAAGAGATTGTCGCCATTTTAAAGTGACCTAGAAAGCTATTTAATGACATAACAGTCAATGTGTTTGTTACTATAACAAATTTATGTATTGGCATAATAACTTAGTAATTCTCAATCTTGATAATGGATGGCTAGAACATGGGGGGTTTTGCTCAACTTCAAGAGACAACGAGAACTGGAAATGTCTAGGAATTAGGTGAAACCTCTAATACCATGAAGACGTATTAGCTCCTGTAGTCATTGTAATATTGTACTTGTGGATGATGACACTACCCCTAATAATCTTTAGAATATTGACTAGAAAAATAATCAATAACATATCTACGAGCAACAACATCGAAAATTAGGTCGTACTCTATTTTATTTTCTTCCCTTTATATGTATTGTCTATTGTATGCCTGAGGACATTTTTGTCAAGTATATAGCACAACAGATACTTAGGCACTTCACTTATTCCCTTCATTTTATGGGATTATTATGATCCCACAAGTTTCTACATGTTTTGGACATTGTTAACTATCAATTATTACTTTGGATTATGTTGATTGGTTAAGCCTAGATTCCTTTTTATAATATAAATATAATCATCTAACATTTAAAGAAATATTCATTATTCAATACTACTATATATTATGATATGTGGTTGGCACTATTTTAGAGCCAACAAGAGAAAATATTGTATTGGATAAAGTCTAAGTATACCGATTAAGGTCAAAAAAAATTATTAATTAGAATATAAATTTTATGGTACAATTGGTTTTTTTTCAAATACATGAAGAAAGAGGGAAAACCCATTCTAGTTATTGCAAGTGTCCAGCGTTTATTTTTGAAATGTTTGAACATATTACATTGAAAAAACATTAACTAGCTACTCCCATAGTAAAGTTTTTATAGACAAAGTCTATAATATGTTGTATGTCCAGTATTTATTTTTGAAATGTCTGAACATATTACATTAAAAAACATTAATTAGCTATTCCCATAATAAAGTTTTTATGGACAGTCTATAATATGTTGCTTGTAAGTGCTTTACTGGACTACATTTGAAATCAATGAATTAGAATAGAAACATTGAAGTACATTTTTGTTTCTTACAAATACAAAAGTGAAAACCCACTAAACTTATTAAAAGTGCAATTAACAATCAATTTTTTTTATAAGTATCTGTGTGTCATTTAACAATCAAAATCAAATTATTATGAATTTTTATTATGAATAACACTGCTGAATTCTGCAGTCTTTGGCAAGGATTAAATATTGCGCGTGATCAAGGAATTAGCAATTTAACAGTCTTTGGGGACTCCAGGATTCTGATCAGAGCCCTCATAACCAAGAAGACCCCTCCGAATGTCAAACTGCGCCATATATTTCAAAGAATTCTTCAGGTGAGCAAACATTTCCAAAAAATCAGATTTTACCATGTGCTTCGGGTGCTGAATAAGCAAGCAGACATGGAAGCAAACAAAGGGGTCGAGCTGGCTCAAGGCATATTAAGCATAGATGGCTTGCGTCAGCGATGTGACATCCCATAGCTGCAGGGGATCCTGTATCTTCTCACAGCACGCTCTTTGGCTTCCCAAAACACGTTTTTCATGCGAATGCAGAGATTCCCTGCACCACAGCTCAGAGACAGGTCCTTGCGCCCTCGGGAGTCTCCCTGTATGCTCTTAAAGGAGCTCCTCCCCTGTATCGAACTCATTCCTCTCTATCAGCGAGCTCTGCTAATAGGCTTAAGGTATCAAGCATTTCGAGTTCCCTCTGTCAAGTCCGAGCTCAGATCAAGGTTCGTGGTGTGCTCCTGAACTAGATGGCGTCGAACAGCTCTTCGAGCTCCGGATTCACAGCGGAAGAACGGATTGGAGCCCTGGAAACTGCCCTGGGGCGTCTGAGGGCAAAGCACGATGACCAGAAAGCAAAGTTAGAGGCGCTCTCCAAGGCAGGAGAGCAAACCTGGGACCTGTTGAACAAAGAACTCATGCAACTCCGGGCAGACTTCTCCGAACAAATGGATGATATGAAAGATGAGACGCGAACTGGTTTCAAGGATGCTGCGAACACTCATGGCAACTTCGGCCATAGGATCGCAGCACTTGAAGCTGAAGTCACCACTCTGAAAGCTAAGCTGGAAAAATGAATATCGCTCCAGCAGTATAATACGCCTTTCTCCTCTATTATAGCTAAATAAAATCTGGCATTTGGGAGTACTGGAGCCCTGCCAAGTTTTGGGCGATCTCTGTAAGCTCGCTGTACTTCTATGGAGGTGTACTGTATCTGGGAACTCTATGTAATTAGCATTCGGTTGCTCAATACCAGCACTAATACAATCTACCCCTATGTTACTGTCAAAAGAAAAAACAATCAAAATCAAATTATTATGAAATTTTATTGGTAATTTTTATTGGAAACATTTTACAGATGTCAAAAGAAAATATTTAATAAGTCAAGGCGTGTTTTTTAATGATCAAAATAAATAATTTTGTTATGAATTGGAATAGAAACAAACTAGTACAGTTTAATTTATTTTATTATAATATACATTCATGAAGTGTTTGAATGTATTATATTGAAAAGAATACGAATTAGCTAGCCCAACATTATCGTTTTAATAGATCGTATCTAGAAGATGATGCTTTTAAATGTATTATTGAACTTGATTATCCAAGTTTGATGGAGTGAGAAGTTATGTCGATCTAGAAAAAGCATTGGAATTTGTAATTTCCATGTTAGATATTGTTTGGTGTTTGAACGTATTACATTGAAAACAATGCTAATTAACTCCAATATAGTTTTAATATGCCAAATTGACTCCAGTATAGTTTTAATAGGCCAAAACTAGAAGATATTGATTTTAAGTGCATTATTGGACTTGATTATCCAAGTTATGGGAGAAGTTATGTTAATATAAACAAATCATTGAAAGTTTAATATTTCATGGTGTCATGTAATTTGCATGATGTATCGTCACATGAATACATTGCAATTTAAACAAAATTTTCATATTTGTACCAAATAATATAAAACTCCCCAAATAAATTTGAAGAAAATATTCAATATACAAGAAAAATTGAAAAATGTTTCTTCATGTATTAATTGGTCCTCCAAAGAACATAATTACATCCATGAATCATCTCCACCTAATCTCATGTTATTCGTTCAAGTAGGTCAAGGACAGCATGTACACCATGTTTATTTATCTTGGACTTCTTGCAATGTTCTTTCTTAGCCATCCATGCCCAAACTATGGTATCAATTGGAATAGATCCAAGCTCTATGTCATCAGGATTTGGTACCCAATATTCCTCTAATACTTTTCCATTGTATTTCCCTGAACCGGGCTTCCACCAATCAACTTTAACATGAAGAGTATCACTTTCATCATCTTGAAATATATTTGAGGTGGCTTTTGCCATCCAAATCATCTCCCCTTCTTCCTCGTTTCCTGATCTAACTAGAAACATCTTTCCTTTCTCAACATCATTAATAGGGTTGAATGTTGTCTTTGGCTTATTGCACTTGGGTCCAACATACACGGGTTCACCTGTCATAGTATCAAAATCCCCATCCATAATATTTGAGATTGCATGAAGCGCATTACGACCAACATCTGGAGTTTGCCTTGTCTTGGGCCAGAAATCCTCAGAAGATGAATCATGATCACTGTAATCTTCATATAAAGTATCAAGAACTCTTTCCCAATACTCTGCCTTATTTTTCCATTCTGGTGTAACAATTGGCAATTCCTCACCACCCATTGTGTCTTTCCACATTTTTATGTATGATGTTATTCCTTCTTTTAGTTCTTTTAAATAGATTTCATTCTCTTTGGGATGTAAGAAAGATGGCTTCCCTATGGGCAGTTTAGATCGACCTTCATCGTCTGTATTCCATAACTCAACTGGTTCTGACCACTCAACATCTCTTATGGATTCTTTATATCTTAATACCGGAACATCATTGAGTACAAGAAATTGGAAGTACTGAACATTAAGATGTCCAACTAGTGCATTTTTTCCTTCCTTGATGTATCCATTAAGGAAGCTTTTGAAGTCATACACCTTATCAATCAGTTTAGGTGGAAACACTCTTTTTTCTTCAATTTTGCGATATGTATCCATCATCTCAGGTAGAGAATATATATCTTTACTTTTCAAGCTGGAAGACATTCTCCCATAGGTCCCGTCTATGTCTTCATGGGTGTGTCCCACGAGCAAGAACCCAACCTCAATAGTGATGAAGACACCAAGTGCAGTGAGAAGTGATAGAAACATGAAAAGATAACGGTTTTTATTATCACTTGCTGCATTATCCAATTGTAACAATAAATGTGGAGGAAGAGGTTTAAAATCGATATCTTGATTTTCTAATCTTCCATGAGATAAAAATTCATCCTTGTACACTCTACATTTTGAGTAAATAGAGGTGTCAAGTAATGCATTTGAAAGTGGGCTTCTTGAACTTCCACTCTCATAAAGAAGATCACCATACATATCAAGATGTGGGTCTTCAAGGTCCCTAAAGCACTTAGCAAGTGATGTAATGGTAAATTGTGATCCCATATGTACAAATGGTAGGGAGAAATGACCAAAACCTCCTGTCTTATGCCCATGTGTTAGCATACCTATCAATGACAAACCCAAGTTTATTCCTACAATAGATTTTGATTTGACGCGTAGCCTTGGAATTGAAGTCTTTGTTTTATCCATTTTATCATGGATAATACTCAAATACTCCTTTGGAAACCTCTCTGACATGATTCTGTGGGCATAGTAGCAATGTCTTCCGCACATAACGATCTTGTTATGTTTGTTCAATCTAGCGCGTGCCGTTTCTTCCAACTCTTTTGTAGTTGCTGACTTCATTTGTGCTTTCAACACAATACATTCACCACATTTACTGAAGTTGGTGTTCTTTGAGAATGCCACGTCTCGAAAATGAGTGTTCCAAATCTTGCTCATTGTTGGTTGTGATATTAATGGACAATTGAGCTTTTCCAAACCCACATTGATCTCTTTTAACAAAGAGCTTTGTGTGTAAGTCGAAGGCAACAATCTTAGAGGAGAAGAAGTTCCATCTGCTTCGACTTGACGTGTTTGGTTTGGCGAAAAATCTGAATTGTCCATTACAATTTTATGCAGTATTTCTATGGCCGCCACAGTTTGTGCACGTGCTTTACATCTATTGGTGTTACCATGAATGGATTCCATATGTCCTTGTTCAAAATTATGTTGGTAGCTATAGAAGGTGCTTTGAGGAATCTTATGTATCTTGTACCATGCTTTCTTACAAATAACATTACCATCAAATCTCATGTCCTTTACTTTTCTAGTAATAGGAGGTAGGCCATGGCCATGGCTCATTGACATGATAGTGTTTGAAACAAGTGAATTCAATACAAATTCCCTGATACCATTTTTTTCTTTGCATTCCATATCCCTTCTAGCATTTGCAATGGTATTCCTATCCACATGTTGAAGACAATCTTGTTTACAACATTCATCTGCAGCCAAAAGTCGGACTTCTTTCTCTTTATCTATCTTGGTTTGACGTTTTGCAACTTTTTCTCTTGTCATAGCTCGTTTAATCTTTTTATATGGCCTCGATGCATTAAGAACATTGACATCTTGATCTTTTTGATTATAAAGATCCCCATCCCATTGGTATAAAGGACTTGTATCCTCTATAACATCCCATATCAGCATTTCCATGGGTGGCTCTTTGTACTTTGTCTTGACCCTTAACATCTCACCTATGTTGTCCACCAATTTATGTATTGGCCATCTAACCAATCCATGTATAGACTTATCCCCAATCTTGCATCTTTCACAATACCCATGTATCTCTTCCACAAAAACACCAAAGTTATCTTCACCTAGTGTTTCACCCACAACCATGTCATCCTCATGGACATTAACTATCATTCCTTTGGCAATGCACATAATTGTTCCTATGCATCCATGTGTAAGAGAAACCCTTGTACATGTGAATGCAGCCCTATCTTGTGGAATATTTATGGGTTGATCTTCACAATGAGGTTTCAAATCTATTTCTGGCCAAATCTCATAAGATTCTATTGCACCCCCTAGTGTTTCCTCAAATCCAGTTGGATGTGGTAAAGGAGCATCATTTTTTAACACCTTCTCAATTCTAACCACTATGCATCCTTTCTTTACAATCTTTCCATGAACCTTATTCCCAAGCTCTGTATTGAATATGGAGCCCTCACCCACCTTCACTCCATGTTGTAAAAGATCTACTTTGTCTCCAATAGAAAATGTTGAACAAACATTTGCACCTGTACACCAAACATAACAAACTTAGTATTTTCTCAAAAAAACATTCAATAAACTATGAATAATTCTTAACACATGCTTTGGTGTTTGATTTACCTATGGTGTGCCTCAAATCTGTAGTTCTCCATGGATGTGTGTCCCCTTCATCAACATATTCCACAATCAAATGTGGTTGAGTGACATCAATTATCAAAACCATAACATAACCTGCAACAACCCTTCCTCCACCATAATAAGTTCCAACTTCTGTAGATTCAACCTTTCCTAGCCCAATAACTTGACCATTAACCAGGAGGTCAACATAGTCCCCTTTTGTGAAAATTATACTTGCAGCCCTATCTTGTGGAATATTTATGGGTTGATCTTCACAATGAGGTTTCAAATCTATTTCTGGCCAAATCTCATAAGATTCTATTGCACCCCCTAGTGTTTCCTCAAATCCAGTTGGATGTGGTAAAGGAGCATCATTTTTTAACACCTTCTCAATTCTAACCACTATGCATCCTTTCTTTACAATCTTTCCATGAACCTTATTCCCAAGCTCTGTATTGAATATGGAGCCCTCACCCACCTTCACTCCATGTTGTAAAAGATCTACTTTGTCTCCAATAGAAAATGTTGAACAAACATTTGCACCTGTACACCAAACATAATAAACTTAGTATTTTCTCAAAAAAACATTCAATAAAGTATGAATAATTCTTAACACATGCTTTGGTGTTTGATTTACCTATGGTGTGCCTCAAATCTGTAGTTCTCCATGGATGTGTGTTCCCTTCATCAACATATTCCACAATCAAATGTGGTTGAGTGACATCAATTATCAAAACCATAACATAACCTGCAACAACCCTTCCTCCACCATAATAAGTTCCAACTTCTGTAGATTCAACCTTTCCTAGCCCAATAACTTGACCATTAACCAGGAGGTCAACATAGTCCCCTTTTGTGAAAATTATACTTGCAGCTCTATCTTGTGGAATATTTATGGGTTGATCTTCACAATGAGGTTTCAAATCTATTTCTGGCCAAATCTCATAAGATTCTATTGCACCCCCTAGTGTTTCCTCAAATCCAGTTGGATGTGGTAAAGGAGCATCATTTCTTAACACCACCTCAATTCTAACCACTATGCATCCTTTCTTTACAATCTTTCCATGAACCTTATTCCCAAGCTCTGTATTGAATATGGAGCCCTCACCCACCTTCACTCCATGTTGTAAAAGATCTACTTTGTCTCCAATAGAAAATGTTGAACAAACATTTGCACCTGTACACCAAACATAACAAACTTAGTATTTTCTCAAAAAAACATTCAATAAAGTATGAATAATTCTTAACACATGCTTTGGTATTTGATTTACCTATGGTGTGCCTCAAATCTGTAGTTCTCCATGGATGTGTGTCCCCTTCATCAACATATTCCACAGTCAAATGTGGTTGAGTGACATCAATTATCAAAACCATAACATAACCTGCAACAACCCTTCCTCCACCATAATAAGTTCCAACTTCTGTAGATTCAACCTTTCCTAGCCCAATAACTTGACCATTAACCAGGAGGTCAACATAGTCCCCTTTTGTGAAAATTATACTTGCAGCCCTATCTTGTGGAATATTTATGGGTTGATCTTCACAATGAGGTTTCAAATCTATTTCTGGCCAAATCTCATAAGATTCTATTGCACCCCCTAGTGTTTCCTCAAATCCAGTTGGATGTGGTAAAGGAGCATCATTTTTTAACACCTTCTCAATTCTAACCACTATGCATCCTTTCTTTACAATCTTTCCATGAACCTTATTCCCAAGCTCTGTATTGAATATGGAGCCCTCACCCACCTTCACTCCATGTTGTAAAAGATCTACTTTGTCTCCAATAGAAAATGTTGAACAAACATTTGCACCTGTACACCAAACATAACAAACTTAGTATTTTCTCAAAAAAACATTCAATAAAGTATGAATAATTCTTAACACATGCTTTGGTATTTGATTTACCTATGGTGTGACTCAAATCTGTAGTCCTCCATGGATGTGTGTCCCCTTCAACATATTCCACAATCAAATGTGGTTGAGTGACATCAATTATCAAAACCATAACATAACCTGCAACAACCCTTCCTCCACCATAATAAGTTCCAACTTCTGTAGATTCAACCTTTCCTAGCCCAATAACTTGACCATTAACCAAGAGGTCAACATAGTCCCCTTTTGTGAAAATTATACTTGCAGCCCTATCTTGTGGAATATTTATGGGTTGATCTTCACAATGAGGTTTCAAATCTATTTCTAGCCAGATCTCATAAGATTCTATTGCACCCCCTAGTGTTTCCTCAAATCCAGTTGGATGTGGTAAAGGAGCATCATTTTCTAACACCTTCTCAATTCTAACCACTATGCATCCTTTCTTTACAATCTTTCCATGAACCTTATTCCCAAGCTCTGTATTGAATATGGAGCCCTCACCCACCTTCACTCCATGTTGTAAAAGATCTACTTTGTCTCCAATAGAAAATGTTGAACAAACATTTGCACCTGTACACCAAACATAACAAACTTAGTATTTTCTCAAAAAAACATTCAATAAACTATGAATAATTCTTAACACATGCTTTGGTGTTTGATTTACCTATGGTGTGCCTCAAATCTGTAGTCCTCCATGGATGTGTCTCCCCTTCATCAACATATTCCACAATCAAATGTGGTTGAGTGACATCAATTATCAAAACCATAACATAACCTGCAACAACCCTTCCTCCACCATAATAAGTTCCAACTTCTGTAGATTCAACCTTTCCTAGCCCAATAACTTGACCATTAACCAGGACGTCAACATAGTCCCCTTTTGTGAAAATTATACTTTCCATTGTCGCTCCTACAAATTCTGTAACACACAATTGAATTATAATTTGTAGTTAAGGTTAAACCATGTAAAGTGTGCTCTTATATTTTAGGCAAAACACAATCTACAAAAAAATAATGTACTTGTAATAGCTAAGAAGGGTATGGCATCATTTTGTTGTGCAAATTAAACCTTGTTCCCCACCATTTAGTCCCCACCGCCAAAAGGGACTTTACATATAAATTATGATGGAGCTACAAAGCGTAATCAAAACAAGATTGGTTATCAATGTATATAATCTTAATACAAACACAAAACTATTCTTAGAAAAACTTGTAAAAATGTCTAAAAATTTTCCATACTTAAGAACTTGTAATAGTATTGAAGGTAGTTATTAAGTAGGTTGGAATCCAGCCATGATCGATCATGCAAGTTTGTATAATCATGGAACTTGTAATAGTATTGAAGGTAGTTATTAAGTAGGTTGGAATCCAACCATGATTGATCATGCAAGTTTGTATAATCATGTCTCACTGAGATTTATTTTTTGTATCAATTGTTCAAAGTAAATTCAAATATCCTTGATTGGAGTGATCCCTATTTTAAGTACTCCCGAAAATAGTTATTTGGTGTCTTCTAAACCTATATTGTAGATTAGTGAAGAATAACATCTATATGGAACTAGAGTCCTACAAAATCCCAAGCCACTATTAGTATACTAATACATAATAGAAGTTTTTTGAATTATAAGCGACTCCTAGCTTAGCGACTACTAGCTTTCCTTCTAGCATAAGCATTTCCTTCTAGCATAATCACACATGCTTATGCTAGAAGAAAAGCTAGCACTCATTAGCTTTCCAGAAGAAAAACCCTAGGCATGGTGATTGGTGGTTGCTAAGTTATACCTTGGTCTTCTGCCATGTACTCTATTTTGAAATAAGCACATGGCACAAAATCAAGAAATGCTAGAGACTACTAGCGTTCGTTCTAGCCTAAGCATTTCCTTATAGCATAAGCACACACATTTATGCTAAAATGAAAGCTAGTAGTCGCTAGCTTTCTAATAGATAAACCCTGGGCATGGTGATTGGTGGTTGCTAGCTTATACCTTGAGCTTTTCTTCTTGCATAAGCATGTGTTTATGATAGAAGGAAATTCTTATGCTACAAGGAAAGCTAGCAGTCGCCAGCTTTCTTTGATCTGTTGCCATGTTCTTATTTCAAAATAGAGCACATGACATGTGTGGTTATGCCAGAAGGAAATGCTTATGCTAGCTTTCCTTGATCTTGTTCCGTGTTCTTCTTTCAAAATAGAGCACATGGCACAAGATAAAGGAAAGCTAGCGACTGCTAGCTTTCTTTCTAGCATAAGCATTTCCTTCTAGCATAAGCACACATGCTTAGAAGGAAAGATAACAATTGCTAGCTTTCTAATAGAAAAAATCTAGCCATGAAGGACAGCTATCAGTCGTTAGCTTTCCAATTGATAACATTGTCCGTGGTGATTGGTGGTTGCTAGCTTATACCTTCAGCTTGCGCCATCTGCTCTATTTTGAAATAAACACATGGCACAAGATCAAGGAAAGCTAGCGACTGCTAGCTTTCCTCCTAGCATAAGCATTTCCTTCTAGGATAATAACACATACTTATGCTAGAAGGAAAGCTAGCAGTCGCTAGCTTTCCAATACAAAAATCCTGTCCATGGTGATTGGTGGTTGCTAGATTATACTTTGAGCTTGTGTCATGCGCTCTATTTTGAAATAAGAACATGGCAACAGATCAAAGAAAGCTGGCGACTGCTAGCTTTCCTTGTAGCATAAGAATTTCCTTCTATCATAAACACACATCCTTATGCAGGAAGGAAAGCTAACAGTCGCTAGCTTTCCAATACAAAAACCCTGTCCATGGTGATTGGTGGTTGTTAGCTTATACCTTGAGCTTGTGCCATGTACTCTATTTTTAACGAATGCTACCTTTCCTTCTAGCAAATGCATTTCCTTTTAGCATGACACACATGCTTATGTTAGAAGGAAAGCTAGCAGTCGCTAGCTTTCCAATAGAAAAACCCTGGGCTTGGTGATTGGTGGTTGCTAGCTTATACTTTGAACTTGTATCATGTACTCTATTTTCAAATAAGCACATGGCACAAGATCAAGGAAAGATAGCGACTGCTAGCTTTCCTTCTAGCATAAGCATTTCCTTCTAGGATAATAACACATACTTATGCTAGAAAGAAAGCAAGCAGTCACTAGCTTTCCAATAGAAAAATCTTGTCCATGGCGATTGGTGGTTGCTAGCTTATACCTTGAGCTTGTGCCATGCACTCTATTTTCAAATAAGCACATGGCACAAGATCAAGGAAAGCTAGCGACTGCTATCTCTCCTTCTAGCATAAGCATTTTCTTCTAGGATAAGAACACATATTTACGCTAGAAGGAAAGCTAACAGTCCAATAGAAAAATAATAAGAATCTCTTTAAGTTCACATTTCCTAAAGATTCATAATAGCCTATCCCATAGAGACCATCATTTAACTCGTTAGATGAATAACTTTTGGACATGTCAACATGAGAATAAGGTTCATGGAAAGATTGTAAAGAAAGGCTGACGCTGAGGCAAACAGGGCCGTGCTCCTGGGAAGGAGTATTTTATCTATTAATGACAGAGAATCAATATGCAATCTCCCTTAAGACAAAAAAGACCCTGACAAGGAATATCTGCTGGACTGCCGTGTTATTCGCTTATCTGTTAAGCTCTACGGTCAAGATCGCAATCGAGCCGAATCTCCACAACAGTCTGTTTCAGTCTAAAAAAAAGAAAGGATGCATAGTGGTTAGAATTTAAAGCTTGTCATTTATAAACATTTATAAACACTATGCTCTGTATTGAATATGGAGCCCTCACCCACCTTCACTCCATGTTGTAAAAGATCTACTTTGTCTCCAATAGAAAATGTTGAACAAACATTTGCACCTGTACAAACATAACAAACTTAGTATTTTCTCAAAAAAACATTCAATAAACTATGAATAATTCTTAACACATGCTTTGGTGTTTGATTTACCTATGGTGTGCCTCAAATCTGTAGTCCTCCATGGATGTGTGTCACCTTCATCAACATATTCCACAATCAAATGTGGTTGAGTGACATCAATTATCAAAACCATAACATAACCTGCAACAACCCTTCCTCCACCATAATAAGTTCCAACTTTTCTCCATTGTCAACTTTGGAGAAAATAGTGAATATTTAAATGATATAAAACGAGGCATAACCAGTATGAATCTCGAATTATTTCAGACATTCATTTAAATATAGAAGAAAAACATAATGGAAGATATAACAAAGGAAGTGAACATGCACATATAAAGATAAAGAAAAAACAGACTGTAAAGCTGATCAACACATGAATCTCTGGTCTCAAAAGATGGGTATTTTCACTGTACTGCTTTTATTTATCAAAAAATAGATCTCCAAACATACACTGTCTCTCAAAAAATTTCCAACCCCCTCAACAATGACTCTCATTGTTCTTATACAAAATTTGGAAGAAGCTTGACATTACTGCTTCTTTTAACTAATAACTGAAAATATTTTAACTTAAAAGATAACTGTCTTTGAGCAATAGATAACTGTCTCCAAATAATATTACAAATTTAAAATAAAAGTATCTTTTTGCCACTTGGAAAAAATTTTGAATATCATCTTTTCGCCACTTGGCGAGAGTTTTGAAAGCCTCTATGAATGGACAGAATATCTTGTCCTTCCATATTTTTTCACATAAGTCCACTGGTCGGCCGCGGGTAAGTCATAGTTGGTCATTTCCTTCACCAAGACTCGCATTTCAACATGACCTGCATAAGAAACAGGAAGAAGGTTTCCACAGGTTGAGATTACCATATTTAAAATTTCAAAATCCTCTGATATTTTCTCCATTAAAATTTTCCCTGTAAGCATATGATCAAGCTGGTGGAACTTTCTGTGATCCATCCTTATATCAAACAGCAATCTCTTATAATCATTCGGAGGAATTAATTCATTGTTTTCATTCCAAAAAGTAGGGAACCCTTTGTTTACTAATTTTTCAAATTGATTTTTGAACTTTACTACTTCTTCCCGTATTGCTCCAGCTTTAGCTTCAACATTCTCAACATGCGAGTATTTACCCAAGATCCTTCTGGCCCATGTGATGACTGAAATTCTGTTCGTTATATTCATGGCTGTCAGGTCTGCTTCAGTTAGACTGTTTAAAAATGTTATTGCTTTCTGGGCTACGTCTTTTGGCTTTTTATTTAAGCTTTCCCTGACGGCTCTGCAACTTTCGAAGGCATCTTTGACCACCTTTTCTTTGACTCTTATGTAATCCAGATATGGTCTTAGTTTCTCAACTTCTTTTATAATTTGGTCCCACACCAGGTGTTTACAACCTTGCATAGCAGCTTGCCCTGTCACATGAGCTGCTAATCCTTTATTATTATTACTTAATTCCTGATTCTTTGTTTGCAAGGTTTTTATTTCTTTATTTCTTTATTTCATTCTCTTCTGTCAGCTTCTGTATTTCAACCTTCAATTCTTTGATTTCATTTTCCCTTAAGCTTACCTGGGACATAGCCTATAAAATATCATCTACTCCCGTTTTATCTTCCTGTGTGTCTGTTTGTACTTGTTGCTGACCACTTACTGCTAATCTTTTCCTCGCTTCTGCCAACTGTTCTTCTAAAATGATTTTCTCTTTTTCCCACCGATCTTTTTCATCAGAAAGCTTTAACATTTTAGCAGTAACATCATTGACTTCATTAGATAATTCTTCTTTTTCTTTTTCCAATATTGTCAATTCTGCTCCTTGGATGAGTACAGTGTCTGGAATTTTTAATTTTTTTCTCAACATTTGGATCGTATCGTCTTTCTCTTTGAGCAGTTTGGTTGCTGCATCTCCTTCTTTATTTATCAAATCTGCTTGCAATTTTTTAATCTGTTGCTGTCGAGACTTATTCTCTGCCTTCTCTTGTCTCAATTGATTGTTCAATTTATCCACTGAACTTTTCAACTTGTCTGCTCTTAATATGGCTCCCAAATAGTCTGAATATATGACTTCTCCAGTTTGTCTATGCAATAAAATTTTATCCGGGGCATTTATTTTAGACAAATCTAAATTCATTTCTGAAATCTTATTTTTTGTGACAACTGAAAATTTCAAGGTATTTTCCCTGATATTTCTGCTAGTAAATAAGCTTACATCAGTCTCAGATATACTTCTAACCTTCGGAAACAATTGACTGGTTTGTTTCGCGGACTCCTATTTATTTCGACTATGCTCATCAAACACATCCATGATACTCTGGGGTCTATTTACATCACCCTCTACAGGGGTTTCTTCAATGTTGTACTCTTTAACTGTAACCTCTGGTATTTCTTTTTCAGCTGTTTTAGCCTCTTCTGAAATTGTTGTTAACTCTTGTGGTTCATTCATTTTCAATCTTTTACCTCTTTCTATTTCTTCATCTTCAATGATCATTATGTCCTGTATGGGTCTTTTAGATCCAACCAATGCACTATCTATTTCGCTTTCTGTCCCTGTTGTTGTGTCAATCAATGCCATTTCTTTGTCGGATGCATCCGAAATGATTTCTTCATTATATTCTAGCCATTTGGCTCTGTCCGACATTCCTTCGACAATCTGATGGTTCAGGGCCTTGATACGATGCTCCGTTCTTCGTTTTGATATGATGTTTAACGGGTCATACTCCATAGCCGTATCTGACTCAAAATTCATATCCGTCAACAACTTCTCTATATACACTACAACATTCTTATTCTTTACTGTGAACGGACCAAATGTGAATGGGTATTTAATGTCTGTAGCTTGTCTGTGAACCAAAAAATTGTTATCTTCCACAATCAACTTTTGTCTTAAGAATTCCAAGGCAAAAACCCTTAAAGTAAGAAAAGCTGGTAACACATAGGGTTTATGTCTGAACCCATATAATCTGATTACTGTACTGTCTTTCGACAAAAACCAGTCTCCTGTTGCGTATTCTGTACTCAATTGCATGGATGCCTGCATTTCCGGTAGTACTCTAGGCAGATTTTTTCCAAAAATCATTCTATAAATCTCTGAAAGCATGTAATTGGTGTAATTGAACATGTTATTTTCTAGTAAAGTCGTGAAAATGATTTCTGGGAACTGCAACTCGTCTTGACTGGCTGTCATAATCATTTTCATCAAAAAGGCCTGAAACCTGAAATGTCTGAGAGTAGGAAAATTGACCATCTGGTCGTGAATCTTTTCTGTTAAAAATGCTTCAAAATTAAGTCGAGGGATTTGATTTTCACCAATCCCTGACTGGACTGTACTCATTTTGTACAATAAACTCAATTGAAACTCGGTTACATACAAATCCGTATCCAAACCTAGAACTACGGCCAATAATGTCAAAACTAGCTGGGTATTTTCATTAAAAAGCTTGATATCTATAGGGTATGGGACCTCCGAAATGCTGGTCTCTGGCTTGAGACACGATGACAAAAACATTTCCCTATCATTTTGAGAAACATGATGATAATTTTCAATAACGGAGACTTCAGAGAAAACCTCAGGGTCAAGGGTTTGGGAACAATCTACTTCTAGGGCTTTAATTAACTCTGCTGGCTTTAATTCGCAAATGACTTGAGTCTTTTGGCTGTTTAGAACGACTTTCTCTTCCCGGGAGTAATTTTCGACACACCATGATACGAATTCTGGGAAAGAAGGGATTTGGTCGGGGCAAAAGGCTATCAAAGACGACTGGTGAACTCTGTGGGGGTCTGTCCCTTCCTTTAACAATTCACACAACCTAATTTTTATATCAGATATTGGAAACCTAATTAGGGTATTGTAGACGTCTTCGTCTCTATCCTCTAGGGCTTCTTTTGATTTAAAAACGTCTATATCGTGCACAGTCTCCATTTAAACGTTTCTTTAAACAAAATTCTGTTTAAAAAAGTAGGACAGGTAACCCGACCCTACCTGTATGTACCCGCCTTTCGCCTTCTGTCGCAATCGCAGATCTCCACCAGTCTTCAGAGCTCTTCTGGATAGTGACACATGCAGAATGCCGTTATGTGGAGCCTATTTTGTTTTATATGACTTTTGAATTAACTTCCCTTCACCTTTATGAATGCGGTTCATATCTGACCATTGATCTCGAGACTTTGTTTTGGACCGTTAGATCTCGCCTCCCTTTATTCCATCTGGTGGTATCCGCGATCAAAACGCTGTTTTCTTTTCGGGTTTATTTTCTGCGCGGATCAGCCACCTGCTGACACCTGTTCGAGTGGTTTATTCTCCGCGACCGCTCTTCCTCATATCCAGTGTGCACCTTCCTAGATGCGGATGAAACAATGGCCGTTGATTTGACTAAGGTTTATATCGGCCCTCCGATTGCTACAAAGTATACGCCATGTCATATGACCCCGCCACGCTTGCTCTATCTGCCACGTATCAGGTCCCACCCTGCCACGTGTACTGACCCCACCGCGCTTCCATATTTGGTGGTTCCGCCCGGCGCTATGGTGGTTTCCTTTACCGCTATATTACATATGCGGAAGGATGAGGTTTGGACACGTGTCCCAGCGGTATTGAGTCCGCTACCGCCCACATCTATTTGCCGCCGATCACTTTGGCGATGCGGGAAGCAATATCGGCCGTTGATCGGGATTGTTGACATCTCCGCCACCGAAACTTGATCGGGGTTTAATCTTTTCACAAATTTGCTTTCGGACTTTGCATAAGTGGGTTTTTTCCTCTTGTTTTTGAATTGTCAACCTTTTCTTCAACCTCCTTTGTGATAATTTCTTCCTTTTTTGGACATTTTAGCAAACTTTTTGGATTTAGTCATTCTCAAACCTTAGTGTCAACACATAGAATGCCAATCTTTTCTCTTTACATGAGAATTAGCACCCATCTGCATTTCATAGTTCAATACATCTTCCATCCTCTCAAATTCCTGGTGTATTTTCTCTATATCTGAAAAAATTGGATTTCTCTTTTATGATGGTCTACCTCTATAACAAGCCGGTAGATGTTGCAAGTTTGTTGAATTGTAGCAACAAGGGAATGCAAATTGTAATTAATCTATACCTTAGTCTAATTAATTTTTGTCCAATAATTATGCTTTGATCATTACACCACTCTCAACTTTTGTACCTATTTTTGGCATTTCAAACTCCAAGCATTCCAATCTCCAACTAAGTATGACATGTCAGTTTCCTCGGTATGCACTTGTCACTTTGTCGTAAATGTTGGTGAATTAAAATTGGAATCTTGCCTCTCCCTGTTCATTCTTCCGTTGTGGAAGCCCATCCCCTGCATTTGCTTCTCAACCAAACATCTCACCCTTCTGCAGCAAGACCCCTACATCTGCTGCTCGAGCAGGTTCTATTCTACTCCATGTTCTGTTCTACTTTTGTTTTATAGTTGCATAGCATTTCCAATGCAAGGCAAACAACTACAAGTTACACACCAAATTGGCGATCAATCCTAAATCTCTCTATAAACTTAATAGGTAGGACTAAACTATTATGACCCGACACTAAACTTTTCCATCTAGTTCGATTGATCCATAATGTAACGTCTGGAGGGATCTCATGGTCAGTGAACCGTAGATTTTAAATGGCTAATGTCCCATATATTTTAAACGGTTAATGCCGCATAGGTTTTATATGGGATTTCCATGAGAGGAAATAAAAATATTCTACTCTAAATGCCATCTTTTTGCAACTTATAATGTGTTAAACCATATTTTTATGGTTAATGCCTCATAGATTTAAAATCATATCTCAATAGATATCAGTGATTTAGCTAATTTGGTGCACATGGATCCTTTCACTCATGATTCATACAAAGAGGAAAGAACATAAGATTACAATTTCATGAAGATATTTCATGGATACAAGGCCAAAGTCATGAAGAATCAATTAAAGTGACAGCAAGATTTAGTATCATCTCCAAGATGCATTTCTCAACAAGATATATAAGTGTTATACACCTATATAGGTGAGAGGAAAAAACTAATAACAGAGGCCCATAACTCTGATGTTGGAGGCCATTTTGGTTTTGAGAAAACAAATAATAACTTGTAGATATGTGTCTTGTGCCAAATTCAGGAAGATGTAGATTGGTTCATTAGAGGATGCATACGCCATTGCTCTAGTAAGACCAACAATGGGAAGGAAGGTTTATATCAACATATACATATAAGTACTAGACCATGGGAGAACAATGCATTTTGTGGGAGGTTTTTCAAGAAGCATGTTACGGATTTTGTAAATAAAATAGCTTAATAAAATAGAGTATAAACCAATGTACACCAAATATGAGAGTGAAACATAAATCTTAAAGTTATAATAGAGATGAATTAAATAATAAATCCTTATATTTATTCTCCATTATTTCTGGATTCATTGTGTTAAGGAGGGGTTTATCGATGTTTCATACCTACGATACGCAATCCATATTCTTACCTATCATGAAGATGGACTACATATCATAGGTCCGAAACATCAATAAACCCCTCCTTAACACAATGAATCCAAAAATCATGGAGAATAAACAAGCACACTGTGAAATCCTGAGAGAGAAAAATCATTATATTCATTAAGAGAATCCTTAATTATAATGATTGTAACTACATCTCTCTATATAATATTCCCTATCTCTCCATATCCCCAATTGTACTTGTGGGTCCCCTATTAGGGTTATCCCTATTAAATATTCATGTAACCACATTACCTATATATTCAACCCCATATATACATCCCATGGAGTTATAACATATCACCCCATAAAAAGGATTTGTCATCAAATGTTTGTAGCTAAGGCTTTTATATGTGATGAAACCTAATAATAATAATGGTTATTTATATCTGTTCTCTCTTGCTACTACTATTGATTATCCATCCATCTATATTTTAATTTTTTTTGTCAATTCTTCATGGCTTCCTTTCCTTTGATTGCATGTGCATTATTATAGCTTCTCCAATTTGTTATAGTTTTTGTTCTTTGATAACATCACATTAAATAATGGTCCCTTTTTGCCTCATTATATGAACCATTGATTATTTCATTTTCATCCTTTGTAATGTTGACACTTATTGTATTTTTTCCGATATTTCATTGTAAAGAGGTATCAATATGGTTCCACCATTAATGGTGCTTCGTAAATTTTGATGCCCTTATCACCCCCTCTCCTTTTTGGTACAATGACATGCTCCAACTATTATAATTATTGACCTTCAATTGCTTCTACTTTTGAGATAATAAGATCATATTTTTCCTTCATATTCTGAAGATGATGTTCAAATTCAACAATTATTTTATGGTGACCTTCTTATACCTTCTCATCCTTCTCCTTTTGTACTAAAATTATGGTTGATGTTATCCATCATTCTATCCTTCTTCGATTATAAATTGAACTTTTAATTTGACATATATTCAAAATTTAGGGTTTCTTCAACGTTCTTGCCAACATAATATTCAAGTGTTTAGGTAGTTTATTCATCTATAATCTTTCAAAATACTAACTAATGACATAGACCATATCCTTAGTCATATTATATGATTCCTAAGAGTGATCTCCCCGCAAAGTGATATTCTTAGCACGTACTATAGCAATGTAAGATAATCGAAGAGTTTATGGAAGCATGGGTATAGGCGAAAATAAGGGACTTCATATATACCCAAAGGCACATGGAAGATTAAATCTCTAAGCATATTTTATGTAATGTGGTACTAATTGCTAGATACCAACATAGGTTCACTAGGGAGCCCAACCAAGTGACTCAAATTTCCTACATGTATGTTTCCTAGTACTGTTTTTTTCCTAGTAAATATCATATATTTGTGTTTAAAGATGCTTGAACATGTTTCTAGCTTTAAAAAAATATGTAAAAATTGGACATGTGCTAGCATTGGAAATGTAACAACCCAAACAAAAGGAATGCAGAAATTTTAAAACTTTTATTTCCTTTTCTTCAACAGGAGTTTGGCATAGGAGACAAGGGTGACAACTAAACCCTTAAAGTACATATGGACTCTAAGATTCAACAAGAAAATGTGAAAGGCAGGCGTCGAGCAGAAAAGAGTTGTCACATAAATGAGCGATCGCTCAAGGGAGTTAACCAAACTGTTTTTCTCCGCTAGGGTCAACCTTCAAATATTATGAAAATTATTATGAAGATTCTACCACAAGATCTACGATCGAGAACCGAGGGGGTATTAATTCCCAACTATATCGCACCATCACCATAATAGACTGATTGTTTTCTGCCCAAAACACATCACTCAACTGCTGCATCACAACCCAAAAATAATGGGCGGATCTCACAAGGAAGAACATGGAAACGCCGAGTTGACAAGTAGGGAAACATTCCAAAAAGTTATTGAGGGTTCTTGTCTTTCACTTAACAGTAAGTTCACGAAATTTAACAGTTATTTGCAGACCATGACCATCTGCACATCGCATGCACTCCACAAACGTATTACACAGGCCTTAATACCACAATTCACTTGGTACTTAACACACAATCACTTCAAATATATAAAATAATCGACTTAACCCTCCAACCTTTAAATCGAGGTCCCTGACACATTTCACAATCTTTTGATAGATCGGTCTAGGGCTCGCTTCCTGCATTTCACATACTTACTTAGGCGAACGAAAGGATTGAACACATATAACAATTCTTGATTGTAACCATATCCGGGAGCATTAACATGATCATACACAAAGAATTACACTGAATAATAAAATTTGAATGAATTCATGTGCTAGCTAGAGTTAATATATAAGGGAAAGCAGGATGGCAAAGTGCGCAGGTATTTCCCATGAGATGTTGCAGTTGTTTCTATGAACATTCCACGCACTAAACCCGACTAGACCAGAAATTGGATAGTATTTGGTTTAGGGAATGAAATTTTGTTAAGAAAATGCCAGAGAATTTGATGAGACAAGAATGCCTTGTAGCACTAGGAGATAGGATGACATGGCAGAGAGATGTACTTGGAACTAATGTGGTGCTGTCAGGATGATTCATGGAGATGGATGAAACACCGAATGAAATGCTGCTGGCCACCCACGCTCGTGAAGGTTAGTTATTTCGGCCTGCCAACTCCTGTAAAAAATTCATTACACATATCTTGAGAGCTGGAGATACCAAGAGAAGCAATTTATGGAAATAACAACAAATAATGCATACGCTGAGGCTATTTAGTTTATATACCAGTTGGTGCAAGGAGGAAATGTGCCCTAAGCAGGCATAGACTGGATCTCGTAGTTGAGCATGTGCCTTGTAGGATGTGTGACAACTGTTTGGCAGCGCTAGATTATGAGAATATATAGCAAATATTTCCAGACAATGCTCGCCCCAAAAATCTTATGAGCTGTTGCAAAATGCTCACCGCCTTCATCATAGCCTTAGTATGGAGAGAACAGCATCCTTTCACCCATTTCCTTCTAGGAAACTTGCAAGCCCTGAAGGCGCTCCTCCAATGCACAAGATTTGAACTACCGAGTCCCGACGGTGAGTTTTCTGAGGTATCCTTGATGGATCTTCTGCCATGGCGAAGAATGGAGGAAATTGGTGAGGAACCGTCCTTTGGTAACTTTCGTGGAGCGCGGGCATTTGAGTTTTGAAATTCAAATTCGCTTTTTTGAACACCGTGTCTGAACATTGAAGGGACAGGATATATATATTATGCATTATATGCATGGACTTGATATATGACATACATTAGATTCTTAATAAATTTGTGGTCAAAATAGGTTATTTTGATATAATATTATTTTATTTTTTATATATTTATTTCTTCTTCGAATATAGGATCAAAATAAGATTGAGTTACAAATTTTTTAATTGAACTAGCTCAGACTTTAGAGTGCTAACAATATATTAAATGAACTAAATCTGTGAAGTTGGTTATTATTACAGCAAACTAAAGAGTTGATGGGCATAATTCTATGAAATCATATTTATGCAGACTAAGTACAATGCTTCGAAAGATATAAGTTGAAAATAGAAAAGCACTACAAACATAAAAGTTGAAACAATTTTAGAGGGCATACAAAACCAAATTATAATAAGGGAATTTCTCTACTCATTTTCATTACTCAAACATAACAATATATATACACATTTACAACATTTGCCTTACCACTATGTTTGAGGTCCATGGTAGACTCTCTCAATTGCCATGTCTCAAGACCATCTAGCTAACCCCTCTCAAATGACTACTCGTGGTGCAGCTTCCCCTACGCTTCATCCATCTTCAACTACTCTTTAACTTCCATATGACTACTTCAGCACATATTTGTCGCTTCAACTTCCACATTGATATTTCATCTTCCCTTAGTGCACTTCATATGTCATGCACAGTTACCCCATGCTCATCATGTGCACTCATTGTCATGCACATATTTGCTCACATGCACTTGACTCATAGTTGGAATAACTAACTTGCATCCTCCTTGGATGCACATTCCACTTGAGCACACCCCTCAAAGTATCGCATGTTTTTTTTTGTTAATCCATGATCGACATTATGTTATTTTCTCTTGCCATACCACATTATATCTTCTATGTTTTCTTTTGTATCAAACTTGCTTGTGTAACACTAGCATGTACCAAGTACTGGTACATGCTAAGTACTGTACTTCCTTGAAGCCTGTACCAAGTCGCTTAAGTAGTCCTAGTCCCCTTGTTGTTACAACTATGTTTGAAATTCATGCAGGCAAGCATTCTTTGACATTGGTGTTCGTGGAAACAAAAAAGGGATCTGATTCATTGGAATATTGGTTGTGTTCCAATAGGTTTCCACTGTTCCAGCAACCAGTATTCATGGAGACAGAAGCCAAAGGAGCGTGAGAAAACGACTTCAAGCATACAGCTATTGACTCATCAACCGTGCGAGCTCCATCGACCATTCAACCAATGTTACATAATGATGTGCGGGCTCCATCGACCATTCAACCAATGTTACATAACAATGTGCGGGCTCCATCGACCATAACAATGTGCAAGCTCGACTCTTTGGATGGTTTAGGGGTGAAACAAACTGAGGGTTTTCATCAAGTGGAATTTAAGCTTATGGAATCAGGGATAGTTTTCTCACTCATATTTTGTCAAACTTTTCAAGGATGAATTGCTTGTACAGAAAGAATAAGCAGTAAGGGTGGGGGGGGGTTTACTATATCCAAGTGTATGGCATGATAATAAAAAAACCTGTAAAGGAGAAATATTAGACATGGTATGATAAAACATACCTTATAAGGACTCCGTCCAAATTGTAGTTGTATAGACATCATTAAAGAGTAACAACACTTGGATCAGTGGCCTTTAGCTCAAAATTTCAGGTGGGGCCCCACATCACATAACTTGGGGAGTTGTTGAGGGATCAATAGATTATTACATACACCAAAGGAGAAGCTCGAACTAGGCATAAAATTACTTGTGGAAGGTATTCCAAGACTAGGAAAACGTAGGGTTGGAATGTGTTTGCTAATAGATGGCATTAAGAATGAAGAGACATTGGAAACATGTGGCATATGGGTAGAAGAAATGATTTTGATAACTAAATATACATAAGAAGCATTCATGTTTCCTCAAAAGACACTAGGTGTAGTGGAAGTACATCCCATGCTTGTTAGATTAACCATAATTTGGTTCTAGACATATTATGTTGTACATTTTGAACAAATTTAAAGGGATCTATGGGAAAAGGTACATCTAGTTGTATCAAGACATGATCGTCAGGTTGGGTCAAGGGAGGATTATAATGGGTCAGTGTCTAAATGTCAATAACTTCAATTTTAGGTGTCCCTAAATATTCGGTTAAGTTTGTATTAATTTTGTATCAGGTGGATACACAGTATGATCAGGTGGATCATGTATGATGATATGTATCAGGTAGATACTTGGTATGCATCAGGTAGATGCATTGTATGAATTGTGAAGTATGTTGAACTTGTGATATTCATTGACATTGATTGGTATATTGAATTATTCCTTTTATATTACTTATTTGTCTTTATTATCCATTGTTGACTCCATGCAAGGCACTAATATTATCCATAATGATTGTAGAATGGTATTTCCAGGTGTGTTGGTGCTTACAGGTGTTATTCCTCCATTAGGGACTCTCCCATGGGTTTAGGACTTAACCAAAGAAGATGAGGAGTTAGGTTATGGTGACATTGGACCTATGTCCTCCCCACTTACTGTAACTAGCCCCTTGGTCCACACAGCCTAGGTGTTCTAGGGATGATAGTTTGTATAATAACAGGGAGGAGGAGAGGGGTTAAAGAGAGAGAGGGAGAGAGTGTGGGAGTTATAAAGGAGGGGGGTTAAAGATAATCGGAGAGAGAGATGGGGTTAGAGAGAGAGTGGGGGGGGGTGGGGTAGAGAGGTGGTTTGTTATGGAAAAGGGGATAGAAAGGGGGATGAGAGGGAGGGAGGTAGCATGGGAGGCATAGATTAGCAAAGGGATAGATCTAATGAGTATGGTGGGAAGTATGGAGGAGGGGATTTTTGGAGGGATCGTGAGGTTAAACCGGGCATCTAGCCCCCATATCCATTCATTAAACAAGCATTCAAATGAAAATGAAACTATATATATACAAGTATATGTTTATACAATGGAAACACAACGGAAGTTAACTAAATGTTGTTGATATCTATCATACATTCAAGACTCTATAACAGCCAATTAAAGACCTTTGCAGATTTATAAAAGATCATATGGAATTGCATAAACTCGTAAAAACACAGCGGAAGTAAAATTATTCATTTACACCATCACCCTACATTCAGATATCCATCAATTAAATCTTTGCAAGAATATACAGGAGAATACTTATCTCAATAAGGCAGTACCAAGCAACTGGCTATGCAACTGCAACGTTCCACCCAACCATAGGCCAGTGTGCTCCTCAATCTCTCAGCACGACTGCCACCCCTGAGCTGGGCATGATCTCTACAAGGAACCAAGGAACAACAGACTCACACATAGCCAAGCATACACCAAGATGAGCCAAGCCAATCTGCAATTGGGTTTATCAGGCTGCTAGGACATGGGAGGGAAGATTTGCTAAGCTAGTGAGCTCCAGCACAGAGCCAGGGATAACCTTGCAAGATCTATCTAGCTTGGCACCCACAATACCTACACACCCAGCACAAGGAAGTATTCTCTTCACTGTTGTACAGTCCCTCAAGCCATACGCAGTAGATCGACGATGTGATAATTTGCCATAACATTCTCCAATGATTGTTTATGTTTAGATATATGCAAATGCCTAAAGTACTCAAATGCATTTCTAAGTAATGCTCTAGGTGCAAACTTATATGTTTTTATGCAGTTAAGTTTAATAAGCATTTTCACTAGGAGCAAGCGGATCAGTGCTTATCTGCTCAAGCGTGGTATTCCGTCAGAAGTCGACATCGTCGTCGCTCTCCCTGTGTGTGATTTACCCGTACTCTACGACCCTTCATATTCCTTTGTGTGTCCGTCGGTGAACCGTTTCACCTGTCGCTACACACATTTCTCACAAACGTAAATCATAGGGTTATTTTATTAATGTTTCAAACAGTGAGGTCACTCAGCAGGTGCCCTCAATGTCTACAGTAGTCTAGGGGCACTACATACACCCCCTCTTAAATAGAACTTCATCCTGAAGTTAATTTTTGTTCTTGTACTTTCGACACTAAACTTTATCTTAATTTCCTATTATCATCTTCTTTCCATTCCCTTCTATTTTTCTCCAACAATCATGGCCATATTAAGCACAAGTGGTTCTAATCATTATTATTATTATTTTTTTTTTCCAACATGGTTCCAATACATTCTCAGGAACTCAATCATAATTGTGTATAATATCAATTCGATAGTACATTCAATAACTGTCGGTCCCAACTAGATTTTTGATAACACTTATTCTTGTCATTAGTATCATCATGTTCAGCTCCATGAGCTTATAATGTATTTCCCTTATCTCTTCGTTTATGTTATCATAAGACCACTTCGACAGATTCATCAAGTCGCACAAAGTGTCTTCTTAACCCCATCAAGTTCCATCTCGAGGGCTAGTTGTCATTTTATCATGTTTGATTATGACCTAAGGTTAGCTTCATTGCGTTCTATTTATTATGCTAATCGTCTCCATAGTTCGTTTTACGAAACATTGCCTTCATTTGACCATTTCGATACCATGGTTAAATTTTAAGTTCGTAGTCATGAGTTTTCATAAATGGTTTTGTCGTAATGCAAAATGCATGTCGTTGAGTTCAGCTCATCATACCAATCACATTGATATCTCGTTTTCAAATTTTAAGTTGGTTTCTCTTCCTCGACAATCCGTCAAAGTCTCGTCAATCTGAGCATCTTGGTGTCTTATCATTTAAAATTGATCAATTTTTCGTCATTCAGCAAATCCACCGATTATATCCGTCCACTTGTTTTCTCATCATGGCTATGTAGAAAAATGTTTAAACTATCGTTGGTCTTTGTTCCAATGTAATACCCCAATTTTGACCCTTAGGAAATATTGGCTTTCATGTAAATATTGTATACATGTAATGTATGTTTTCCTAGCGTGGAGCTCAAGGCCAAGGCCCCGCTAGTATATGTTCGGATTTTATTTAAAATGGGCAAGTATTTGATATGTTATTACCCATGTGCTATTAAGCCATGGGATATTGTGAATTGATGTAAATACTTGATATTGCAATAAAATACCAAAACTGGCTATGGGAGCAACGAATGAGAAGGGGCCATGTGTATCCACTAGGGAGTGGTGAGGGGGTTGTGGGGATGAATCATATGCTGCCAAATGTCATTGTGAGAACCCATTTGACTTTCCTTGCTGACATTTAATTTTGCTGTAAGGCAGGTATGGGCTCTATTTTTCTTGTACCACAAGTCACTCTACCTCATGGGAGTTGCTTCTTCCTCATCCCCATTCCATTGTGAAAGTTACCAGCACCATTTTCCATCCAAAAACAAATGCCCAGCAGTGAGAAAAACCAGAAATCGCGACTTTGCAGGAACCCACGTTTTGAAGAGCCATCAACACCCAAAATTGGTATTTGATAGTGAAATCCGATGGGGGATCCATAGATACGAACCTTGGGGCGAAATTGAGAGCATTAGCTACCCCGACATCCATTGGAAAACCCAGTTTTTTACAGCCTGGAAATGAAGTGACAGGAATTGAGTTATTGAATAACAGAACTGTGAGAAATCCAAGTGTGAATGACTGAGCAGAGGTTGGGTTTGCTTGATAAACGCAGTGAAGGCTAGGATCTCAAGGATTAGCAGCTGGACCTTTCTATGCCCTATGCAATATGTTAAATTGTCCATGTTTAAGGAAATGAATTGATTATCCTAATTTGGAATCTATGCATGGCATTGGAACGAGATTGAGTCTCTATATGCTGAATCATCCTCTGCTATGATATATATATATGTTAGGCATTACTGTTTGTGTGCTTGCTAGTATGTTATTCCACTGTGTTTATTTGAAGTATGAATCTGCACACAAGAAGTTTTAATAATCCATGCTTTTCTTAGCAATAAATGAGGCTAAGTTTGTCAATACGCCCGGTATTTGGTTAACGTTTCCTTCCTGGCACGAAATTGATGGAAGGGGACATTACATCCAAGTTTCTCCGAGTAGATTTTTCTTAAAATACAATTTTACGTTATTGATACCATCTCTATTCGACAATTTAATGCTCGTAGTTAGTGAATGATTTTTTTTTTTCTTCTTCTTCTTCTTTTTGTTTTTTTTATACTATAAGTGTCTACTCCTAAGTTATAGTTCTTTGGCTTTCCAAAGCATTTGTTCTGGAACAATTATTCCATATGTGAATTGGCAAGGATCTCTATCATAGTTGAAATATATCTTAAATAAGTAACACTTGCAAACGGAAACCCTAAGGGTACAATTTGACAAAAAGGAAGGCTATGTCTTTAATCTTACAACCTACAATCCCCTAAGTGAACTGTGAAATATAGGCATGTGTTAACTTTTCATCTAGTTCATTTTATAACATCACGAAAAATATCATACCAGTATCTTATCTTTCAACCAGTTCATATTATCATATAAACGTAGTATAAATATAATAATACATTAGCCTTTCATAGTATCCCATAAAATAATTATGAACTATAAACAAGGCATTAACCTTTCCTTTACATCTTGCTATCCCATTAACGAAATATGAAATATGGTGATGCATTATCCTAAATTTACCTAATTCATTTCATCACATAAACGTAATATAAAATATAATATAATAATACATTTAACTTTTCAAATTACATAAGAAAGTACAAAATATAGACAAAATATTAATCTTTCTTCTACTTCCAGTTATCCCCAAAAAAAAATGTAATATCACACTACTTTATACTATCATGCATAAATAAAAAATATTACAATATCTTCAACTAAATCTTATAATTATAATAAGGTATTATAAAATATAATAATACATTAACTTTTCATCCATGCCATAAAGAAATATGAAATAAGAACATGCCATAAAGGAATATGAAATAAGAACATACCATACATTATCATCCATTTCATGTCATTGCATAAATGAGAAATATTGCAATATCATTCAACTAGTTTTTATAATTATAATAATGTATTATAATTATTGACGTAGTACCACACGAAGCGCCATACAGTCCCATCGAAAATGTGCAGCTTGATCATGAGCCAGCTGCAGCCATATCCTGGAGATCTCATCGTACACAGTCTCGCTCCCGCCATATTCTCAAGGTTCAACGCCCACCTACCTGCATTCAACGCCCATCTACCTGCATTCAAGGCAGTGCAGTTCATTGCAAAATGCCAAGAGACCTGGTCCTCATTCTCGTCCTGCAAATTCCTATAGCTGGAGCTGCTGAAACATTGTTCTTGTCCTCTGCAAATTAGAACCTGAATCCTATTGCGAGCAGCTGGAGCGGCTGAATCGTCCTCCTGTAAATTAGAACTTCAGGTACTCCTCGTCCTACAAATTCCTATCATTCTCGTCCATTTAGTTTAGTATCTGGATTTTGTACAAGGCCCATGGGGTATGGGTATTTTTGTGCCTTCTTCAAGTTATAAGAGGTTGCATATTTCAGTTACTGGAGATATCTGCGAGTCTGTTGTATGCTTGAAAATCTTGATCTGAACATTCCCATATAAATTTCGTAGCAACGTTTAAATTTGTAGTTTGTATGTTCTTATTTCAAACTTTATCAGTTTTTAGAGGTTTGTACTGGACCGTTCTTATACTTTGTAGTGCAACTTATAACGTAGCATGGATTTATATTTAGTGTACCTGACTATTGCTCAAGGGACGCTCCCTCCAGTCACTCATCCTAGTACTTTTGTTTAAAGCACTTCCCAGCACAGTCTTTGCAAGGTCGGAAAGCCCCCCTGGAACAGATGGAAAAACCTTTTGAAGGTCTAATTTAGGCGCTTCACAGTAGCGCAAACACTCCAGCTCTCCATAGGAATCAGAAAGACGCTTCAGGTCAGAGTGCAAAGCATACCCTAACTTCAAAATGCTAGTTGAATGATATTTAAGGCACAAGTCCAGTGCACCATCTCAAATATAAAAACCTTTTTTGCAGTAGCAATCTCTGATATTGAAACCTACAGAATTGAAGGTAATTCAAGGTTCCAAAAAAATAAAAGACAAATCATCCTTGGTTAATCGAGACGATGGAAGGGATGATTTTCCATAACTTGATTGCAATTATCTTTTTGAGGATCTTGTATTAAACGTTGTAGAGGGAGATGGGCCTAAATCTATCTACAGATGTCTATATTAACGTCGTTTTCCATGAAACCGTTTTCCTGTATCGCCCATTTGAATTTTGAATTTTGAAATTTTTTGTTCCGCCTTACTACCAGATACAAGTGACATTGCCGCTTCCCGCCCTCGTTTGAGTTCGAACATATTCATAGATAGGAGCACACGATATTTTTTTGTCACTGGCCTGGTGAATCTTTACCGCCAACCTTTACAGGTTTTGTAAATGGGAGTAAAATGGTACTAGTGTAGTGTTCTTCCGTAAAAATATATTAAGAAAGGGTTCACTCAGGTGTAGAACTATAGACTTTTGATTATTCTGCCAACTCAATGCAAGTTTTGGTTACAACTCTTTTGACATTAACATGGTTGGAAACTTTTAATGTCAAAAATAAAAATGTCTTTTATTTTTAGATAATTTATTTTTTATTTATCAAATTTAAAAAATGTAGATGTTATAAATAATTGTGAAAACTTCAATTTTATAATACCATGAATCTGGGTTTTTGACAAATGGTACTGACATGATAACCTGATAGTAATTTCACAATTGCATTTAATATAGGCCGTTATTAGGTTTTCTTAATATAGGCCGTTATATATGATAACCTCTTCTCAATTGAAATATATACTTATTGTTGTGCTCCAAACTAACTTTATATGAGTCGATTGAATTGTAAAAGTTTGTAACTTCATATGAGTAGGCTGATTTGTAAAAGAAATATATACTCATTCTTGTGTTCCAAACTAACGGCATATGACTGGGTTGAATTGTAAAAGTTTGTAACTCCATATGAGTAGGATGAATTGTAAAATGAAAATGCAATTTCAACGATCATGAAATGCAATGAACCAAGAATTGAAAAATTAAAGATATTGTAATTTTTTTTATGAGAAATTGTAATTTGACCATCCAAAAATTATTATATAATTACACCTACATATTTTTTGAATTTAATTTTATGTAGGATGTTAAATATAATAAATACTAAGACAATTTGATTAAATACATAGATTTATAAAACCCTAGATCTTTACCAAACCACTTAAACCACTCTTTATTATTTATTTATTTATTTCTTTTCCAAAATTTTAAATATTTATATATATTAAATTTAAATATTTTAAATTTCTCCCTTAAATATAAATTATAATTTAAATTTTATCTATGCTAATTTAAATATAACTTCACCAACCACTTCAACCTTACTATAATTGACCTTAAAACTTTAAATCTATGAAGAACTTTTAAATTGAAAGTTCGTGAGTAGCTTTATATTTTTAAATATTAACTTTTAATTTTTTAAGAAACCTAGGTTATAACATTATATGGAATCTAATTAAATTTAAATAAAATAATACTAGCGCTATATAATTATACACGAAATTTAAATAAAAATATATACGAAATTTAATTAAATATAAATAAAATAACACTAGCATTATTTAATTATATAAGAAATTTTGCCGAAACCCCTTTTATTTTGACATGGTATTTTTTTTTTTTTTTTTTAATTCTTATTAACAACTAAATTAAATTAAATTAAATAGTAATTAATAAAAAAAAAAAATTTAAATTTAATTGAATTAATTAAAAAAAAAATAAATTGAATTAATTAAATTAAATTAAATAATTAAATGACATTAAATTAAATTAATTAATTAAATGACATTAAATTAAATTAATTAATTAAATGACATTAAATTAAATTAATTAAATCAAATTAAATTAAAAGTCATTAAATTAAATTAATTAAATTAAATTAAACGAATTAAATGAAATTTTGCCGAAACCCCTTTTATTTTGACATGGTATTTTTTTTTTTTTTAAATTCTTATCAACAACTAAATTAAATTAAATTAAATAGTAATTAATAAAATAAAATAAAATAAAAAATAAATTAAATTGAATTAATTAAAAAAAATTAAATTGAATTAATTAAATTAAATGACATTAATTAAATGACATTAAATTAAATTAATTAATTAAATGACATTAAATTAAATTAATTAAATCAAATTAAATTAAAAGTCATTAAATTAAATTAATTAAATTAAATTAAACGAATTAAATGAAATAAATGTTAAGAGACACTACATTAAATTAATAAAATAAAATTAATATTTAAAAAACATTAATTTAAAATAATAATAAAAAAAATTAAAACAATATAAAACGCAAAAAAAACCCTTTTCTTTTACATGGTATTTTTTTTTTTTTTTAATTCTTATCAACAACTAAATTAAATTAAATTAAATAATAATTAATAAAACAAAATAAAAAAAATTAAATTAAATTGAATTAATTAAAAAAATTTAAATTGAATTAATTAAATTAAATTAATTAATTAAATGACATTAAGTTAAATTAATTAAATCAAATTAAATTAAAAGTCATTAAATTAATTTAATTAAATTAAATTAAACGAATTAAATTAAATGAATGTTTTTTAAATGTTAAATTAATAATATTAAATTAATATTTAAAAAACATTCATTTAAAATACTAATAAAAAAAATTAAAACAATATAAAACGCAAAAAAAAAACCTTTTCTTTTTCGCATGGGGATTGACGCCAAGGCAGGATCGACGGCTCTCCTTATTCCGCGTCAGCAACATGCACGCATGGTAAGGGTGGTTGGTGGTCGCGGAAAGGAAACCACCATCCCACATGTTCATTCCTTACTCGTCCGCATTCCAATAAAGCGGTATAGTAAACCGCTCATGGGCAACGCGGAAACCGTCTCACGTGCTGTCAAAAGTATGCCTATTTAAGGAGGAAATAAGGTTTTATTTGGCATACACTACATTAAATTAATAAAATAAAATTAATATTTAAAAAACATTAATTTAAAATAATAATAAAAAAAATTAAAACAATATAAAACGCAAAAAAAACCCTTATCTTTTACATGGTATTTTTTTTTTTTTTTAATTCTTATCAACAACTAAATTAAATTAAATTAAGTAATAATTAATAAAACAAAATAAAAAAAATTAAATTAAATTGAATTAATTAAAAAAATTTAAATTGAATTAATTAAATTAAATTAATTAATTAAATGACATTAAGTTAAATTAATTAAATCAAATTAAATTAAAAGTCATTAAATTAATTTAATTAAATTAAATTAAACGAATTAAATTAAATGAATGTTTTTTAAATATTAAATTAATAAAATAAAATTAATATTTAAAAAACATTCATTTAAAATACTAATAAAAAAAATTAAATAAAAAAAAAATTAAAACAATATAAAACGCAAAAAAAAACCTTTTCTTTTTCGCGTGGGGATTGACGCCAAGGCAGGATCGACGGCTCTTCTTATTCCGCGTCAGCAACATGCATGCATGGTAAGGGTGGTTGGTGGTCGCGGAAAGGAAACCACCATCCCACGTGTTCATTCCTTACTCGTCCGCATTCCAATAAAGCGGTATAGTAAACCGCTCATGGGCAATGCGGAAACCGTCTCACGTGCTGTCAAAAGTATGCCTATTTAAGGAGGAAATAAGGTTTTATTTGGCATTGTAGGGTGGCAGATTCAAGACCCGAGGGCTGGGGCTTGTAATTTCACTGCAATTTTCAACTTTGGACACTCGAATTATGACATAGGCGGCCTTGTGGCAGGAGTGAGGCTGCATTCTCTCCTTCCCAGCCAGGAAAAACACACTTGGAGATACTACGAATCTGGGGAGAGCTTGGTTATCGATTATTTTTTTATGTACTTGGACGTTTTATATCTTGTTGGGTAATTTCTTGATGTAAAGATTTGAAAGTCTAGACTGACTGTTTGTTAATGAATGAATTACAGACGAGGCAATGAATCGAACATTACTGAGCTAGTATTTGAAATTGGTGGGATCTAACGCGGAAACCGTCTCACGTGCTGTCAAAAGTATGCCTATTTAAGGATGAAATAAGGTTTTATTTGGCATTGTAGGGTGGCAGATTCAAGACCCGAGGGCTGGGGCTTGTAATTTCACTGCAATTTTCAACTTTGGACACTCGAATTATGACATAGGCGGCCTTGTGGCAGGAGTGAGGCTGCATTCTCTCCTTCCTAGCCAGGAAAAACACACTTGGAGATACTACGAATCTGGGGAGAGCTTGGTTATCGATTATTTTTTTATGTACCTGGACGTTTTATATCTTGTTGGGTAATTTCTTGATGTAAAGATTTGAAAGTCTAGACTGACTGTTTGTTAATGAATGAATTACAGATGAGGCAATGAATCCAACATTACTGAGCTAGTATTTGAAATTGGTGGGATCTAACTTTAAACATGGATCAAACTTTGCATGCGTTGCTTCTACCATTAATCCAACCGCCACCACTTTCCCTTTGTTTGTTGAAGTAAATCATTTTAATAGATTCAGAGCTGAGGCTATGGATATATTTTCCCAAGGTAAATTTTTCATTTCTATTGTCATTTTTCATCAGCATAGGTTTATCTATTTGACTGGTTTTTTAGTCTCTCATTTAACACAGTTAGTGTAGTTAGTATGGGGAATTAATCAAGCCCTCAAATTAAACTAATTTTTTGGAAATCTATATCTAAAAAATGGATAAGTTTTGTAAAAAGAAAATTGCATCTAAACTGCAAAATTGTCTTAATTGAGCATAAATATATTTCTATTTCCTTTAAATTATTAAATTCGGAATCTTACTTTCAATATATTTTAATTTTTTATGAAAATTACAATTTTATTTAGAGTCTAAACTGTAAATGTTGGTTAAGAGGTTACCTTATTTTTGATAGGCCCAGCCGTCGGCTATTGTCAACCTCCCATAGCCGAATGTATTTGACAAGGACCTTTACTCCATGGACATGAGCTAGAACGATATCTCACACTCCTTCAGTTCCAATATCAGAGAGAACCAAATAAATACCCTGGCCATTCCCCATATTATTAACAAATTAACATCTTAACTTAAGGTTACTACGGTTTTCTTCGCCAATGGAATCTTATTTTCTTCGCCAATGGAATCTTATAATTATAGCTTTAGCTAATGGACATTTGTAATGTTACTATTTTGCAAAATTGGTACCAGCAAGGGGGTTGAAGTTTCATGGTTCACAATACGGTACCTACCTCTGAGAAGGATGTTAGCCCCAAGAGCCCGAACCCTTGCATTCGCAGCGATTTATTGGAACTTGATGCGGATGCCTATGGGCTGTAGCGAGAGTCTCCCTTAAGCATAAAGTGCAATCAGCCGGAGTACCTGATCCGAAATCCTTGATGGTCCAATTTGGTTCCAGAAGCTTTGGTCCCCCGGGGCATGGTTGTTTCAGTGCAAATGATGTTTGACTGCCATAGCTTATTGGATAGCTCAATACCCTGGAGATAAAGTCTGCCAAAATTTTAATCTGCAACTGGAAAATGTGTGCCCAATGCCATGAATCACGATGGAAGAAGCCGGGAAATGGCATTGGCAACACATTAATTATGGTGTTCATTCAAAATTTATTATCTGTACGATGGAAAGATGTGATGTGAGAACCAAAGATTGCACAACAGTGTATTAGGTGAAATTAATTAATGGCATTGGCAATTACACATTAATTATGGTGTTCATTCAAAATTTATTATCTGTACGATGGACAGATATGATGTGAGAACCAAAGATTGCACAGCAGTGTATTAGGTGAAATTAATTAATTATAGCTTTAAAAAGGGGCATGCTTGAGAGACACTACATTAAATTAATAAAATTAAATTAATATTTAAAAAACATTAATTTAAAATAATAATAAAAAAAATTAAAACAATATAAAACGCAAAAAAAAACCTTTTCTTTTTCGCATGGGGATTGACGCCAACGCAGGATCGACGGCTCTCCTTATTCCGCGTCGGCAACATGTACGCATGGTAAGGGTGGTTGGTGGTCGCGGAAAGGAAACCACCATCCCACGTGTTCATTCCTTACTCGTCCGCATTCCAATAAAGCGGTATAGTAAACCGCTCATGGGCAACGCGGAAACCGTCTCACGTGCCGTCAAAAGTATGCATATTTAAGGAGGAAATAAGGTTTTATTTGGCATTGTAGGGCTGCTTCGACGATGGGAGATATGAAATCCATGGGACCCGCCTGGCTTGGCATTCGGTTCCCTGATGAGTCCTCGGCGTTGAGCACAACGCATCTTTTATATATTCCCGTCCTCTTATGTGAACTCAGTGCATGGGATTCGATGGTGGGCATTGATGTGTTAAGTGCGTGGGCCAATTGGCTCTAGTTTTTGAGTTCGGGCTGGGCACAAAGGAAAGAAGAAAAACGCTTGGAGGACAATTGATGTGGCGTTGGGCTCCGGGCGCTTGGTACACCTGGCTTGAGCGCTAGGGTTTCAAAGGAAGCAACATTTTGTATGAAATTCGTTTCGGACAAAACAAGCAGCAACAATGGAGAGCAGTATGGAAATCGTTTCATGCATTTGCCATGCTTGTAAATCTTCTTAGTTATTGGTCAAAATGGATCATATCGAGCTCAAATGAAACGATTTCTGCGTCGAAATTGCTGCGATGCTTGTATTATAAACAATATTGCAGGCAACAATATTATTTGAATATTTGTTTTATGCCACATTTATTGAAATGAATGTTTAAAGCAAAATGTTACAGGCAAGAAGGCAGATCTGCATTAAAATAATAGGAAATGAAAACTGATCACTTTGGCTGCAGGTCTGAAATTTGGAGAACCCTCTGTAAATCCTGTGCGAGACTCATTGTTTCGTATTTATTATGAATACAATTTCTTTCTATAAATGCAATGAAGTGTTTTTTTTTATCCCAAATGCTTTAGCATTGGATTAATATTAGGGTTTGAATATTAAAAGAGTGTATATAGAAATGTTGTTGTTTTTCTGGAAAGGTTTGTTTAATGGGGTCTAGACTGAGCCCTAAATAAGCAGTTATATATATATATATATATCATTCAAATTCTGTTTCTGTTACGCCTTACGAATAAATGGGAAAAGGATCTTCAAATTATCTTTTTGCAGCCATCATACTGGTTTGTTATTTTCTAGTAAATTTCACTAAAGTTCCAGGTGTAGTTAGGCCCTAAGGTCTCAGTGTCTGAGCCTTGCGCTCTGATACCAACTGTAGTGCCCTATCTAGGCACTGGGTCTATTCCGGGTTATCAGGTTATACCGAGTTTTTCCCTTAATTATTGTTAGAAGAAAACAAGAGATTCAACCATCTATATTTCTGTTTCTGTAAATGTTTAACTGTCTGTTTTCTATATGTTTACATGTCTCTGCAGTTAAATAAACATAATCCTAAAACTTTCCATTTAATTCTGTTCGTTTGACATGCATAGCTTGGAAATAAAAGAAAATACATTCTAATTAAGCTGGTTCAGAAAAATACCTGAAACCGTCGATTGCAGTAAGATAAGAAGATTTCTGGAATGGATTCTGTAAGTTACCTTAAAAACCCCAAACATATCCTACATATTCAAACATATCCTTTTAATTTACTTGGGATGATTCCGTTCGTTAATTAAATTAATAATTTATTTAATAAATTCATTATTATTCAACCCACTATACTTTATAAAAGGGATTATTATCATTATTATTATTAATTAAATAATATTAATAATATAATAATAATAACAATAACAATTAATAATAATAGTAATTAATTTAAATTGTGAATAGTAATTTAAAATATTTATTTGGTTAATGGATAAGTGTCAACATAGTACCTCTGTGTATAAACAATGAAATATAATAAATGATTTAATTAATCATGATCAACAATTATATAGCACACTCCTCTATTATTAATGTTTAACTTTTATACTTCACCTTGAAGACACCTTTACTTGAGGATACTTACAATTAATGACATTTATTTTACACATGAGAACTTGATAATCTTTTACTAATTAAGTCATCCACTAAACACTTAATTGACTTATCCATGATAACTTATATCATTGTTAAATCTTGATAAGTAGGAAGAAGTTCAACGTGTCTCAACGTGTTTGAAACCAATAAATTTAAACAGTATTTATAGATAATCTGCTGGGGTTAATTTTTTTTAAAGACGTTACATGTCAGGTCATATATCAGATCCTTTTTTAATATAAAGAATTGGGTGGGTTTAATTTTGGTTTAATTTAGTTACCTCATATATGTCGGTTAGCTATCTTGTTGGTGTATGAGACTCCCTTGTTTACCCTTAAATACGATAGCTACTATCATTTAATATTCATCTTTAATAGGACTAATAAGAAGAAATCCTCAACTCAAAGATGTAGTTCTTGAGCGTATGAAAATGAGAATCTAGAGTATGATTGATTCCTTTGAATTCTTCCAATTGTTTCATACTTGATGGAGAAACAATAGTTGAGAAAACATGGTTGCAAATAAGGTTACATGTTTACCAAAGGGGAAACTAGTGGAAAATGGGGACACCCCCAAAGTGGTTTTGTTACCATAGATATCATGAATTGAGTTGTATGCCAAGGAAAGAATCCAACACTGTCAATGCATGTTAATCGTTCCTATGAATGTATATAAGTATATGGCATTACTTGTACATAAAAATAGTTATCAATTCTATGAATGTATATAAGATGTAAAATAGCTAAATAGCTAGTGTTTTTTATATTTAATTATTTGATATAAGTTTGTAACTTACAGATAGTTTCAATATATTGTACAGTTTCCATTCAAGTATTCTTGGCTTCATAGCTTCTAGATTATTGTCTATCAAAGAAGCAAGACCAACTAAGATGAAGATGAAGTTATGGGAAAAAATGGCATTGGCATTGGCATTAGCTTTAGTCTTAGCCAAACAAAAATTAAAGAAGAAGACTGGATTAAAAAGAGATTGAAAATCTTGGTAAGTCTATAGATTTTTTTTTACTTTTACAATTTTATTTATAGATTTTTTATTTTATTTTTACAATTTATTTTATTTAGTTTTTTTTACATGGTTTACATGGTTTATTTAGTTGTTTTTCTATTAGGTTGAGTTGCATTATTTTCATTTTAAAAGAAAAGCCTTTTCATTTATATGCAATATCTCATGTGCGCTCAAAACCGTCACTTTCTTTGATGCACACACACACACACAAGAAACTCTCTCGTCACTCACTAAGTTCAAAAATAGCTTAAATCTACTCACTTAATACTTCCATAGGAGGGCACAAAAGAATCTTGTAGTTTAGGTACGATTTTGGGGCTAGGCATCCAAAAACATAGTTGTTGTCCTTAGGGTGCTTTATAAATATTTCTAAATCAAGTGGTCGTGTATAGCCACATGGGGCAAGTGAAAGAGTGGCGCCGCGCCATAGGAGGTCAAACCCAAGGTTGCGGGTGTATGTTCTCTCAAGTGGGCTCACCACCACTTGTTGAAAAGGAGACGACCCAATACCGTTCGAGGGATAACTGCTCTTTATCCACTTGACGAAGGTACTTAGTGACCAACTTAGGATGTCATTCCTTATAGGTGACTGTCGTGTATATAAGATGTAATATATAGCATTACTTGTATATACAAATAGCTAAATAGCTAGTGTTTTTTATATTTAATTATTTGATATAAGTTTGTAACTTACAGATAGTTTCAATATATTGTACAGTTTCCATTCAAGTATTCTTGGCTTCATAGCTTCTAGATTATTGTCTATCAAAGAAGCAAGACAAACTAAGATGAAGATGAAGTTATGGGAAAAAATGGCATTGGCATTGGCATTAGCTTTAGTCTTAGCCAAACAAAAAGTAAAGAAGAAGACCTGATTAAAAAGAGGTTGAAAATCTTGGTAAGTCTATAGATTTTTTTTTACTTTTACAATTTTGTTTATAGATTTTTTTATTTTTATTTTTACAATTTATTTTATTTAGTTTTTTTTACATGGTTTATTTAGTTGTTTTTCTATTGGGTTGAGTTGCATTATTTTCATTTTAAAAGAAAAGTCTTTTCATTTATATGCAATATCTCATGTGCGCTCAAAACCGTCACTTTCTTTGATGCACACACACACACACAAGAAACTCTCTCGTCACTCACTAAATTCAAAAATAGCTTAAATCTACTCACTTAATACTTCCATAGGAGGGCACAAAAGAATCTTGTAGTTTAGGTACGATTTTGGGGCTAGGCATCCAAAAACATAGTTGTTGTCCTTAGGGTGCTTTATAAATCCTTCTAAATCAAGTGGTCGTGTATAGCCACATGGGGCAAGTGAAAGAGCGGCGCCGCGCCATAGGAGGTCAAACCCAAGGTTGCGGGTGTATGTTCTCTCAAGTGGGCTCACCACCACTTGTTGAAAAGGAGACGACCCAATACCGTTCGAGGGATAACTGCTCTTTCTCCACTTGACGAAGGTACTTAGTGACCAACTTAGGATGTCATTCCTTATAGGTGACTGTCGTGGAAGCCGACAGTACCTGAGACAGATTTTGTCACAAGATCAAGGAAAGCACACGTCACAAGATCACATACTTATGATATGAAGAAAAGCTAATAGTCAGTAGCTTTCCAATAGAAAAATCATGTACATGGTGATTGGTGGTTGCTAGCTTATACTTTGAGCTTGTTCCATGTGATGTATTTTGAAATAAGCACATGTCAAAAGATCAAGGAAAGCTAGCGACTGCTAGCTTTCCTTCTAGCATAAGCATTTTCTTCTAGTATAAACACACATGCTTATGCTAGAAGGAAAGCTAACAGTTGCTAGCTTTCCAATAAAAAACCATCTCCATGGTGATTGGTGGTTGCTAGCTTATACCTTGAACTTGTGCCATGTGCTCTATTTTGAATGAATGCTAGCTTTCCTTCTAGCATAACACACATGCTTATGTTAGAAGGAAAGCTAGCAGTCGCTAGCTTTCCAATAGAAAAACCTTGGGCATGGTGATTGGTGGTTGCTAACTTATACCTTGAGCTTGTGCCATGCACTCTATTTTCAAATAAGCACATGGCACAAGATCAAGGAAAGCTAGCGACTGCTAGTTTTCCTTCTAGCATAAGCATTTTCTTTTAGGATAAGAACACATATTTATGCTAGAAGGAAAGCTAACAGTCGCTAGCTTTCCAATAGAAAAATCATGTCCATAGTGATTGGTGGTTGCTAGCTTATACCTTGAGCTTGTGCCATTTGCTCTATTTTGAAATAAGCACATGGAAAAAGATCAAGGAAAGCTAGCGACTGCTAGCTTTCCTTCTAGCATAAGCATTTCCTTTTAAAATAAACACACATGCTTATACTAGAAGGAAAGCAAACAGTCGCTAGATTTCAATTAGAAAAACCCTGTCCATGGTGATTGATGGTTGCTATCTTATACCTTCAGCTTGTGCCATGTGCTCTATTTTAAACGAATGCTAGCTCTCCTTCTAGCATAAGCATTTCCTTCTAGCATAACACACATTCTTATGCTAGAAGAAAAGCTAGCAGTCGCTAGCTTTCCAATAGGAAAATCATGTCCATGGTGATTGGTGGTTGCTAGCTTATACCTTGAGCTTGTTCCATGTGATGTATTTTGAAATAAGCACATGGCAAAAGATCAAGGAAAGCTAGCGACTGCTAGCTTTCCTTCTAGCATAAGCATTTCCTTCTAGTATAAACACACATGCTTATGCTAGAAGGAAAGCTAACATTCGCTAGCTTTCCAATAAAACACCCTTTCCATGGTGATTAGTGGTTGCCAGCTTATACCTTCAGCTTGTGCCATGTGCTCTATTTTAAACGAATAGCTCTCCTTCTAGCATAAGCATTTCCTTCTAGCATAACACACATGTTTATGCTAGAAGAAAAGCTTGCAGTCGCTAGCTTTCTAATAGAAAAATCATGTCCATGGTGATTGGTGGTTGCTAGCTTATACCTTGAGCTTGTGCCATACACTCTATTTTCAAATAAGCACATGGCACAAGATCAAGGAAAGCTAGCGACTGCTAGCTTTCCTTCTAGCATAAGCATTTCCTTCTAGTATAGACACACATGCTTGTGCTAGAAGGAAAGCTAACATTTGCTAGCTTTCCAATAAAAAACCCTGTCCATGGTGATTGGTGGTTGCCAGCTTATACCTTGAGCTTGTGCCATGTGCTCTATTTTGAATGAATGCTAGCTTTCCTTCTAGCATAACACACATGCTTATGTTATAAGGAAACCTAGCAGTCGCTAGCTTTCCAATAGAAAAACCTTGGGCATGGTGATTGGTTGTTGCTAGCTTATACCTTGAGCTTGTGCCATGCACTCTATTTTCAAATAAGCACATGGCACAAGATCAAAGAAAGCTAGCGACTGCTAGCTTTCTTTCTAGCATAAGCATTTCCTTCTAGGATAAGAACACATACTTATGCTAGAAGGAAAGCTAGCAGTCGCTTGCTTTCCAATAGAAAAATCATTTCCATAGTGATTGGTGGTTGCTAGCTTATACTTTGAGCTTGTGCCATTTACTCTATTTTGAAATAAGCACATGGCAAAATATCAATGAAAGCTAGCGACTGCTAGCTTTCCTTCTAGCATAAGCATTTCTTTCTAAAATAAACACACATGCTTATACTAGAAAGAAAGCTAACAGTCCCTAGCTTTCAATTAGAAAAAACCTGTCCATGGTGATTGATGGTTGCTAGCTTATACCTTCAGCTTGTGCCATGTGCTCTATTTTGAACGAATGTTAGCTCTCCTTCTAGCATAAGCATTTCCTTCTATCATAACACATGACCCTTATTATACATCATTTGTGCAGATCATGGTCTGGATGGATATATGTCTTCTTGGATACCTTCTGTCCAAGAACAGATCACATGGCAAAAGATCAAGAAAAGCTAGCGACTGCTAGCTTTCTTTCTAGCATAAGCATTTCCTTCTAGCATTTTTGAGAAGGAAAACTTTTCTTTTTAATGAGTCTCTACTTGTGCTAGATGCAATGGATTTTTATTTATCTTTAAGTATTTAATATGTTTCCAGGACACATGACCCTTATGTTGTTTAATGAGTTAACAAAATGTAATGATAAAAGAACTACTTGGTTAATGACATAAAAATATGATGATTTAAAGGTCTTCTCTGACGGACAAGGGGGTTCGGTGCTCCATTAGGAACTGTTAGTGCTCAGTTGCATCCTTAATTGCTCAGCACGTGAGGGTTCGTGTAGTAATTTAACTGCTGATTCTTTGCTCAGGCAGTTTGACTGTCTTCTTATTTCCTCTGATTTTGGCAGAATGCCTCAGCCAGGGGACAATACCGGCATCCAGGACATCAAGAAATGTTTGGGGCGGCTGTATGAAATAGTCTCCATAAGATTTATGGATAACAGGGAGATAGCCTGCGCTATAAAAAAGATGGAGGACACTGTGAGCTACACTTCCCTTCAAATCAGCAACCATGACTCCAGGATCGATGATAATGAAAGCTCCTTGCGCGAGATGATGGGGAAGGTGGATATGATCCAGGAGGAGGGCAGCAGGAACAATGCAGTAACTGTTGAAGGGGAGCGTCAGATGGAGGAAGAATCAGTGGTGCAGCCAGTCCACTTCAGGGGCCACCTGTAATCTGGTTTTTAAGGATATATGTTTTTTTGTCTTTTATTATGTAAGATATATAAGGGTATATATTGCCCGTTCTGTTAGTCATCATGGAAGAACTCTGTATATAGTTTTTTGGACCCTTTGCAGGCTTAGTCTACAATGCTCTATCTCTGCTCTGAAGGACTATTCTTCCTCTCTTTTTGCTATGTACTGAATGGCTGTGCACAACCCCTTTATAATATACTCCTTTTTAGTTTCTGTTCAAAAAAAATATATGATGATTTATAGTCTATCATTTATATGGGTTCAATTTATTTATTTTTTTGTTCACAGGTCTTTAAGTAAACCAATAAACTTAATTTGGTATAAAAGCTATAACGAAGGAGGTTTTCTTTATGTATATTTTACTATGTTTATGTCTATTTTTGCACTAGAGGTAATCTATGTGTAACATTTAATTGTTATTAGCAATAGAAAACTAGAGGTAGTGTCTCTGTATAATTTACTTGTTATTAGCAATAGAAATTATCTCAAAAATTATATTCTTGGTGTAGCCTCCAAGCTTCACATGAGGTCACAAAACATAAATTAGTTAGGTAAGGAAAGCCTTGAACTTCTGCCATGTACTCTATTTTCAAATAAGCACATGGCATAAGATCAAGGAAAGCTAGCGACTGCTAGCTTTCCTTTTAGCATAAGCAAAATACTTATAGGATAATAACATATACCTATGCTAGAAAGAAAGCTAGCAATCGCTAGCTTTCCAATAGAAAAATCCTGTCCATGGTGATTGGTGGTTGCTAGCTTATACCTTGAGCTTGTGCCATGTGCTCTATTTTGAAATAAGCACATGGGTAAAGATCAATGAAAACTAGCGACTGCTAGCTTTCTTTCTAGCATAAGCATTTCCTTCTAGCATTTTTGAGAAGGAAAACTTTTCTTTTTAATGAGTCCCTACTTGTGCTAGATGCAATGGATTTTTATTTATCTCTAAGTATTTAATATGTTTCCATAACACATGACCCTTATTATTCTTGTGCATGTGAATAAAAGACATGTAATAGAATATTCTTTGATAATGCTCATTATTTCATGTATTTTTAAAACAATTTAAACTTATAGTCGACTATTTATTATTGTTTTTAGAAGCTATGGACTCTGGTGCAATGACAATTCCAAGGAATAATTTGAAGAAAAAACGAATTGCAAGTGACACACAAACAACGTCTCCCCCATGTGGTATGGTGGTTTTAAATATTATTCTCTCATTTCTAAATGGTTAGACTAGAAGACTATATGGTAATATTTGTGATTTTGATTTCATTTTATTTATAGTAATAATTGCTTATTATTGTTTTTTGAAGCTGTCGTCTCCAAAGCAAGTAAAATGCCACAATCAGCATTCAAAAAACAAAAGCTTCATTCAACTCAGATTATAAATTCAACAATGGGTTCTAATTTTGAAATGATTAAAAAATTCAAAACATCTGCTGCATTTGAGTATGTCGAAGATTGGTATGTTGAGATTGAAAGTCCCATGAATATGTTTCCAGATATGTATCTATTTGGATCCATGGATGGAAATGATATACAAAGGCTAGGGATAATTGTTAATTGCTATGCTCTCAATCATAGTCAGATCGATTTTCAAATGGAGGTAATTGAAGAAAATGAAGTGAAATTATTTTCCTGCCAAATTGATTACACAAAATTTAGACCAGATTTGATTGATACTAATACAGAATTTCCAGAGTCAATAAAAAAGTCACAGTTTAAGTTGGACAGTTTTGAGAGCTTCAATGAATCTGGTCTAAAGAGTTGTGATGATCTTGTACAACGTATTACCAACATTATGAAATATCGCTTTGTGAGATGTAAGAAAACATCATCCGTGTTTCTTTATTTGCAACAAAGAGGTAAACTACTTGATAAAATACCAGATGATAAACTCGAGGCTCAAATGCTTGCTTTGAGAAGGGTATATTTAGTTGAGCTAGAACAGAGCATTAAAGAAAGTGAGTTCATGCCTACTACAGAGTTTGTAAAATCCCAAAAAGAAGACTCTCAGATAGAGAAGCTTGCTAACCAATGCGATGAAATCCATGAAAATTTCAAGGACAGTTATTTATTTTCAAGCTCTTTTACCATGAAGGTGGATGTTCGAAGATGTGTAGAAGCACCCAAGTTATATAAATTGAGATCACGGGATGATTTAAATGTTCGAGTATTATTAAAATCGTTCCTACAGAAATTTCAAGCATCATTGCCTGATGCTCTTCTGATTCCATTTGACAAAAAAGAGTCTGATCCGATTGGAAACCCTGTGAAAATCATGAATGAAATGGATATAAATGCCAAGAACATCAATTTTTGGATAGTTGATGGGCAACACACCATTCAAGCAGCAAAAGAAATATTATCAAATCCTAAATTCAGTCTATCTGGGGAGGCAAAACAGAAGTACAAAGAACGTAATGCTCGATTCTTAGATCCATTAGTTGCTCCCAGTGTGGTGATTCGTATTTGCTGCCAGTTAAATTCTGCAAACACAATGTTCTTCAAAACTCCATTCATTGATTCTGTGCGATCTGCAAGACAATTCCTAATTGCCACAAATAAATTAAAGAAACAAAAATGTGGGAATGCTAAGACGGCTGAAGACAAGGTGTGCAATTTTTTTTTTTTTTGCACTTAGTTTATATTGTTATAACTAAATTCATGGCTATTTTATTTTTGATATCACATTCTTACTAATTTATATTTGTTATTTTTTAACAGGTTGATGATGAAATGTTGTGCTCTTTCTTCGATTGTCCACTAACAAACTTTGCTGAAAAAAAAGTCTTGTTATATCTTGATGATACTACTTGGGATAAATGGGAAGTTGTTTTTAATTGTTACAAACTAGGGACATTAATGTGTTCTCCAAACCAACCTAAGGATCCAAACTATAAGACAAATAGTCTGAACAGTTTGGTATCAAGTTCTTTCCGTCCCCTTCAGGGACTAACCGCTGAAGAAATGTGTTCTGTAGCAGATAAACTATTGGATGGAACTGTCTGGTTTTCTATTCCAGTGAACCATCCAACCAATGCCATAAAAATGAAAGATTATTGTTCACAATTGAAAACCAAAAGAACAATTTTGGAGGCAATGGTAACATATTGCAAAAGTCATGATAAGAATCTGAATGATAAGAATCTGAATGATAAGATTCTTACAATATCCAATATTCTTGAGCATTATGGAATTACTGATATCATATTTGCCAACTTCTGTAAGACAATGGAAGGGTGTAAATATGTAAAAGGATCACGAAATACAAAAATAGAGTCCCTTTCTCCACAAGCGTGTGTGGTCCTTGATAGAATAATTGATGCATCGACAGATATATAGGAAATTGAGAACAGTTTTGAATTCGGTTGTCATTATGGGGGTCCTAGCCTCTTGTCAACACTTTTGCACTCTTTTCCTTGTCTGTTTCAACCAATGTTATACACTGACTTTGTTGTGTTGGATACATTGGCTTTGAAAGATGAATCATTCCTTAAGGATCACTATATTGAATTGTTTCGATTTTTAATCGAAAAAAATGGGTTGAAAGATTTTACTATGATTATCTTAGTAGAAATTTGGTCTTGTAAGGATGTACGCCAAGCTCTGGAGATTGTTGTCAAGGACTCAAATGTCAACTATAAAATGGCTACCGGTCTTTATGAATATAAAGAACAAAATAACTATAGTTATGATATAGTTTTAACTATACATTTCTATAGTGAAGAGTCTAAAAGTTTACAGGCCTCAATATACTCTCACAGTTTTAGAGACATATCTGATGAAAAAGAGAGAGATTTTGAATTCTGGGAAGAATTATTGCAAATGCATCAACAACATAGTGATCTAAATTTGATTATTTCTCTTTATGCGGGGAAAAATTTACAGCAGGCTTGCTGTACATATGGAAGAAGAATGGCATGTGTCGTAGAAAACGAGTTACAAAGGACTACCATGCTGACTAACCAAGAATCCTTCCAATTGCAAAAACCAATGTCTAATATATTGCTGTTGGAATATCCAGGTATTGTACTTTTTTTGTTCTTTCTCTAGTGATTCGTTGGATTCTATGCTATTTATATATCTTCATTAACAAGATGTTTACTATAACTACTAATGGCGGAAATTGTAAAGAAAACAACGACACTTTGCAACAAAGCAATGATCAACATAGTGTGCACAATGTCGAAGAAGTTTTCGAGATGCAAATACAAGACGAAGAAAATACCATACCAGGTACATAATTTATTTTGTTTCTTTTGTTGTATTGTACTTGTTTTGTTCTTTCTCTAGTGATTCTTTGGATTCTATGCCTATTTATTTAATGAATTTCATTCGTTGATACATTTTATAACATTTCATATGTTTATTACAGTAGCAAACGAGGAGAAAAAAGACAGTGATCAAGGGAATGTGACAGAAAGCCATAGTCAAGAACATGATATCATATCAGGTACTTCACATGTCTCTTATTTTCAATTAAACATAAAATATGTCTTATAAAAAAAAAATTGATTTAAAGAAGTATTATTGGTATTCGATTGAAGGTTTGTTATTTTGGCTCTAGGTTCTATGAAGACAATACAAGAGAAGTGTGGCTTATCAATAACTAGTACAAAAAATACTCAAAGTGAGTGTATTTCTTCAACAATTTTTTTTAATAATAATTTATGTAGCATGAATAAAATGAATTTACTATGATCCATTGTTGTTTTGCAGCTATTATAAGTCAAAAGAAATTAGTTATTTTTGAATTGAATAACATTTTCTATCAGAGCGTTGATGGTGATGCATCACAAAAAGAATTTATCGAGAAAATGGGAAGGGCCGCAGATTACACGATAGAGAAAAAATCATTTTGGTTTCGTCCACATGCAAAAACATTTCTTGAAATGTGTTCCAGAAATGAATCTCTTGACATTGCAATTTGGACGACATCTTTGAAACAAAACACAACAAGAGTTATGAAAAAGCTAGTTTCAGAAACATTACAAGCTAAATTTTTGTTTACATGGACTGCTTCAGATTGCAAACAACAAAAGGGAAAAAATGACATTGATAATTCAACACAAGTTATATACAAAAAACATCTGAAAAAAGTGTGGAGAATGTATTCTCAATATGATGCTACTAACACTATTCTAGTGGATTGTTCAATGGAGACAAAGAAAGAAAATCCCAAAGAAAATGTGATTATTGCCCCTTCGTTTGATGGAAAGAATGAGGATAAATGGTTGATCGCTGATCTGTGGAGCTTATTGAATAAATTGTACAAGGCACTCGATGTTCGAGATATTTTGAAGAATCTTCAATGACTTTTAATAGTACATTAAGATGACTGTTATTCATTTCCTCTATAAACAAAATCTTGAAGTTTATGATATAAATTCTTGGTCATTGTACATTTGATGACTTAATTCTACATGTGATGTGTTATTACTGTGTTTTATTTTATTATCAATTTAATGTCTATTATTTCATAATACACATATAAGGATTGTTGTTGTGTCATTATTATAAATTAACATATTATTATTTTGTTTATTTATATTGAGATATTGAGTTATAAAAAGTTAGTGATTTGAATAATAGTCTTATGTGTTTGCATAAAAATGTAGTATCCCATATTAATTAAATAATTGTATTAGGTTGTATGTATAAATTAACGTACAATTACTATGTTTGAGCAATTGCAGTTTATTTATCAATTGCGTCTTAATTGATCATTATAACTCTTACAAATCAGTGATTTGAATGTTAGTTCAATGTTATCATATGAAATTTTCTTATTTCTTAGAAATTAAAAAAATGGAAAATCATATCAGGTTGTATGTAAAAATTACCTATAATTAGCTTGTTTAATTGAAATTTAAAAAATTGTAAATCTAGGTGGTGGGTATAAATTAACATATAATTGGTTTGAATTGGACCATTGTAACTATATTTTTAAATTGTGATTTGAATTTCATTGCAATGTGCTTATATGAATTTTTCTTATAATTTCTTGAAAATTAAAATATCGTATGAGGTTGTATGTAAAAATGAACATATAAATAGTTTGCTTGATTTAAATTTAAAAACTGTAAAATTTAGGTAGTATGTAGATATTAACATATAATTAGTTCAAATGAATTCGACTATTGTAATTATATTTTTAAATTGTAGTTTATCTCATTACAATTCTTAAAATTAGTGATTTGAGTAGTAGTTGAATGTGTTTGTATAAAAAAACTATTCCACTGAAATTACTTTTATTTTTTTCATTAAGTTGTTTGTTTGGGAGTGGAAATAAATTGGATATGTTTTGATGCCATTTAGCAATGAAGTTTTGAAGTGAAAATATGTTAATGTTATATATGTGGCAGCAATGCAGATGGGAGTTAATATCAGTCGGAAGATCTTGTTGATCTTTGAAATGGAAGGAGTATTCTTCTCGTCGTATTCCAAAGATGATACGAGTTGTCAAATTCAAAGAAAACCAGATTGGGAGCTTGGTGATAAATCCTACTTTTGTAGGCCTTTTCAACTAGAAGTATTAAAATACTGCCTAAAACATTATGATGTTGCGATATGGACATCAAATGTTACTAACAAGTACATTCGACAAGTACTTGAAAAATCAAATATTGATACAAGTGACTTTCAATTCATATGGGATAGGTCCCATTGTCACTTGCAAACAAAATTCAAATCATGTAGTATGATACGGTTTTATGAGAAAAGGCTAAGCGACGTGTGGTCCCAATATGGAAATAAGTACACAGAATCAAATGTATTGCTAATAGATACATCAAAGCCTACTTCTCAATTCCTTGGATATCGGTCAAACTGTATCTTAATAAAGGCTTATATAGGACATGAACACGATACTTGGCTTGTGCAAGTTCTATTCCCCTTTTTAAAGACACTTCATCGCATCAAACAGAAACGCAACTACATTCGAATGTTCAATAGAACATTGAGTTCTTTGTATTAAGTGAAGATATTATTATATGGAAATTTGTTGACGATTACATTGCAATATTTCAATACAAGTTGGACACATTTTTTAGTGAATTAATTTGTATGATTTTATAACTTTTATAGATAGATGATAATTGACAATGATATATAAATACAATTATTAGTATTATTTATGATTGCTTTTAGATTGACAAGTTTTTGCATCATACAACACTTGATTTCCCCATTCAAAATATTTTCTAAATTTGTGCTCTTAAATCAACTATTTGTAATTTAAATCATCTCATAAAAGCCAACAAGGCGTGCAAGAAACTCTCTTTAGTTTTATTTATCTATATGTATTAATACAAGTGCATTACAACACTTGATTTCTCTATTCAAAATATTTTTTAAATTACATACTCTTAAATCAATTATTTGTAATTTAAATCATCTCACAAAAGCCAACAAGGAATGAAGTTCTCTTTAGTTTTATTGATCTATATCGATTAATACAAGTGACACACAAATTTTGAATTAAACCTCCGTCTATATAAAAGCACATTTCTTACAAAAAATATTACTTCAATGATAATGAGTGCTAAGTGTACTAGAATTTAGATTGAAGCATGATGAGTCATAGATGAATGATTTTGAAAGGTATAGGCATTTGATTTCCCAATCTATAACTTATTGTAAATGTGTATTCTTAAGTTAATAGTTTATAATTGCAATAATCTCATATAAGCCAACTGGACATGAAATAAATTATTGACTATTATTAGCCTATATTCATTAATATGAGGAGTTTATCAATGCAATATGTAATTTTTGAAATAAAACCCCATATAATTGAAGTTGCAATTGTTTTAAAACACAAAATTAATTGCTAATGAGTGCTAAGTGGTATTAAGGGTAGTACGAGATTGGTCATAAGTGAGTGACATTGAACTATAAGAAATTTGATTTCTCATTTCATTTTTTTGTAATTTTGTATTATTAACTCAATTACGATTAATTGAAATAATCTCATAATAGCCAACAAAGCATGAGATACGCTCTATCTTTTATCTTCTTGTATGCATTAAATGAATGTATAAATGTGATGTATTTTTTGGAATAAAATACAATGTAAAAACATTCCACAAGAAGTTGAAAAATCAAATACTGATACAAGTGACTTTGAATTCATATGGGACAGCTCTCATTGTCACTTGGAAACAAAATTCAAATAATGTAGTGTGATACAATTTTATGAGAAAATGTTCAGTGATGTGTGGTCCAAAACAATGCTCAGGCCGACAATGCCGCAAACAAAGCAATTCCCCTTGGAAAAGGGATTCTTAAAATCAACAACGACCATGTCCTGGATCCAATCCCGTAACATTATGGGTTCGACGTTTATTTGGGAGCTACTCGTTGGCAAGAACCTCATGACAAGTGGAACGATTTCCAGGCGACGGATGGGAACTCTCTCCACTCGCAACGTGGCAATTCCAAGTGTGATATCCATTTCTAACCGCGCCACCCCTCCTTCCTCGCATTTGAACGGGCGCTCACCTCACCTCAGAATGATGGCGTCTTCGTCCTTGCGGATGACGTACTGGAGCAGTTACGCAGAAAGATCTCCCATGCTAAGGAAATCTCGCATCCTCCTCCCGTCAAGCGTGCGAAGTCAATTTCACCTCAGCACAGAGATTTAAGTGCCATAACTTCCAAAATCTCGCATCCTCCTCCCGTCAAGCGTGCGAAGTCAATTTCACATCAGCACAGAGATTTAAGTGCCATAACTTCCAAAGGCTTTGGGCTCACAGGGCCCGCGATCTATGACATGGACATTCGGGGTACTGATTACCATGCGGCTCCCTCTCTCTGTAATGAACGAAGGCATTTATGGAACTGTACGAGAACCATAAGCAAGAGCATGAACATGTGGTTAAAAGGGCCACGTCTCATCCTGAAGGCTCTCTATCCGCATTATGGACAGAGAAATGACTCCAGCACCTCCCACAAAGCGCCCCTCATCCCATCCCTGAATTCGAGAGGCATTTCCAAGCTGAAGGAGGTAGACTCAGGTTGGCACAGCTATTGGGAGCTCTACGCTTCCTGCAATCTGGTTCCTCAGAAAAGCGATTGGAACCCGCTGGACAAAATGGCTCACTCAGAGGACTCGGCTGCGTCATCCCCTGACCCGCTCCTTGAACTAGAAGCAGACATTAGGACCCTTCGCCGGCGTGTACGAAGACAGGGGGAGTTCATGCGACAAATAGATGTGCAGGGAGGACACCGGTTGGATAGAATGGAGGACGAAATTGGAAGTTCGAGAGCAGAGTTTGCAGAAGCTCTTGAAATGCTGGAGACGAGGGTAACCGCTGCCATCGAAATCATGAACAAAAGGCTCGACAAGATGGAAGGAGTTCTGGTGAAGCTGCGTGAAGACGCAAGCAAGGTCTTAGAAGAAGGCAATCGCTCCTCAAGGGATTAACACCGATGCCACCAGTCTGTCTTCCAACCCTGCTGTTTTTTGTATGTCTATTCCTAGAAAGACCTGTTTTTGTTAATACACAGGCATATGCTTTCCTAAAAGTCCTGAATATGTATAATCACAGGCATCTATTGCTTTAAACAGTTTCCAGGATAGTTAGTTTACAGACTTTGAAGTTGTAATTTTGCTTGTGGCTCTGCCACCCCTTTAATACAAAAACTAACCGCTTGTGTCAAAAAAAAATATTATTTATGATTGCCTTAAGTTTGACATTTTTTTGCATTACACCACTTGATTTTCGCATTCAAAATATTTTTTTAATTTGCGTTCTTAAATCAAATATTTGTAATTAAAATCATCTCATAAAAGCCAACAAGGCACGCACAAAGTTTTGTAAATGTGTATTCTTAAGTTAATAGTTTATAATTGCAATAATCTCATATAAGCCAACAAGGCATGAAATAAATTATTGACTTTTATTTGCGTATATTCATTAATAAGAGGAGTTTATCAATGCAGTATGTAATTTTTATTGCTAATGAGTGCTAAGTGGTATTAAGGGTAGTACGTGATTGGTCATAAGTGAGTGACATTGAACTATAAGAAATTTGATTTCTCAATTCATTTTTTTGTAAGTTTGTATTACTAACTCAATTATGATTAACTGAAATAATCTCTTACAGGCCAACAAAGCACGAGATATGTTCTATCTTTTATCTTCTTATATGCATTAAATGAATGTATAAATGTAGTATGTAATTTTTGGAATATAATACAATGTAAAACCATATAATTAATTGATAATGAGTACTAAGTGGACTATTTAGACTAATTCGATATGTGCCATAAATAAATTCAAAAGAGCATGGGGTCATATATAAAGTTCAACTAAAAGATTTGAAAAATATGTTGCAACATCTATTTCTTCGACATTTAAAAATCTTATCATTTTCTTTGCCTTTTGGTGAAAGTAATTCTCGGCCATGATTTCTTAATTCGATTTCTTCACACTTTCATTGTGTATGTATAATGTTGTACCTAACAACTATCCCAATTTTGACGAATTTATAGTTATTATTTGGTGACATCAATACATTTCTTATAATTTATTTTATTTTAATTTAATATTGTGATTTCCTTCCAATCATGCTATATTATAATATGTTATTTAACAATGAAAATATTTAATATGATACTTTGTTCACTTCAAATATAGATAGAGATCTTCTTGTAATAAAACATGCAATTATGTGTGCAACTTAACTTCATTCATCCTACATTTTATATCTTCATGAATATTTTTTCTCACGATTCAACAAATTACAGATTTTCATATACTCCTCCTAATTTATGGCATACCGAACTAGTTATAAATGATACAACATTTCATTTTTTATGATTGTATATTAAAAACAGTTGGAGTAAATAAAATTTGTGATCAATAAAAACATTCTTTCTAGGATTAGTTTTTCCAATTTTAATGGAATATTTCTTTAATGCATAATTTTTACAAATTAAATGAAATAAATAAAATATTTACAAAAAAATTCAATGTCATAGAAGTCCTTGTAATAGAATTTTTCTAGATTTAATGAAATAGGTGTTAAAGGGGTTCGACAATCATTTTCCATTTTAGGACATATACTATTTCCCATATATAGTGTGGTACATTATTTGCTGATCATGGATAATTAATTTATTTAATGAAGAAACAACATTCATCTTATATTGTAAGTAACTAAGGTTTCTTTTACATTCATGTACCTGCCTTGGGAGGGCCCCTTAAGGATATACAAAGGTTTTAACAATAGTTTTTCATTTTAAAATAGTTTATGTTGCAATTATTTTACATATTGTGAATTCTCTATTTTTCATGTAGATTCTAACAGTAGTTCATGTAGTTTCCCTTACCATTTCCTGTAGTTTTCTGTTACAAGCATTTTTCCAACATTTACTAACTGTCATGTTATTTCCTGCACTTTATTTATTGCAATGATTCAATTCTTGTTTTATTCTCACATAGAGGTTGGACAAACCTTATGATGCTTGGCCCATTTCACAAATCTGAAACCCAAAAGCATTTATTTCACATGCACCCTAAAACTCCTCACTCAGTGACAAGCCCAACTAGTTCGTCAAATTAAAAGTAACAGTTGAGACTCACTAGCCTAGGAAGGAACATGGATACATGCGGAAGAATGGGATCCCAAGACATTATTTCCATAAGAAAGTCACTACTATTGTTCAATAGGAATTAATTTATCCTTTTTTCATTCCCTATTTTCTAGTGGTTAGATCCATTAGAATTTGCATATACTGTGCAAAACCCTATGAAGTTTATACATTCCTCAAGATGATAGATTAAAGTAAGAAGTCATGATCCTAGAAATTATTTTTGCTAAACATGCGACCCACCACTTTTTTGTGCCATTTCTAGGGAGGTGCTAAAAGTATAAGAGAAAAAAAACTTAAAACAATTAAAAATAAAAGAAGGGAAACAAACAGATCTCTTTTATATGCATGCTTCAATTGAGGGACGAATTCAATCACTTCCTACTTAATAAACCTTATTATGAGTGAGCAAGGACCAACAAAACGGGATTTCCAAGACATTAGATTTTGTGGCCCTAAAACTATAGAAGACCACCACTTTAACCCTCTAGTAGACTTTGAAATTCCAACTACTGGTGCAAGAATGATTCAGAAGATCCTTCTATTAACAGCCACAGGGGAGAAGAAAAGAAGTCATAAGTCTTTGAGTTTCCTCTTAGGGGATCCAATGAGAAAGCTATAATGAAGAACATTAATCCTACTTCTTTCCCAATTTTTTATGGCCTAACATCATGGGACCTAGATACTTTCCTATTTGAGCTTGAAGTTGTATGTAGAACTTGTGACTATACCTCATATGCTCAAAACCTTAAAATCTTCCCTTCCACCCTAAAATATTTAGCATTAAGATGGTTTATGAGCCTAGAATGGAATAACATTGAATCATGGGAGCATATGAAGAAAACATTCAAAGAGAAGTCTAGGGATTACTACAAATCCAAGGACACCATGGATGAAATTTTTAGGATGCAACAAGGGGAGAATGAGTCTTTAGAGGATTATGAGTAAAGGTTTCAACTAAGCTATAAGACATCCCATAAATGCATAATATTATATGAAGGATCATGAAAACATTTACTCCTCCAAGGAGAAAAGGAAGATATAATGGACATCTTGAGTCTCCTGGCCAATGGTGACATATTCCAACAAGATTATGAGGACATCAAGAAAATCTTTAAAAACTATTCCAGATCCATTAATAGAAGGGGAAAAATGGCAGAAATACTATTCTTAAAAGAACTAAATCAACATCCCAAAACGTCTCATATATGAACCATGAAATATACTCGATGACATGAAAACATATATCCTTTAATCCCTTGCCACGCAGCTAGATTCCATGCAGATGAAAAGGAAGAATCAAGAAAATAATCAATGTCCATTAAGCGTAGTAGATATATCTGGGATCTGTGTGAAAAATCATCCAACAGATAATTTCCCATTACTACCTTCCTGCAAGGAAACAATCCAAGATTAGCGATTAGGAGACCAAATGGAACAATTGTGACTTTCTAATCAGGGGAGGCCTATATTCCCTAGACCATTCGAACCTAATAATCAATCCCACCTTCCTACATATGGAAACCCATACTATTCACGTTACTGGGCTCATATGTGGAAAGCACCATGGCCAGCATAACTCCAACATCCTTGGAAAAATACTCAGAATCAATATCCCCGGGCTTAGTTCCATTATCAGTATCCTCAACATTACCATCAACACCCTCAGAGCGAACAAAATGCTACCCACTCTCCTTATTGAACTAAAAATCAGTATCCCTCTTCATCCAATTGGAGGCCCTAGCAGCCCCAAGTTGCTTTTATTCTTCCATCTCAACCAGTTCAACTACCACCAAGGCCACCTCAAATGCATGTGTAACCCAGACCAAATCCTAACAATAATTGATAGATCCAACTTGTCTACAACAATGAACTAACCAAATTCCAAACATGTGCCTTAGATACAATAGTTCTCAATAAAGTGAACTTATGTTTCTAGAAGAATACTACATAACCCACCACCTCATACCATCACTAAACACTTACAAAATCAAACCGAACCTCAAGAATACCTTAACATTCCAACAAAAGAGAATTATATTATTGATAACAATAGGAAAAAACATATTTTTCAAACCCCACCATTTCCTAAAACATTGGAATCTAAGAAAATTGATGAAATAGAAAATACCATTATTGATGAACTTAAAAACCTATGCATAAAGATTCCTCTCCTCTAAGAAATAAAGGAAGTACCAAACTACAAAAAAAATATTAAATAAAATTGTATTAAAAATATAGGGAGAAGGAAAAGAGATCTCCCCACAATAAATATCAAAGGTCAACTTGCAGATTTGATGTTAAGGAAGCTCATCAATCCTAAATATTTGGATCCAGGAAACCTAGTAGTAAATGTCCACATCAACCAGGCCTTGATACCAAACAACCTTATAGACTTAGGGGAAGAAATTAATGTAATTACGAAATATATAATGTCAACATTAAATGTATATTCATTGCTAAGACATACATCAACCGTTTTTCAAATAGCAAACACTTCCAGTGTGTACCTAGAGGCAGGGTAGTTTTTAAGGATTCTAATTTTATACTTAAGTATAGTATTAAAGGAGAATATTTTGGATTGAAAAAAAAACATATATATAGATAGGTAGGTGAATATTAAATCTGAAACCTATATTTTACTACTAAAATATCCCAGGTGTTGTGCCATCCCAATCAAATCTCAATCAATCCTTCAATCCCTATGATTTAGGATCTTGTCTGGTAGTTGAGATTTTAGATTGGATTTGATTGGTAAAGTATCACTTGCTTTCTTTACACATGTTTTGTGTCTCATGGTGTTGTCCTCTCATTTAACTAAATTCTCCAAGTGTCCTTTTCTTTTATTAATAATAATATAGTAATTTGCTGTGCAAAGTGTCACTCACACTTGTTGTGAGTATTTTTGAGTTTTTAAATAACTCTTACAAAAATAATTGTTTTTGAAATATTTTCACAAATATTAAATCAAAATAATAATGTCTTGGGGGTATCACAGATCCTTCCACCAAAGCAAGCAATATTTATGAATCATTGCCTCTATATTTCCGTTATGTACTCATCTACCCAATCCTTGGATAAATAAGTACCTTTGCTTGCAGATTCAAATGGTATGTCTTCCTCAATGCCATTTTGTATCAAGACAAGTGTTTGGCCAAAATATTCTATAGCATCTTCCTTCCCAAACACTTGCAAGTTTGAAATTTCCTCATGTTCACCTTGCACAGGAGACTGCTCCAAAATATCATGTGTGCAATTAGCCACACACATCCATTCACATGTGGTTTTGGGAAGGGAATGTGATCCTCCCAATTCCATATGAAGCTTCTCCAACTCCATGGATTTTTCTTCTAACAATTTATCCTTCTCAGAATTTTGAATCTCAATACTAGAAAGCTCTATTATGCCAATCTTCTCTTTGGAAGTGGCTACCATATCAAGATGAAACTAAGGATTACAAAAATCAGAATTGTAGCAATACCTTTGTTACATCTCTGCCTTTTCATGGGGTGGAGCTGTGATGACATGTTCTCCCACAAAAATTCTTGGTTCACTCTCAACTGATATGTGGCTTCCTTTTCCCCCACTATGAAGTTCTAATGATGTCTGGAGGGTTGTTCTTTGCTCTTCATTTGAATCTTCCCCATAGGATGTCTCATCGTCACCAATTTCATCTTCCACCTTCCTTGTAGTGATCTTGAACTCACCAACAAAGAAACTAGATTTTTATTCTTTTTTTATCTGAGATCTCAATGCATTGGCTAGAGGAACCACATGGTTCTTATTTTGGTGGATTGCTGCTCCTTCCATGTTCATTTGAAGTTTGAATAGTGACCGAGGAATCACTTCCTTCAAAGTCAATTTATTCACAAATATTTTTGGAGTCTTTCTTTGAATATGAACCATAGAAGAGTCTTTTGAAGAAATACATTTCCATTGCTAATGTTAAAGATGTTAACACCAAAAAATTACTCACCAGCTCATCACCCTAGTCACATGACTCTGTTGACCATCCTAGCCTCCAAAAACTCAAAAACCCTCAAATAGTTATCGAAAAGGCATTTTTCCAACTCCAATTAATTAAATCCCTTCAAAACATACCAAAAACCCTCAAGAGGGGTCCAAAATCCCCAAAAATCAAATAAAAAGGGAATAAATTCACAAAAAAAAAGAGAGGGAAAAAACCCTAAACCTTTAACCTAAAACCACTTGGTGCCAAAAAACCATGGGTTAACAATCCACCACCCAAAATTTCTGTAAATAGGTGATGGAGGCCCCCCATTTCACACACTCTACCCACTCTAACCTTATGCTGCCAAAATCATTCCAGAAACACTAGCCCACCATTTGAGCTTGAGTTCCCCATTCCGAGTGAACCCTTTGGCCACCATTAAAGCATTTGGAGAAGAGAAGGAACCCTTGGAGCACTGGTGCATCACTCCCTACGACTGCGAAGGATCCACCAGCCTCAACATTTGAGGTAAGAAATTCATGCAAACCCTTGTTTTCCATTTATAAAAAGAAATCAAGATTTATATTATTGTCTCTCATGGTTATTTCATGTTTGGTACTGTAGTTTAGATTTGTTTTCATGCACATATTAGCTTAAAATTTTACTATTTTTACATTTAGTTCTTTACTTTCCTTCAAACTGATGCTAAGGATTCCATTATCCTTAACAGGTTCTCATTTGCACAAGCTAAGGTGAAAACCATAGCTATAGATTGACGACTCCACTGGTTGAACCTATGGTTTTTTAGTCTTTAACTTTTTTCTTTGTTTAGTTGTAGACCTATGACCTCCTGAAACCCCCTTTTCCCTAATCAAATGCCTTTTTTTTCTTACTTGTTCTTTGCGCTGCAAAGCGCAGGTTTTTGCTTTACAGGTGCGGCCTGCAGCCTGGATTTTTGACCCACATCCAAGAACAGAAGCGCGACTGCAAGACCCTTACACGCAGCCTGCAGCCCGGCTTCGTAGCTTGCAGCTGCGACCTACAACACAAGATCCTGAATCCACAACGCGGCCATGACTGCAGCCTCCTGCACGCTACCCACGTCCCTCGGTCCCAACCTCCCGCACCCTCCTCGCGCCCCAAACCTATGCCCTTGGATCCAGTTGCGGCATCCCTGCCCAAAACCCGCGGCTTTGGCCGTAGGTGTCCCTCTTTGCTACGTGGCCTTGACCGCTGCATCCCTTCCCCCCCCCCCCCCCCCGTGGCCACCCAACCCTAGCACCGCTCGCTGTAAACCCTAGGATGCCATCTCGTGGCGCCAATTGTCGTTCCACCGCTAAGTACCGCGGCCTCCGCCGGAGCGTCCCCGTCACCCTGTGTGGTCGCAACCTTAGTGGTTCGTTGTCCCACGCAACCGTAGTCATTGGATACCTCCCTGCGACCCATACCACAGCTACTGTTTCCCTACCTGCAGCCTCGGTCGCAGTGTTCTCACCACTTCCCGCGTCCCCCACCCCCTAGGGCCGATCCTGTGTCGCCGTAGCCTGACAGTCGCGCAGTCCGGTGTGACATCTGCGCTTCAAGACGCGCCTGTCAACCTTGAATCTGCGCCCTAGGTCGCAAAGTTTGGCGTGACATTTGCGCTTCAGGATGCACCTATTAGCCCTGAATCCGTGCCCCAGGCCGTACAATCCAGCCTGACATTTGCACTCCAGGACGAATTTCTCAACCACCAATCCACGCTTCCTGCTGCACAGTTCGGCTTGAAAGTCGCACTTAGTCTTAAATTTTTTACCATTTTTGCCTGCAAACTACCAACAGCTACCTATTTCCAGTAGCACCCCTCATTGCTGAGTTGTCTTTGTCTATTATTCGCTTGTTGTTTTGAAATTTTTTACATTTTAAACCTTTACATTTTAGCAACTTAAACATAGCAGATTAAAAGTTTCAACATTTAAATTTCAGTATTTACATTTTTAGTTAGTTTCCAACACCACCTGTGGACACATTCAGTCACATTAACTCAAACGAGCCTTAAAATTCACCTAACTCAACCAACACTTAACCCCATTTTGGGAGCACAAAAGAATCTTGTAGTTAGGTAGGATGTTGGGGATAAGCATCCAAACAACACCCCTTCGTCACTTACACTTGAGACATAGAAGTTGTCCGTTAGGGTACCAAAATCCCCTACTATTTGTTGGTATGGTTATACACCGATTTTTCAGAAAAGGCCTCTCCCTTAGGAGGGCAAGTCGTGAGACTGGTTCCAGAGGACTACATGGAATGCCTCTCTCCAACTAGTTTCGAAGGACACCTACTTGCTGTCCTCATTGCGCTTCCATTTTTGGGGTTTAGCGACCAAAGGACTGACACGATGATTTCTTTTTTTGGACGTGCCATGAACAGGGTAGCGTAGTTTCCTTTCTCCTAATGCTCTTTTACCTGGGATCCCTCTCGATAGAGGGATATCCCCCACCTATTCGATTCTCCATTTCGTATCTTCTGACTGTGGATTTCATCACCCTGCAAAGGATACGATTTGCGTGAGATTCCAGATATTTTAGTTAGGTGTTTGCATGCCCCCTTACCTCCCCCTGTATTAGTGAGCATACCACTTTTTTTTTTTTTAGGAGCTTTTCCCTGTTGGTATTCTAATCACTTTTCTTGTCGCTCCACTTACTGTAGCACAGCTGTTACAACAAGCATTTTGATCTTTTTGTTGGCCTGAGTGCCATATTTTTTCACGCTCTCCTTTTTGCACACACAGCTGTGTCAGTCGTTTTGAGATTTTCACTTGCCAAAACTCACTCGTCTTATTTTCATTGTCACCATTGAGTCTCCGAGATAGTCTCAGCACCTACGGGGCCAGTCCCCATAGCACAGTTTACTTGGCACCACTCGCCACAGGCGTAGAGCCCCGTTACCAGATCCCGATGCTCCTTACTTCACATCTGATTCAGAACCAAAGAACCCTATATTCACTACTCTTTCTATACCCATGGCTTGCATGACTTCCAACCCATTTTACGGCGGGACCGTTGGTGGTGGATCCACCACTATCCCAACTACCACTTTAGCATCCATTCCCGCGATACCATCTATAGGCCCTACACCTACTATTCCTATCACTACATCCATCCCTATGTTTAGTGGATTAGTTACCACTACAGCCCCATTAGTGACTAGTAGTACACGTAGGGGCATCGGCCCTTCCTACACGACTCCCCCACCTATGAATGGAGGTCCCACGATCCCCATCATGGCTCATACTATTTATCCACACATTGGGGGAAGTGGCCCCACCATTACCACCGTGGCTAACACATCTGCCCCGGCACCCATGCCACATCTTCTTGTCAGTTTTCCATTCATGGCTAGCCTCAGCATCCTTGAACTGGCCATATTGACCAACGACCCAATTCGACATGACCCTGCATGGCCTCCTATGCCCACCAAACTACCATCAGACATACCCAAATTCGAAGGGAATGGAGGGGAGGATCCCAAAAACCACATCATGTCCTTCCACCTTTGGTGTTCCTATAACTCCATTGTGGATGACTCTATCCGCTTATGGTTATTACAATGAACCTTCACTGGCGCTGCAGTCAAGTGGTACATTGACCAAGCAAATGGGACCCATTTCACATTTACATCCCTCGCCTCCACTTTCCTGCAGTTCTTCCAATTACTAGCTCACACTCCTCTCAAGATCTTGGAGTGTCTTATCGAATGGAGTCTCATTTTCTTTCTCTTGTGAAGCAGGAACAATTCTAGACATTGGTGGCTCGAGCCTATTGTCTTCTTAGTATATGCTAACATGAGAATATCGATTCCCCTCAAGTGGAACATGTGAAACTCCACTTTTGGTTTCATCCCCTTCGTCAACATGGATTATTTCATCCTCAGATGAGGACTCTTCCTCTTCTTCCCATACATAATATTCAACAACAGGTACAATATATATTCAACTAAGAGTTTATGGTTCACAGGCGCATAGGACCATGCTATTATATCACTCTAATGTACCCAAACTAATTACAGGTACACTAACTCAATACTTTAAAAATTAAACACACACAGTGGATGGATTTGATGCAAAAGAGACTAGCTAGTTTGACTAGAATTTCAAACTAAAACCCCAAACACCCCTAGGATCTCCCAAATTATCCCAATACAAGTTTTAGGACTTGCATAAAGATCAATATAACCTACAGCAGCCTAAACATGCTCCCAAATTTGACTCCTGCACTTTCGGGAGTACGTCATGCCTAGCTAGACTCCTTGGGTTAAACCCAAGGCTTCAAGGCAATAACCACAGGACTTCTGTGGAAAATCCATTTATTCCAGTGTAGTATGGAAGTGGATTAACTGAAAAATACCCAAAATAGATATAACAACCTTGAAAAGGTCAATTAGGGACCACAGAACTCGATTTGGGAATAATGCACAATTAGACTAGTTTTTGGACTGCTCAACTAGGGAAGTTTCAACTCAGATCGAATGGCCTCCAACGGTAATGAAACTATGATCTCAGGACTGATACATGGGTTTATAAATATGTATACTAACAAAATCAACTCACAGAATGAGAATTGGAATTACAGAAGTCAGTCTATTGCAATTTTGGGAACTTTACTAGACAATTTTGGATTCTAACGAGCATAGGCTCAAAAATACATTGACATATAAAAAGATAATTTGCAGAGATGATAATTACATAAAAACATTAAACATCATAGAATAATAATTACATTACACAACATCATATGTATCAGCAATACCCATAGGGTCGTTATCAAACTCCAAGAACATAAGCCGTTATCAACCTCCAAGAACATAAGCAAGATCAAAGAACTAAATAAAGCACTCCAATGGATGAAATATTCAACACTCGACAAGAAATATCTTGTATAACACTGGAAGGGATCTGCAATTAGCTTCAGCAATCAGGGATATATTCTTTGCTCCTCATGATTTGATTGAATCCACAAGTAGATGAAGATCAACATGGGCACATCTCCAAGCTGTGACTAGGGGGACATCTCCCAAGTCCCGAGAAGATTCGAAGCTCTCAATGCAAATAAAAAATGGACAAAATATGTGAATGGGTGTGTGCATCATTCTTTTATTGACTTCTATTAGCTTTTTTTTCCTACCTTTTAAGACTTTCCATCAATGTAATTCGAATCATAGGTGCATGAATGCTTGTTTTGGCAAGTTGTTTTTTCCTTGGACCTACTTTCCTTCATGAATTCTCCCTCACTAGATAAAATTGGCCTCTATAGATTTCTTGGAGACTTTTTCCTAGCTTTCTTCTTTTACTAAACTTTCCTAAACCTTATCTTCCAAATTAGGAAACTTCTGTCCTTTTAGCTTTTTTGTTGTTTTTCCTGCTTTTCCTACTTTTGGCTGTCAAACTTTAACCCCTTTAGTAATTTATTTAATTATTTTCCACTAGGACCCATGTAAGTTGAATGGTTAGTGGTGGACCATGGTGCTATAAAATATGGGGCATTACATTTTGGTTATGTATCTTTAAGCTGCATAGCTTCAAGATCAACGACTATCCTTTGATTGTTTGGGGTCATTAAACAATTTTCAAAGCAGAAAAATGTAATATCTCAGATAGATGTAACCTTTTATAAATAATCATGTGTGGTTCCTGCTTAAATTTGGGTATCCACTCTTGCTTCATATTGGGTTTGGGAATTAGCTTTTGATTTCCTTCTTTGTACTGAATCTAGTTTTGGGTTTGATTTTACTAATTATGTCTCATCATGTTGCAAGGAGAATTGAGAAGTGTTGCTTCAGAATATAGACCTACATGTTGTCTATTTTGAGTGGTTTTTTTTTTACCATATTTGATTAAGGAACATAGACACATAACCAATAAGTTGTAAATTAGTATGGATCCCTCCTATTAACTCTAAAAGTTTTTATATCTTTTGTAATAGGTTCTCAAGGACAAATCTACACAATTTAGATGTAGAATCGATCTAGCCAACCTATTTATCCTTCTACCAAGTATACATAGATTTCCAGAGGAAGTATGTGTGCTTGCAATCATCTCTTTCATCATACCTCTCATCGTTATGTAAAGATGTGTAATTCAATGAATATATGGTTAATTTAATATTATGTCTTGAGACCAAATTCTTGTGTTTTCATTCAACTACTATGTAGATGATCAGTAATATAATCTCATAAAATGGATTTGAGTAATATATTTCATGGTTCATTCAATATTTCATTGGCATCTTTTTACCTGAAATTCTAAAAATACAAGTATGGATTGTACACTTTGCAACAGAAGTGCCACAATGGTCATCAAATACACCAAAAAATGGTTGAGAAATACTTTACATGAATTCTATGTATGGCAGAAACTCTCGAGTAGTCATTGAAACATCAAATACATTTCTTGCATTCATTTTCATGTTTAATCAAAATCCAATTAACAAGAAAATCTCTTCATGCATAGAAATAACTCCAAAGGACTATATGCTTACTATGATTACCTTATGTACCAAATAATTATGTCTGTAAGGATGATTCTTTGTACATGTTGGTGAAGTAATCAACTTCCTGAATACTATGAATTGGCGAGACAAAAGTTTTGATTCTTTGTGCATGTTGGTGAATTAATTAATTTCCTAAAGACCGTGAATTGGCGAGATAGAAGCTCCTACAAATTGATGAACTCCTCAAAAGTTGACTTCAAAATAATTATAACAGTCGATCATGGTAAGGCAGTGGTCATGGTGAACTAGAGAAGCAGTGGGGTTCATCTAGAGCATGTGATTATGTCAGTGTATTAATGCATTATTAATGCAGTTATGTTAGTGTTTATCTTGATTTGTTTGAAAATTTTCGTTATGTTTGTATATTTCATATTTGTTTGAAAACTTTTGGTATACTTGTATAATTCATGGATATGAATTATTGTATACTAGTGGGTAGATTAAATGCTACTCATATAATTGTATAATTCACGAATATGAATTATTGTAGACTAGTGGGTAGATTAAATGCTCATCATTCTTGAGAATTCCCTGGCCAGCCATTTCAAAATTTTATCAAACTATTGTATACATTTTTGGTTTATCTATTAATGGATTTAAATATTGATAATTTCCCAATAACTTCCTATCCGAACTCCTCAAGATACTATTTAAAATATTATATAAATTTTGGATTATGTATTAATGAGATTGAATATTGATCCTTTTTCCGAAGAACTTCATAGTCGGATTAGAAACAAGACCTCAAAATCTATGGCCAATAACATTTGAAACAAATAAAATAAAATTTATTATTTAATAAAAAGATATAAATTTTGTTAAAACAAAAATAATTCAAAATTAAAAACTATTTAATTGGAAGTTAACTAGCATAGATCCATCTAAAAGGGGATCTACCAAGCACCGAGAGGCATAAAAACTCTCATAGGTGCAAACTCCTTTTTAGACTTGAAATGTTGACGAAGTGTGTAATGCAATGCTTATGGTTTTAATTTATCTCATTTATGTAGTTATATATATATTTCGTTCCAAATATTCTAAATCTGATCTAAGCCGACATGTTATTTTGATAATATTTTATTATTATTTTTTATAAAAGACACGTGTCATTTATAGGATGAGCATGGAAGGAGTTACACATATCCCCCCTAATGGGCTATAGAATGCGCCTCTTCGGCGCAATGATATTCCGTATGGAGTAATAATAAAGAACAACGATGGTGAAATAAACCTATGCCAAAAAGTAAAAAAAAACTACATGCGAATGACATTAAACCATTGCCCAAAAAACAGTAAAAGCCTAGATTCCGATGCCTTAAAAAATGTGAATGTCATTAAAACAATTTACTAATCTACCACCATTGGCATTTACAAACCTTCCAAACTCTTGATTATCTCACTATCAATGTTTGCTATCCTTCCATGTGGGGGATGGTCTATTTTCTCACAAAGTAAACAACCAAATAGTTCAATCAACAAAACCGAAAACTAGCTAATCAAATGTAAATAAACATGCCACACTTTTATTAATTTAATACAACAATTTTTTAAACCATTTTTTAATAACATGAAGCAATGAATATAGTCTACAACAAGAGTTACATGCAACATGATCTTTGCCTTTAAAAAATGAAATAAAATTATGAAATGTTTATTCTCGACACTCTCAAGCATAAAATTCATAATTTTCTAATATATCTATATAGTAGTGTTGCAACCTTGTTTACATGGAAGAACCTATCTCAACAAATGAGATGCACTCTCACATCCCTTCTAAAAATCAATTTATAATGCTTAGTTTAACAATGCTCTCAAAAGAATAATATTTTGTGACATTTTCTTTAACGCTGGACCACTATAAGATTAAAATCGCATATATATCTGTTAAAAGTTTGTTTGGAGTTTTGATTTTATTATTTAATTTTATTGTGAAATGAGAATCTTTATTAAAACGAAAAAAATAAAACCCAAGAAAACCTTAAATGCATGTTGAAATTAAATTAATCTTAAATACATATTAGATACTTCATGGATACATATTTTAAAAATACTGTTACAACGTAATTTTCCACCTTGTGAGAATCAACACTCTTTGGCATAGAGGATCCATTTCACTGACTCAGAACCACTTTATATCCTCCAGACACTATTTTCCCTATTTTTCCCTTGTACGCTTGCTGCATCATTACAGTGGGCGTACCCGCGAGTTGCATCACTATAGCCCGCGGGTAGCATGTAAAATGGTAAAAATCACTAGTTTATTACTTTTTACTCCCAAAAAGCGGTCATTGGGTGACCTTTGACTCTCCATCTTCCCAAGAAACGCCTTGATGTGTCCTTTCACTTACCTTTGAGAGGACTATATATTGAGCACATATGGCTTATGGACAGGAGGAGAAAGAAGAGCAAGAGAACTCTAGTAGATTTTTGCCCTATCTTGAGTCTACACTCATTAATCCTTGTATTTGTGAACCCTATATGTTCACCTTCCAAACTCCTACCATAGTTTGAGTTTTCCATTCCATGGAGGATTGAAGTGGTGGAGGCGCAAGTGGATTGACCTAGATCTTGGTTCAGATTGGTTGCCAGCAAGAGGTCGTATCACATTGTACTTCTTCTTGTTTATTAATAGAAATACTCATATTCTCGTCCATTAATGTTGTAAATGTTGTTTATACTACCTTGGGTTGCATTTACTTGTTATATCATGGGCCATTGCTATTGATGATGTTAATGCCATTTATATATTATATGTACTTGTTGTATATTGGCTGTCAAGACTAATTGATTCAAGTGCATGGATTGAAAAAGCTCCAATGGGGATCTACATCAAATGTTTGGATCGAGGTTGGTTATATTCTTCATTATCTTAGCAATGTCATTTATATAGCATAGCATTGGGAATTGAGTTGATTTCTGGTAGTCAGCTGTCTGTTGTGGTCTACCCCAAGCCATAGTGAGCTTTCTCCAATATAGAAATGGCTACCATACTGGGGAAAACATCCATTTTTGGGTATTTTTGAGCATTAGTCCTTAATTAGAGTTGTTGTTTGTCGAAGCTCTGTGTCACTGATTGGCCGTTGAGACACACTATAGAAAACTAGTTTTTTTTCTGAGCCATTAGACTCTTTATTTGCCCATTTTCCTTTCCTTACCTGCGGGCTAGCTTAGCTTTTCCTGCGTACACCCGCTTCTATTTACTCTACTGCTCACGGGTACCCGCAGTTTTTCCTTCGACAGTAGCGTACAACTCCGGCTTTAGTTGATTTATGACTTTTGGTTGTTACTGGGTTTTCTTTGGATGATCCTGAGTCGTTGTTGGTCTGTTTCTTAACCGTTCCATGCTTTGGTTGTGACCAGAACTCTTATTTTCTCTTGGTTGAGCCTTGTTGGTTTTTTACCCATCTTTGGATTTAGCCTTGTTGGTTTTTTCCTTTTGAGCTCATTCTGTTGGCTGAGTCTTACTATTTGGTATCTGTTGGGTTGTCTTAGTGATCTTCTTGGCATATCAATGACTAGATAGTAGGATTTTGCTTGCATTTTTCATTTCTTTATATTGGAAAATACAAAAAAATATACATATAGTTTTGCATTTTCCTTTTGTTTATAAGAGAAAATACAAAAAAAAAATTGCTTTTATGTACTGCATCTTGCATTGAGTGCTTTCTGCCTTCATTTAGATTTTGATTGTGCATCGAAAAATATAAAAGGATTGCATATTTATTTCAAAACCGTTGGATTGATTTTGCATGTTAGTGGCATTGTTTTCATTGGATAGATGAGTCTAGGATTTGACGATTTTGCATACTATTGAGTCATACACATCACTAATTTCACGATCATATCCCTTGAATAACCACAGCCATTAAAATTAACACTTAATATTAAAATTGATTAGACCGATTTTATTTATAGGGTACACCAACTAGCATAGGTTTAGAGTCTTGGAATAGATCATTGTGAGTTAACAATCCAAGACTACTAGACAAAACATTAGGTATCTGACCAGGGAGTGGAGGAATCCATGGTATATATCAGTGTTCTTAGGAAGCTCTACTCAAGCCAGAGTTAAGCACGAGGTCACAAGAGGTTGGTTGAAGAGATATCCCTCTGATACCGGCTTAACGTGGGAGATATTTCCAGGGTTTGTTCGTATCTGGGGGTACCAGAGGTTCATCGTCTTGTGCTTCGAGCTTAGCTACCCTGCCCATACGATGGATCCCACCTGCGACTGTCGCCCTAAGCATTGGTTATATTGCGGTGACCATAGTTTCCTTACTTAGGTATCGCATAGGGTACTTGCAGTGGTTATGCTGTTTGTGTCCTGAGTCAGATAGGGGTTGGACAACATAGTTTCCCTTGTATAGGGACTTGACCCTGTGCACGCAGTGAAGTCTAGGGGCCGTTATAACTGATTCTGATACCTCCGGCTATAGTTTGGGAGTCTCAAGCCTCTCCTAAGAAAGACATACTGGCTCTAGTGTCGGGATCTCATTTAGCCACTCTGTTTGTCTGCTCTTGGCTATAGTTTCTCTAGGTGTGTTCTTTTGATTTACTGTTTTTCAATCGATAGTTGGCCTTTAGGGGACGTTTTGATTCTATATTCTCTCCGGAGGTATCATGGTGCGGAGTCCTACTCTCCGCTGATCCCGTCAGTTGGCTAGTTTAGAACCAGCCGAGCTTTCACGCCGTGTTTCTAGGGGATGCTGGCGGGATCCCTTTGAGTCTTCAGATTCTTATGAGACATACGTCCTAGACATCATGACGGCTGCACAGTCTGACATTGAAGAAATACCTATGACTCCATCGGATAGAGTTGACCCCACTTCTGACACCCCTACACCTCGAGAGGCCTGGGGGGATGATCCACCTGAGAGTCAACCTGGTTCGATTTGGTCGAATCCACTCGAACACGATCCGTTCGATCCTTCAAATCTGGATAATTATCTTTATGGGATGCCAACCTTACTTGACGACGAAGATCCTGCGACCAATGTTAACCCGTTCTCATATAGTATGCCTAGTTTCAACACAGTTGATCCTCCCACTTCTTTTGGTAGTCATGCTGGCACTAGTCATGGTGTTAGCAACATTGCACCCACCGGGGGAAATACCCTCGTCGGGGGCACCATGTTGTCCACTCACACACATAATATGGGGACTGGTCGTAATCCTCCTAACAATGCTAATGTTGGAAGAAGACCGCCTCTTGAGATTGCCCAACCTAATAGGAACACTGTTTGTAACACGACTCACCATCCACCACCTAATACACATGCCATTACTCGTCAACCCAGGACTACTTTCACAAATGTTAATGCTCCTCCTAACCACGGGGGTGGACATATACCGCATACTTTTGCGTCCACTGCCGCCACTAGTAATGCCAATGTAGGGGGTGGAAATATATCCTATCCACATGGACATAACGCCACCATCCCTGCTACTAGTAACACCAATGGTTGGGCTGGGAATACATTTCATGCTTATGGTCACCGCACGACTACTCAAGCTGATCCTAATGTTAGGGGTGGGAACATACCATACCATTATGGTCATTACAACTCGGTTCCCGCTACGAATAGTACGTAAATGCCCCATACTTATGGTGGCAACCCTTACTATAACACATTCAGTGCTGGCCACCAGTACAACCCACCCCAAGATGGTGCCCAAAACACGTATATACCTGCTTACTCTCATATGGATCAGGTTGGAGGAGGTTATCAACCCTATGGCCATGGTCAAGCTTATGGTCTGTCGGGTCCTCATTATCAGCAGTTTAATCCTCATGGTCAAGCATTTGGTCCATCTTATAATTCGATTCCATTCAACCAACCTTTTATGGGGGTTTATAATCAAGATTTCCAGCCGTAGCTCCCGTTCCTTGCACGTTTGAACATTCTGGATCTTTCGGAGCTCATGAATGATCCGGTGTGTCATGACCCTAATTGGCCCCCGGTCCCTACCAAGCTCCCTTCAGACATTCCTAAGTTTGAAGGGAAAGGTGGTGAGGACCCAGGTGATCATGTCACAACATTTCACCTTTGGTGTTCCTCCAACTTGTTGAATCACAATTCCGTTAGGTTACGACTATTTCAACGCACCCTCATAGGGGCAGCCACGAAGTGGTATGTTGAGTTTCCTAGAAACACTTGTAGGGGTTTTAACGAGATTGCTTTGGTTTTATTGGATCATTTCCAGTTGTCAGTTCGCTATGATACAGGTACTGAACTTTTTTCTACCTTCCGTCAGAACAAAGCCACACATATTTCTAACCATGTTCAAGAGTGGCATCGACGGAAGAGGTTAGTGAAAGCCAACATTCGTCCAGAGTTTCTATTGGAATGGTTCCTCAAGTCTCTACTCCCATACATTTCTAAGGATGTTTCGATGTCTGGCATTGTGACTGAGGAACAAGCCATCTTGAAAGTCCAGGAGTTAGACTTATTATACTCTCAGTTTGGCATTTTGTATGACATTATTCCTGACACACCGCGAACACGCCATGAGCCTCAGTTAGTTCCTAGACCACATGATGATGGCATTGTAGGATCCACAAGCACTCGCCCTGTAGATTTGGTAGCTAATCAAATGCAAAATTTGTCACTAAACCAATCTACTCCCGGACAGGTTCACACCTTGTCCACTTCCACCCCGTCGTCCGATGTACACAGTGTGCAAACGACAAACCAATCAGGTAACCAACAACCTGGTGGTTGTTAATTTTTTAGCATTAATTCAATATACTCGAGGATCTTTACTGAGAGAATAACATGTATAGTATATCAATGCATATCAATCATAGCAAGCATATCAATCATCACAAGATGCAAAACATAAGAGACAATAGACACACAGAGTTTCCGTGGGGAAAACCCTAAGGTGAAAAACCCCACAACTTCCTCAGAGATAGATAGAGCAATAGTACAACCAAAGTACATAGAGATAGACTCCTCCTAGTAGCTGATCCTCCTCCTCACATGTGAGACACTTTCTGAGTGAAGGAAGAGTGAGTTATGAAGTGATCCAAATAGAGATCGGGAGATCTCTATTTATACTTGTCCTGATTTCCCAATAACATTATGGGGCCGACTTGTCTAGCTTAGTACAATAACCCAATATTAACTTAATCAGGGCCGACCCCACACATGGTGGTCTAACAACCCATCGACAAGTTACAACACTTGTGACAATTGTTAATACAAATGACGACACTTCCGTATAGAGGAATAACACATCTCTATAGGAGTACAATAAATATATATATGAAATACATTCCGAAGTTACATATACATCAACACTCCCTCTTAACTAGGAAGGTATTTCTCGACACAGATCTACTAGCGCAAGTCTTCTTCTCTGGATCATCATTAGCGAATCATCATCCTCGAATCATCGTCATCGTCACTGTTGTTGCTATCTCAATCAATCTCTGAATCTACTCGTCATAGGAAGTTCTACAGAGCCAGTCCTTTTTCATACTGGATGTAGGCCCACCACCTGCAGGTCTTCATCATCACTGGCCGTACTGTGGAATCCTTAGGACTTATTATGTGAGTCAACAAAAACTCGAAAGAGCATCCCAGGACTGATTACGAGCACACAGCTCAACCTATCAGATCTCCCAGGACCTTTTACATGCTACTACACAACCTTTCCATGGCCACAGAGTATCACGAAGCACAACCTAGATGCACACATACAGCACTTACACTCACTGACATGGGAGGACCAACCTACCACCATCCGTGAAAGGCTCACAGCACTTACATCAATGACCATGGGAGGACCAACCTACCACCATGTCGGAATGGCACAACACTTATATTGCATCCATGGGAGAACACATCTACAACCATGCTCAAATGGCCCAGCACTTATATCGCAGCCATGGGAGAACACATCTACAACCATGCTCGAATGGCCCTAGCACTTATATCTCAGCCATGGGAGAACACATCTACAACCATGCTCGAATGGCCCTGGAAATTACATCACGGCCATGGGAGAACACATCTGCCACCATGTCGAAAAATCGCAACAATTATATCGTGACCATGGGAGAACACATACACAACCATGTCCGAAAAGCTCATGTGCATCTGTGTCTTCGGAACTCATCACACATAATCCGACTGATTATGTAATGTATCCACCTGATACATGTCATCATGTATGATCATCCTGATCATAATCACTGCATCGTCCTGATGCATGTCATCCAAAGTATTGTCTTGATACTCATCACACATGATCATCCTGATCATCATCACTGCATCATCCTGATGCATGTCATATAGAGAAACATTTTGAAGCTCGTCATCCATGATCATCCTGATCATACAATGCATCCACCTGATGCATACCATGTATCTACCTGATACATATCATCATACATGATCCACCTGATCATATAATGTATCCACCTAATACATACGCAGATACATGGTCCACCTGATCATACAATGTATCCACCTGATATATATCAACATACATGATCTACCTGATCATACAATCGTATCCACCTGATACATATATAGATACATGGTCCAAGCATCCAACATGATGCATATATACATGCATATAAATGATCCAACTGATCATATCTAGCATCCAACATGATGCATACATACATAAATGATCCAATTGATCATATCGAGCAGAAACTAGAACATCATCCTGATGCTCATCATCCAGCGCTTACATCCATAGCCATGTGAAGGACCCTCCTTCCACCATGCTTGGAATGGCTTCAACAAATGTCTCCATCACTTCTTCCTCAAAGTGTCATCGATTTGAAGGGCACCAAGACTCTCTCTGAAGTATTCGAACTTCACCCTGGCTAGTGGTTTCATCAGTACATTTTCAATCTACTCATCTATCGCAACATATAGGAGCTTCACTACTCCTCTTTGCACCATATCCCTGATATAGTGATATTTGATATCAATGTTCTTTGACCTGTCATGGAACACCGGGTTCCCAGACAGCTTCACACAACTCTGGTTATCACAAAAGATACTTGTAGCCTCCAGTGGGAGATCAAATAACTTAGACAGTATCTTCCAGAGCCATACTGCCTCACAACTAGCCGAACATGCTGCAACATACTTTGCTTCGGCTGTACTCAGTGCTACGCAAGATTGCTTCCTGCTAAACCAAGAGATCACACTTGATCCCATACTGAAGCAGCACCCAGATGTGCTCTTCCTATCTGCAGCACTGCCTGCCCAATCGAAATCAACATAGCCTTGCAGGTTAAACTTTTGATTCGCATCATACTTGAGCCCATAGTCAATTGTACCCTTCAGGTACCTTAGAATATACTTTACAGCAACCAGGTGAACACCTCTGGGATTCGTCAGGAACTGGCTCAATGTGTTCACTACAAAGCAAATATCTGGTCTAGTGTTCGTTAGGTACATCAAGGACCCAATCATCTAACGATACATAGTGACATCAACTGGATCAGATGAAGCATCACATAGAAGCTTCAGGTTCGATGCCATAGGTGTGGTGATGGCCTTGTAGTCCATCATCCTGAACCTCTTTAGGATCTCTACTACATACTTCCCTTGTCCAAGGAAGATACCATCTACACTCTGTGACACCTCCATGCCTAGAAAATAGTGCATCATCCCCAAGTCCTTCATCTCGAACTCGGTTGCAAGCTTCCTCTTGGTATCGGCAATCAAACTATCATTACCTCTTACAAACAGATCATCCACATACATAAGTAGTATCACTGGATTGCCTTCCTCAACCTTGTAATAAAGGTTGGAATCTGCTTTACTCTTGGTCAAGCCCAAACTAGATAGGAAACCATCCATCCTACCATACCAAGTCCTGGGAACTTGCTTCAAGCCATACAAGGCTTTCTTCAGTCTACACACATATGACTCCCTGTCATGTGTCTCAAAACCAAGTGGCTGCTCCACATACACTTCCTCTTCAACTACACCATTCAAGAAAGCAGTCTTGACATCCATCTGGTGTATCTTCCATTTCATCACTGCAGCCAGAGCAAGTACTGATCTGATGGAAGTGTACCTGGCTACATGAGCAAAAGTTTCTTCATAATCTATTGCCTCTTTTTGAGAGAAGCCACGAGCTGCGAATCTTTCCTTGTATTTCTCTATGATGCCATCTGCAACATGCTTGATTTTGTAGATCCATTTGGAAGTCACAACAGACTTCCCTTCAGGTCTTGGGACAACATCCCAAACATCATTCTTCATTATTGATTGGTATTCTTCAACCATGGCATCCTTCCATTCTTTCTTTTCCACTGTTTCTTCATAATTGGAAGGTTATTTGTTCATGATATCACAGAGTAAAGCAACATAGCTGGTATGAGATCTAGTTCTCTTCTTTTCTCTGTGTTCTTCTTCTAGAATGCCATATCTTTCTACATCTTGAATGAGCTCTCTAGCCCATGCAGGTTTCCTCTTGTTAGAGTTATTCTCACGAGGTGGATCTACAGGTTCTTGCGGATCTTCAATTTCACAATTTGCATTTGGAATTGCTTCAGTCATAGTAGTGTCTTGAAATCTAGCTTCCTTAGGTTCTTCATAATCTTCAATAGGTGTCTTCCTTGATTTGATGAATGCAGAGTTTTCATCAAATGTCACATCCCTGCTGACAGCAATCTTCTTGAACCCTAGAAAGTATATTCTGTAAGCCTTCGAGCTTTCACTGTAACCCACAAAGATACCCTTCTTTCTTGAAGGATCTAGCTTGGTCCTCTTTTCCTTTGGAACATGAGTGTATACTGGACAACCAAATATTCTGAGATGGCTGACTTTAGGTTTCTTACCAAAGAATACCTCTTCTGGTGTCTTGTTGTCCAATATCTGTTGGGGTGTTCTGTTCTGCACATATACAGTTGTCCTAGCTACTTCTGCCCATAGATGCATAGGAAGATCCTGGTCATGCAGCATTGCCCTTGGTGCTTCCATGATTGTTCGATTCTTTCTTTCTGCAACTCCATTCTGTTGTGGATTGTAAGGAGCAGTCAACTCACTCTTAATCCTGAATCACTGCATAACTTCTTTAAGTCACCTGAAATGAATTCTCCACCATTGTCGGATCTGAATGTTTTGATCTTCTTATCAGTTTGGTTCTCCATCAAGGTTTTGAATTCCTTGAGCTTATAAAACACTTCATCTTTGTTCTTCAAGAAGTAAACCCAAGTCTTCCTGGAGAAGTCATCAATGAAAGAGACATAGTAAACATACCCACTTAGAGAACTGGATGACATCGGACCGCATACATCCGAATGGATGATTTCCAAGATTCCTTTAGCTTTGCTTTCACTGCTTGGAAATGCTTTCTTTATGTTGTTTCCTTTTGCACATTCTTTGCAAACACCTTCATGCTTTGTCTTTATTTCAGGAAGACCGTCTACAGCCTTGCTTGCAATTGGAAGTGCCCTATAGTGCATATGAGCAAGTCTTCTATGCCAAAGTTCACTTGGATCCATGTAATCATGCACCATGGCATGTTCAGGTTGTCCCTTCAATTTATACAATCCTCCCTCTTGCTCTCCAATCACCACTGCAACATCTATGGTTTTTCCCTTTTGCCACATTAGAACTTAGCCATCCACAAATGCAACCCTCATACCTTTTGCATCCAATGCGGATATGGAGAGTAGGTTCTTCTTGAGCCCAGGTACATAAAGAACTTCTTTCATCTTCAAAGACTTTCTAGAATCTAGGTTGTAGGAGGCTTCCCCACTTCCTTTGATAGGGTATTGATAATCATCCCCAAGTTTCACCTTATGGGGTGATTCATGTTCAGATAGATTTACAAAAGATTCTTTAAACCTAGTCATGTGTTTGGAAGCCCCACTGTCAATAAGCCAATCATTACAACCATGAGAGATAGTACCTGTGAGAGCAGAGATTAGAACATACTCTTCTTCGCTTGATGAGTCATCATCATCACTTTCAGATCTACCCTTCTTCTTGGGAGGTTCATCATCCTCAGTAGCATGAGCATGATATTTTCTTTTGTTGCCCTTCTTCTTTTTGTTGAAGTTGTTATTGTTGTCCTTCTTGTTCTTGGGACAATCTGAGGCAAAGTGCCCTTTCTCATTAGATGTGAAACATCTTAGATGTTTCCTATTTTTAAGTGGAGAGAAGGTCTCTTAGAATGAGAATGCTCCCCCTTGAATTGCCTCCCTTCTTGGTGTGAGCAGTGAGAGCTTGATCTTCGTTTCCCATCTTTTCTTCTCGAGCCACGAGCCTAGCTTCTTCTTGAGAGCATTCCTCCCATAGTCTACTAAAAGAGATCAATTTATTTCTTGCACAAATTCCTTGAATAAAAGAGTCCCATGACCTAGGTAGGCCATTCAAAGTGGTCATAACAACTTCACCATTATCTACTACTTCAGCCACAACTTCAAGTTGTTCCTTGATCTGAGAGACCTTGGAGAAGTATGATTGAATGGTCTCTCCATTCAATAGCTTGACCCCTTTCAATTGATTCCGCAAAGTCATCTTCCGATTTATGTTCTTCCCTTCAAATAGCTTGGTCAAAGAGTCAAACATCTCCTTGGGTGTCTTCAAAGATGACACATGTGGTATGAGATGGTCTTTGATAGAATCAACAATGATTCTTTTTTCCTTGACCAAGTTCTTATTATGCAATATCTTAGCCTCTTCATCCTCTGGGATAGGGATCTCTTCTTTTATATATGAGTCCAACTCATTCTCTTCCAGGATTAACCCAATCCTATACTTCCAGGCTCGGAAGTTATCAGCCCCTTCAAGCTTGTCCTCAAGCTTGGTGTGGTGAGACATCTTTAAAGAGTACTTCAAATGGAAATAGAAAAGATTTAGTTCTTACCTCTTAATTTGCTGAAATCTAGATCTGGTCTTGGATTAGGGTTTGTCAGAGAAACCCTAAAAATTCAAAATGTGAATTTCAACTTTCTAAAAGGATAGAAAGATGCGCCTTGATGAGCTGATCAGCCTAGTATATTCAGAATTTGAGATATGCAAAGATTCACCCTTCAGAAATGCCTTTTAGTCTTCCCAGATTCACTAGGGAGGACCCTGAATTAGGGTTTGAGTTTCCTAGAGATTTACCCAACCATAAATCTTGATCCAAAGCTCTAAACTTTGATTTTTCCAAGGAGCGTCCAGCTATGTCTTCAGATTTCAGAAATTCCTATTTTTGAGGAAACCCTAATTTTTAGGGCCAAAACTGAAAGTGCTCATAATTGAATTCTGATTGGACAGATAGATTCTCCTTGATGAGTAGAGCCAATCTACCTTACTGCTTTCCCAAAATCTATGGAGAGAAACCCAATAAACAAGAAACCTTGGTTTCCGTCATTGCACAATGTCTTCTTCTCAGGTTAGCTCTGATACCATGTTAATTTTTGAGCATTAATTCAATATACTCTAGGATATTTACTGAGAAAATAAAATGTACAGTATATCAATGCATATCAGTCATATCAAGCATATCAATCATCACAAGATGCAAAACATAAGAGACAATAGACACACAGAGTTTCCATGGGGAAAACCCTATGGTGAAAAACCCCACAACTTCCTCAGAGATAGATAGAGCAATAGTACAACCAAAGTACACAGAGATAGAATCCTCCTAGCAGTTGATCCTCCTCCTCACATGTGGGCCACTTTTCGAGTGAAGGAAGAGTGTGTTCTGAAGTGATCCAAATAGAGATCGAGAGATCTCTATTTATACTTGTCTTGATTTCCCAATAACCTTATGGGGCCGACTTGTCTAGCTTAGTACAATAACCAAATATTAACTTAATCAGGGCCGACCCCACACATGGTGGTCTAATAACCCATCGGCAAGTTACGACACTTGTGACACTTGTTAATACAAATGATGACACTTCCGTATAGAGGAATAACACATCTCTATAGGAGTACAATAAATCTATATATGAAATACATTCCAAAGTTGCATATACATCAACAATTGTAAGAAAAAGGGGAGAAACAATCGTAAGGGTGGAAACAATGGGAACAACAATAGCAATCGAAATACCCCTCGTAAAAATAATGCCAACCCTCCTCGGGAAGGTGGAAATACTGGTGAGGACCGTAAACCTAGGTGTAAGGTGAAGTTTCCTTGTAAGCTTTGCGGGGAATATCATCTTACTCACTTATGTCCTCGAGTTGAAGAAGCATCGAAGCATTTGGCATAGAGCCTAGCTGTGTTAAAGGATCCCCTTCCTCATCGTCAAAACATTGCTTCGAATGCTCCCACCACTGGTTATGGACCTTCTGAGACAGCAACGTCTTCTTCCAATATTGGTGGTTATGGATGTGTGATTCAATCTGAGGTTGGTGTTGCCACTCGTCAATGTGATTATGGTGCACCACAACCTAATATGGGGATTGAGCCTCCCGCTCCTCTTGACAATTCCTTGCATATCGAGAAGCCCTTTAATATGCTGCAGATACCGAAAGGTGTTCTTTAGCGCTCTACGCACAATCGTAATGCTTGAGCCGCCCATAACTACTCCATCGTGGAAGACTTGGGACAAAATCCGTGTGCCATGTCGGCTCTTGAAGTTTTGCAGGCCTATCCTTCTCAAAAGCATGCCCTTTTGAGTACGTTAGGAGTTCAGGATGGGGAAGTCCCAGTGTTATCAAGTTCGACACTACTAATGTTCAACCTCACTTACCTTACCACGTGGCTTTTCAAATCCAAGTGGCGTGTCTTCAGAATTTTGTCAAACGTACGATGGTTGACGAAGGTGCCTCTGCATCAGTAATGTCTTTAACTTGTTGGAAAGCTCTAGGCTCTCCTCCTCTACTCGCGTCTAGAACTACACTCACTGCATTCGACGGTCGGTCATTTAAGTCGCATGGAATTATCCCTTCCCTTGTTGTCTGCTTGGGAGGTAAATCTGTTCCTATTGAAGTCGAGGTGGTTGATGTGCCCATTGACTACAACCTTTTACTGGGTTGGAATTGGATGTATGCTATGAAGGATGTCGCATCTACTGTATTCAGATTTATCTGCTTTCCTCATGAAGGAAATATTGTGACCATCGATTAGCTGGATTTCGTTAAGTTCTCTTCCACAGCATCCACGGGATCCATAGTCCCATAGGTTACTCATTCTCAGCCCGCGACTGGGAACATGGGTGTTGGCATGTACCCTTCATTAATGGGAACTTATGATTTTGCCACACCTGTGAACTTTATTGGAACCATTACGAACGATGCGTCTCCTCCTTCGCATAATATGTCGTTCCAGACTTCCTATTTTAATGATCCATGGACTTTATTGTCAACGAGTTCCACGTTTGGAAACATTACACATATTGGGATGTCTATGCCATTGGCTATAGTTGATCTTGCTTACCAGCATATTCAACAAGACACTGCAAAGCCGGATCTTTCTTCTTCTCAGACAGTCGAGGAGGATCCCATTACGCTGCCAGTTTGGACAGCCAACTCATCTTGTTCACACGACTTTCTTGATGATACTTTTCCTTCTGATGAAGCTATTATGGAGGCCGTGTGTGGTAGTGAGAGACCTTGGGAAGATATGCACCATCGCTCTTATTTCCTTCCCAACCTCGAGCTCACCAAACGAGAAGAGTTTAGGATGACTCCAGCAGAGATGGTTGGTCACCCTGTGGCTCTTTTAGAGTCGCATGATGTTTTTGTGGAAGGGAATATGGCTAACATTTCCCCAACTATGTCGATCAATATATCTCGTACTCCCGGAGAATACATCGGTGACGATTGCACTTTTGAGGAGATTGCTATTTACACTAAATTGTTTACAGAACTTCGAGAAGCTTTCTCCTGGTCATATGAGGAGATGCTAGGAATACACCCCCGCATTGTTGAACATGAGATTAGAACGTATCCCAACACTAAACTGGTTCGACAATGCTTACGTGCTGTGAACCCTAGAAAAGCAGCCGCTATCAAGGTAGAGGTGGAAAAAATGCTCAAGGCTGGTTTCATCTACCTCGTTCCCCTTACCGGATGGGTGTCAAACCCCATTCATGTGGATAAGAAGCAGGGAACAATCCGTGTATGCACTGATTTTAGAGATTTGAACCATGCATGTCCGAAAGACAACTTCCCCACACCATTCATCGATCAAATCTTGGATGCTTATGTGGGAAGTGAGATTTTTTCATTCATGGATGGATTCTCTAGGTATAATAAGATTCAAATCAAACCTAAGGACCAGCATAAGAAAGCTTTCATTTGTCCTTGGGGAATGTTTGCATATCGAAAAATTTCCTTCGACCTTAAAAATGCCGGAGCTACATTTCAGCGTGCCATGACCTACGCCTTTCACGATCTTAAAACGATTATGGAGGTTGTATTGGATGACCTTGTCGGCCATTCTCGCAAGAGGATGGACCACACCAAGAACCTCTGCATGATTATCGAACGATCTATACGATACAAGATTCGATTGAATCCTAAAAAATGCATCTTTGTTGTAAGGACAGATCACCTTTTGGGCTTCATAGTTTCAAAAGAGGGTATTAGAGTCGATCCTCTTAAAGTTGAGGCAATACTTCGGTTGCCTCCTCCGCACAACTTGTTACAACTTCAGAGCCTCCAAGGGAGAGCCACTTTTCTACGCCGTTTCGTAGTCAATTATGCTAATCTTACCAAAGGTTTCATGTGCTTATTGAAGAAAGACACACCCTTTATCTGGGATGAGCGAGCCCAACAGTCTTTCGACACCCTTAAGAAAGCTTTGGTATCGACCCCTGTGCTTAGTCCACCAGACTTCGCACGATATTTTATTCTTTATGTGGCCGCGTCTAAAGAGACGATTGGCATGGTCTTGGTTTAGGTTGATGACACGCTTGTAGAGCATGTTATCTATTACCTTAGTCGAAATCTAGTAGATGCTAAGCTAAGATATACTCATGTGGAAAAGTTGGCACTTGCGACTGTTCATCCAGTCCAGCGGTTACGACATTACATTCTGCTTAGAACAACCGCAGTTGTCTTGCATATCAATCCATTTCAGTTCGTGCTATCACGACACCTTATAGGGGGGAAGTACAATAAATGGATTGTGATCCTTCGAGAGTTCGATCTCGATTTTGCTTCGACGAAGTCGGTGAAATCGTTGGTGTTTGTGAGATTATGTCGGACCTTCCGAGACTTGACAAGGATGTCATTCATGAAGATTCCTTTGTGGATGAGCACTTATTTCTTATCTCGTCCAAAGACCCTTGGTATGGGGATGTCATTGTATATCTTCAAACTTTGAAGTTTCCTCTGCACTATTCACGAGATGAGCGACGGCGTGTGAAACATCACGCTAAATATTATACTATCGTCGGTGACACTCTGTATCGCCGAGGAAAGGATTCTATTCTCCATCGTTACTTAACTCACGAAGGAGCGGGTGCTTAATGATTTCCAAACCGGGGCGTGTGGCGGTAACTTATCCGGGCTTGCTACAACCCAATGTATGTTGCGAGCTGGTTATTTTTTGCCCTCAATCTTTAAAGATTGTATTAACGCTGTGAAGAGATGCCACCCTTGCCAGGTGTTTTCTCGGAATATACGCTCGCATCCAGCGCCCCTTCATCCGGTCGTCACCGTCGGTCCCTTCACCAAGTGGGGGGTGGATTTCATGGATTGCAAACCAACTTTAGCTGGGGGGCATCACCATATTATAGTGGTTGTGGACTACTTTTCCAAATGGGCTGAGGCCATGCCTACCGTAAAAGCCGATGGTGCTACAGTAGCCCATTTCGTGTTCAATCAAATTATAACTTGGCTCGATATTCTGAAAGAGATTGTCACTGACCATGGCAGTCACTTTCAAAACAAGATGATGGAGGATTTGTCTCTCAAGCTTGGGTTTCATCAAGAACACTCATCTTCTTATTATCCCCAAGTGAATGGTCAAGTTGAAGTAGTTAATAAGTCTTTGAAGACCATTCTCCAGTGTACCATCCAACAAAGCAAGACCAACTGGCACATCATGTTATATCCTGGTTTGTGGGCATATCAAACTGCAGTCAGACTGCCACCGGGTTCTCACCATTTCAGCTAGTTCACGGTGTGGAGTCACTTTTACTGATTGAATGTGAAATCCCTTCTCTTAAATTGGCCATAGAGCTCCTCCCTGATATGATGAGTCTTGAGCAACGTTTAATCCACCTTGAGCAACTTCACGAGCAACGTCGAGATGCTGTCATGGCTATAGATACCAACAAGCGTCATGTTAAGGTTCAGTACGACAGGTCTGTCCGTCCTCGGCAATATGTTGAAGGTGACTTGGTCCTCTTATATGACCAAGCTAAAGAACCCTTTGGGGTAGGCAAGTTCAACCCCATGTGGCATGGCCCTTACATTGTGAGGCATGTCCTGGATGGAAAATCGAGCCTATAAATTAGAAGACTACGAGGGGACTGTCTTGAAGGAGACTAGAAATGGGCTCTACCTCAAGCGGTATTACGCTTGAACCTCTGGTTCAGGCTAATACTTTTGCATACTACTATATAGTTACTTTTGTACATAGTTTAAGATTTCTTTTGGTTTTCAGGTCTGCTGATTAGATTCCATTTTATTGACAGATGTCAGCTAAGTTTCCTACATTCTTAGGGTTCGCGGATGGTGCTAGCCATCATACACAGCAGCTTGCTTCTGTTGCCTGGGTTATTTTCTCACCTGACCACCTAGTTGTGTCCTCAGGAGGTGCTTGTCTTGGTCCTACATCTAACAATGTGGCTGAGTATAGTGTCATCATTGAGCTACTTCGGGATGCCATTTCCCATGGCATCCAATATTTAGAAGTGCGCCTGGATTCACAACTAGTTGTGTCTCAGCTGAACGGGAAGTACCGTGTGCGAGATCCTACGCTACTATGGAAATTCCTAAGGGTAAGACTCTTGGAACGACATTTTGTTTCAATTACGTACATTCATGTTCTGAGAAGTGTTAATCATATATCTGATGCATATGCTAACTATGTATTAGATTGGAATTTGTCACATTCACAATGAAGCACACACAAAAAAGAAGACATTCACACATTTGTACATACACACATATAGTAGAACCGGAGAACCAAAGTTTTTATAAATAATATTTCCAAAAATGGTAGTATCATGATACAAAATTGGAGCCCGTAGCCCTCAAAAATATACATATCGATACAAAAATAGATCCTGAGATATCTACTCTCTACGAGGAGGCCTAGCTGTCGCCCCGATGGGATGTGTCTCATAAAAGTAATGCATTGCATTTGTGACACGCTGCAGTAGTCGCACCCAGTTGCTCGGCACCCCCACTACCTAGCGCTGCATAGCCTCTGGCAGTTGTGCCACCTTTTCCTGTGGTACCCTGGCAGTCATCCATGATATGTTGGACCGCAGAGACTGTAGTGTCTGCTCTGCTACAACACCTATCATCTCATCACCCCTGCCCCGGCAACGATGTCTCGGGAAGCCATCGGGTCTCAATGGGCCCTTTTCTGTGAGAAAACAGTCAAACATCAATACATGATACTACCCCCAAAAATATTTTTGCATTTACAACTATAATAAAAAAATTCATAAAAATTTAATACACTAAAAACCTAAAAAGAGTACTCACTAATGTCTCCAAACACTGCATCTAGTGGGAGCGGCATGTCTCAATCCTGTCGAAAGTCTATCTCTACATAAGGGTAGTCATCTATCTCTATAATCTGTCGATCCCACCAGGAAAAGAACTCCTCTGTATATGGTGATTCCTGATAGCCACCACCCTGTCGTGTCAATACCTCAGCCCACCGGGTCATGGCTGGGTCGCGAGGACTATGAGGAGGGACCTCAACCCTCGGACTAAGCCCCAGAACTCGCTCGAAGAAGAAGATGCACAAAATACTGCCATACCTGAATTTTTTTGCATCCCCCTGCTTGCAATCTGTCAGTTGGGTCTTCATGGACCCCAATAGTCTAGTACACCAGTCAAATATCATAGGCTGTATGCACTATGATGCATAGAACATGATTGGCCTGGATGCCTGGTGAAGAGCTTTGGATCAAGCGATCCGCACTAAAGTGGCCATGAGAACCTTCATACTTAGGTTGACTATGGCTCGGATGGGCACCTGACTTCCCACTGTCTGATTATTTGGAACACAATATCTCTCTATGTAGTCAGGGATGGTGATCCCACCACCCACAGTTCGAGATCGAAGGCTTGCCACCTCACCTCGGCGGGACAAACTTGTGATGAAATAGATATCTTCCACCTCTAGTGAAAGTATTTGCCTGTTTAGGTTGAAGTTATGTACATCAACATCCCAATAGTCTATGAAATGCTAGAGCAATAGGTTTTGGGCCCTCAAACCCCCTATGCTCCAGAATTTGTATAAGCTACATGCTTGCAGCACTTGCTATGCATGCACGTCATTACGAACAACCTCATCTACTAGGTCATGTTCCCTCTCCCTCCACTCTAGAACCATCCTGGAGTGAGAAAAAACAAAGATTTTAGTCATTTTCATTTGCAAAATCAACATCACGGCCATACCCGTGGGAAAATTTGCATATAGTGGTGGGTACCCACGGTCAAACTGTGCGTTGACTGCGCATATGATGCCCTACCCGCGACCTGCATAGTAGTAGCCCGCGGGTAGTGCCGAATCCATTTAGGGCTTGGCCAAACTAAAAAACCAACCAATGAAATTTAAAATAAAATCATTAAAATGGAAGGTGGGGATGAGATTACCAACCTGCTCCTGACAGTTCGACGATCGAACACCTGTAGCTCCCACAATCAGCAACTGAACTTTGAGGTAAAAGCTAACCACAAAACTCCAAATGGGTGAATAGTAAAACTGAATTGTAAATTGTAAATTTTTATTACTATTTATAATTTTCAAGACCCACTTGTCTATAGTTTTTGCCATTTAATGCTGTTATGGACTAATACAATGTCATGGAGTAGCATTTTTAATCAAATTTCTTCGACGAAAGTTGTTTCCAAACGTTTCACACCTACGGAAGGTACGTTTCACACTTGGCATATAGGTTAGATGTCATTTTCACATGCATTATACATTTGACCTTTTGACCACTTTCATAAACCCTAGGTGCGACCCCGCTTCTTAATTGACACGGAACCTTCACGCTATTACAGAAGTGTCATTATGTGGCGGTAGGGCCTTTCCGAACATGGGTACCCTAGATAGAACTTTTTTTTGGATTCTGGCGCCCATGCCATTGTCTGTCCTTAGGATTGGGAGTCCTTTGTAGTTACGCCATGACATTGAGATAAAGGCTCATACTCTACTTTGTCTTATGCTGGACATCTACCATAAGGAATCCCTCGTTTATATCAAATTGTGATTGCATTGCATTATCCTGCTTGCAGCTTGAGCCTTGTGCTGGCTCCCGCTTACTCTATAATTAGCTTGGTGCCTGAGCACTTTTCCCTATTGAGCCCTGCAGAGCTTATATTTTCCCTTCACAATTTGATGACCTTTTGACCATGAGGGAACACACCCCCGAGTGTCCACATCCTGCATGCACTTCCTGCATTGATCATAGGTATGTTCCACTGCTTGGAACTAGTTTGCTCACTATTTGACACTCGTTCCCTCACTTGTTGTACTATAAGAAATTTGATTCCTTTTCAATCTTTCACCAAATATGAAAAGGACCAAAAAATCAAATATCCCAAAATGCCAGACGGGATTATGGTTACTAATTCTTGTTGGTAGCTGTTGTGTCACCTTTGAACAGAGCATTCATTCCACTCCATACATTATGAGTCGGGACTATAGTTGGACCTTAGGAGTTGTACTTGTTTCTCAGTTTACTCCATCGATTGGTTAAGATTCCAGTCAGTATGGAGCCCTTTGTAATGCCTCCTTCATTGCACAGTCTATGTCAAGTCTATGCTGCCTGAGTCTATCCATCTGCTCATGCTCTTGTTCAAAGGAAGTCTTGAACCTACAGTCGGCCACTCCTCAGATCTCTTGACTATTGCAAGTCAGCCATCCTTATTGAGTCAGTCCGTTTCACCTGAGTTCTTCCAAATCTTTCAGCGTAGCTGGTACCTCGTGATGGTTGATGGGGGATTCCTTAATGCCCTCCTTCCAGCGACTCTCATTCTGTCAACTTCAACCCATTTATTCCAGAACTTGAGGCTTAGAGTTCGGTTGAGTACCTTGAGGCTTGCAGTCATTAGTGGCAAGTTCTCTCGCCATTGATAGTTTTGGGAATACATCAATGTCCCCTGATCGATGGATTCATCCTAGTGTTCGACTTCAACTCATCTATTCACACTTCGATGATTTTGATTTGTGCCTTGATTCCCATTTTCATTATTGGTCGGTTATCTCGCGTCTGTTAACGGTATACATCATTGACCGGTAATTAGACGATGTCACATCAGGTTTGATCTCAACTCCTTTATTCACTTAATGGGACTTGCACCGTTGAATACTTGTGTAGAAGACCCCAGGCGATAGTGGCATTCAGTATGCTACTTATGATGATGACTTTACATCTGAGATATCACCTCTCAAATATAAGTAGTTTGTACCTCCAGTTTGCACCAGTTGTTTCCTTTTCAGCAGGAGACCATATCTTACTGCAGAGGGATCATGGCTTTGATCACTTATGACATGTATTCACCATGTACTGCCTATTCATGGCTATTGTATCAGATTGTTGTACTACCGACATGTATTCAGGGATACTATTGTATTATGACGAGTGAGCTGCTATTTCCACTTGTGTCTCCATCACTCCACTTCTGATATTTATAATGTATTTCAGACATCGTAGCATCAGTCTCTGACCTCACACATTAGGGGGCATCTGTTACAATGTAATTTTCCACCTTGTGAGAATCAACACTCTTTGGCCTAGAGGATCCATTTCACTGACTCAGAACCACTTTATATCCTTTAGACACTATTTTTCCCTTGTATGCTTGCTGCATCATTACAGTGGGCGTACCCGCGAGTTGCATCACTATAGCCCATGGGCAGCATGTAAAATGGTAAAAATCACTAGTTTATTACTTTTTACTCCCAAAAAGTGGTCATTGGGTGACCTTTGACTCTCCATCTGCTAAGAAATGCCTCGATGTGTCCTTTCACTTACCTTTGAGAGGACTATATATTGAGCACATATGGCTTATGGACGGGAGGCGAAAGAAGAGCAAGAGAACTCTAGTGGATTTTTGCCCTATCTTGAGTCTACACTCATTGATCCTTGTATTTCTGAACCCTATATGTTCACCTTCCAAACTCCTACCATAGTTTGAGTTTTCCATTCCATGGAGGATTGAAGTGGTGGAGGCACAAGTGGATTGACCTAGATCTTGGTTCAGATTGGTTGCCGGCAAGAGGTCGTATCACATTGTACTTCTTCTTGTTTATTAATAGAAATACTCATATTCTCGTCCATTAATGTTGTAAATGTTGTTTATACTACCTTGGTTTGCATTTACTTGTTATATCATGGGCCATTGCTATTGATGATGTTAATGCCGTTTATATATTATATGTACTTGCTGTATATTGGTTGTCAAGATTAATTTGCAGATTCAAGTGCATGGATTGAAAAATCTCCAACGGGGATCTACATCAAACGTTTGGATCGAGGTTGGTTATATTCTTCACTATCTTAGCATTGTCATTTATATAGCATAGCATTGGGAATTGAGTTGATTTTTGGTAGTCAGCTATCTGTTGTGGTCTACCCCAAGCCATAGTGAGTTTTCTCCAATACAAATACATAATAAATTTGAATGTTGTATGTTTCAAATACATCTAAGATGAAATCCTAAACATAATCTTCCAATAGAGAAAAAAATTAAAATTAAAAAATCAACTAAATCATTATAGACAATTTTAATAGTAAAATTATATACATTATTGCACTTGATCTATGGCATATAACCAGTAGTGAACAAAACCTCCATTGTATAAGATTTTTTTTCATATCCATATACATGAATGTTAAATAATAACTTTAAAAAGATTTCAAATATATTTTGTTATTCTTTCAAAAAAAATAATATAATAATCAATCATGGTGCATTAAATATGGAAATAGCACTACACAACCCATGCATCTATTTGTATGGTACTTCAATGAAATTTGATAGCCATTTTGGCAATAGAACCTTTTAAGGCTGAAATTTTTTCAATTGAAAATGAAACAGTTGGCATGCTTGATAATTGGTCATAATCAACAAAAATTCTCTATTAATGCTTAGTTGATTCAACAACTAGCCACATACAAGCAATATTAATGTTTAGGATCTCAAATGTTGGATATTTTTATTGTTATATATGTCCAGAAACATAAATGCATGTGTTAATGTTGTCATAGTTTAACTATTTAAGTGTGTAAGTGTAGAGTGCTTATTAATGATATATATTCCCATTAAGGTGATTACCAGTTTGTAATGAGTCTATTCCAAGCAAGGTAGTGACGAGGATTATAGTCACAAATGGATAAAATCCTACATCAATCATTTGATCCAACTTGTTCTCAATCTAAGCTTTGGTACCCTAGATCGAAATTCGATCTTAGCAAGCATTCAACCAAGGGAAAACTAGAGTACCTTCTTTTCTTATTTGATCATGTATGCTTCGTTGGATCGCCATTCCAATGTGTTACTAATATTGATAATAAACTATGTGGGTGTTAACCAGTAGATTTGGTTTTGAAACTATTGTTGGAGTATACAGGTGCTAAAAATTAACTATGGCATGGAGTATCAATAATACTAGTAAAAAAATAAAAGCACTTCTTAATATATGAAGCCTCAACCGAGCTTTCCTTGAAACTACAACCATACAAAAATAGGTGCACTGAAGAGGAATTTATCTCATACATGAAAAAATGCAATGGGAATTGAAGATATTTATATATACTTGGTGAGGTTTACTTATTCAATTATGTGAACAACAAATACATGGTGCAATCCATGAAACTCTCTGCCCCTGCAACAACAACAAAATTTATCATGCATTAAAGAAACATAAATACCTTGAGCTTGCAAGTCTTTGCTTGGTTTGTTAATTTTTCGATAATTTCATTCAATATTATCTACGATCGATAAGAGAATAGCAAGCACAGCATAACAATCACAAGAGACAATGGACACAAAGCATTTCACCGGGGAAAACCAAGAAGGTGAAAAACCCCACAACTTCCTCAGAGATAGAATAAGTCCCAACACAAAGATCACAAAGATCAATCCCCAAAAGATAGATGACTCCAGTAGCTACTCCTTCCAGTTGTGCGCACTCCTCTCTCAACTAATGCGAGTTGAATGAGTGAGTGAATGAATAGAATGAGACACACTCACCATCTATATATACACAACTTAACCTACCTTTAATTCTAGTTGGGCCGACTTCCTAAGGAAGTCTAGAATAACCCACTCACATGACACAAGCAAGGCCGACCCCACACTGGTGGTCTAATAACCCATCAAATATAAGTTGCGACACTTGCAACAATTGTGACACTTACAAATACAAATGAAGAAACTTCTAACTGAAGGAATAATACATCTCCATTATGAATATAATAAAGTACAACTGTAATACATAGAAGAATATCTTCCGAAGTTACAAATACATCAACACTCCCTCTTAAATAGGAAGGTATTCTCTAGACAGAGGTCATCAATACATATCGCCACAAGTCTTCAATTCTGGAACTGGATCATCGTCACTAGATCACGAAGCATCATCATCACCGGATCACGAAGCATCATTGTCACTGCTATTGTACTCGTCATCTCAATCACTAGGATATCTCTCAATTCTTCTCATCATAGGAACTTCTACAGAGACAGCCCTTTTTCATGTTGGTTGTAGGCCTAGCCTCCTGTAGGTATTCATCATCTCTGCGAGCTGGCCATCCTATGGAATCCTCTGGACTGATTATGTGCGTCAAAAAAACCTCGAAAGAGCATCCCAAGACTGATTATGAGCTTACTTCTCAACCTATTGGATCTCCCAGGGAGCTATTACATGTGACCACCACAAAACCTTAAAAAGGTGTTCCAGGAACGTTTATGTGCATAGCACGACCAACAAGAACTCTAAAGAGCATCCCAGGACTTTTACGTACCTAGCACAACCTATTGGATCTCCAGGACTGATTACATGTGGTCTGGAAAAACCTCGAAAGAGAATCCTAGGACTGATTACAAGCTTACTCCTCAACCTATCGGATCTCCCAGGGAACTATTACATGCCACGGGACAAAACCTCGAAAGAGCATCTGCCAGATCTCCCAGGGAGCTATTATATGCCATAGGAAAAACCTCGCAAGAGTATCTGCAGATCTCCCAGGTAAATATTATATGTCCTCCCATGCAAAACCTTGAAAGAGCATTTGCTAGATCTCCTAGGGAGCTATTATATGCCATAGGCAAAACCGTGCAAGAGTATCTGCAAATCTCCCAGGGAAATATTATATGCTTATCGCACAACCTGTCCACAGCCATGGAGTATCATCATGATACTCATGATCCACCTGATCATCCTCTTACGAAGCATCATCCTGATTCTCATGATCATACTGATCATCATCACACAGTACATCATCCTGATGTACATCATCATCGCATGATCATCCTAATCATCGTCACAGTATCGTCCTGATGCATATCATCATCGCATGATCATCTTGATCATCGTCACAACATCGTCCTGATGTATATCATCTAGAGAATCTTCCTGATGCTCATCACACATGATCATCTTGATCATCTTCACAACATCATCCTGATGCATATCATCTGGAGCATCTTCCTGATTCTCATCACACATGATCATCCTGATCATCATACATAGCAGTAACTAAAGCATCGTCCTGATGCTCATCACACAGCGCTTACATCAATAGCCATGGGAAGGATCCTCCTACCACCATGCTTGGAATGGTTCCTACAAATGTGTCCCATCACTTCCTTGTCAAAGTATATTCTATCTGAAGAACACCAAGCCTCTCTCTGAAGTACTTGAACTTCACTCTAGCTAGTGGTTTGGTCAACACATCTGCAATCTGCTCATCCGTCGCAACATACTTTAGCTTCACTGCTCCTCTCTGCACCATATCCCTGATATAGTGATATTTAATCTCAATGTGCTTCGACCTATCATGGAACACCGGGTTCTTTGACAACTTCACACAACTCTGGTTGTCACAATAGACACAGGTAGCATCCAACTGGAGATCAAACAAATAAAACAGTAGCTTCCTTAGCCATACTGCCTCACAACTAGCCGAACAAGATGCAACATACTCTGCTTCGGCTATACTCAGTGCTATGTGGGATTGCTTCCTGCTAAACCAAGAGATCACACCTAATCCCATACTGAAGCAGCACCCTGAAGTGCTCTTCCTATTTGCATCACTACCTGCCCAATTTGAATCAACATAACACTCCAGTTTAAACTTTTTATTCGCATCATACTTGAGCCCATAATAAATCGTACCCTTCAGGTACCTCACAATATGCTTTACAAAAATCAGGTGAACATGTCTAGGATCTGTCAGAAACTGGCTCAAGGTGTTCATCGCAAAGCAAATATTTGGTCTCATGTTTGTCAGGTACATCCATGACCCAATCATCTGACAATACACCATGACATCAACCGACTCTGATGAAGCATCACTCAATAGATTCAGGTTCGATTCCATAGGTGTGGCCATGGCCTTGCAGTCCATCATCCCGAACTACTTCAGGATCTCTACTGCATACTTCCCTTGTCCAAGGAATATTCCATCTGCACTCTGCCACACCTCCATACCTAGAAAGTAATGCATCATTCCCAATTCCTTCATCTTGAACTCGGAAGCAAGCTTCCTTTGCGTGTTGGCAATCAATCTATCCTCACCTGTCACAAACAAGTCATCCACATACAATAGGAGTATCACTGGATTTATTTCCTCAACCTTATAGTAAAGGTTGGAATCTGCTTTACTCTTAGTAAAGCCCAAACTAGACAAGAAGTTGTCTATCCTATTGTACCATGTCCTAGTTGCTTGCTTCAAGCCATATAAGGTTTTACTCAATCTGCACACATATGACTCCCTTTCATGTGTCTCAAAACCGAGTGGATGCTCCACATACACTTCCTCTTCGACTACATCATTCAAGAAAGTTGTCTTGACATCCATCTGGTGTATCTTCCACTTCATCACTGCAGCCAAAGAAAGTACTATTTTGATGGAAGTGTACAGGTGCAAGAGTCTTTTCATAATCTATCCCCTCTTTCTGGGAGAAGCCACAAGCCACAAATCTTGCTTTGTATTTCTCTATGCTACTATCTTGCAGCATGCTTGATCTTATAGATCCACTTGGAAGTCACAACAGACTTCCCTTCTTGTCTTGGGACCACATTCCAAACATCATTCTTCATGATCGAATGGTATTCCTCGATCATGGCATTCTTCCATTACTGCATCCCAGATCTTGGGAGCTTCATATTCTTCAATATCTTCAATATATAGTTTTCTTGAACTTCATTGCTGGAACAAATGTTGTAGTCCTTTTTGTAGGTGATTGTACACAATCTTTCCTACAAGTCAAATTCAATTGCATGATTAGAAACTTCTCATAGTTTTCAGAACAAAGTCTTACACATAAAGGCATATGTCATACAGTCATGCAATTATCTTAGCCAATGGTTCAATACAACATTCATCCATATACCGTATTCATATGGTAACTTTCTAGATGCCTTCCATCTCTACCAGAACATTGTTAAGAGTTTGCACTACTCCCAACATGTCAACAAAGAGGTTTCATTCTAGATAAGTAGCAATGGAATGTTGTACAGTGCCATAGGCCTCTTACCCATCACATGCATATTAGTAGTATACTGCTCATTAATGCAATTATTCTAATATGCATAATACACAACCTAAATCTAGGAACATAAGTATATACTTCATTGAACAATATTATTTAAACAATCAGATATACCAGAAATGACAATTCAAATACTTATCTTTGTTTTTTTGTTGGGTGGACTCCCTCTCAATCTTTGCTTCCTTTCTACAACTCCATTCTATTGTATATTTTAATGAGTGGTGAACTCCCTCTTAATCCCTGAATCACTGCATAACTTCTTGAAGTCTCTTGAAGTGAATTCTCCGCCATTGTCGGATCTAAAGGTCTTGATCTTCTTATCAGTTTGATTTTCTATCAAGGCTTTGAATTCCTTGAATTTGTTGAATACTTCATCTTTGTTCTTCAAGAAACAAATCCAAGTCTTCCTAGAGAAATCATCAATGAAAGAAACATAATATACATACCCACTCAGAGAACTGGATGACATCGGACTGCATACATCGGAGTGGATAATTTCCAAGATTCCTTATGCCTTGCTTTCACTACTCGGAAATTCCTTCTTTGTGTTCTTTCCTTTTGCACATCCTTTGCAAACACCTTCATGCTTTGACTGGATTTCGGGAAGACCTTCTACTGCTTTGCTTGCAATTGGTAGTGCCCTATAGTGCACATGAGCAAGCCTTCTATGCCAAAGCTCACTTGGCTCCATGGATTCATGTACCATGGCATGTTCAGGTTGTCCCTTCAATTTGTACAATCCTCCCTCTTGCTCTCCAATCACTACTGCATCATCTATGGTCTTACCTTTTAGCCACATAAGTACTTGGCCATCCACAAATGCAACTCTCATCCCTTTTGCATCCAAAGATGATATGGAGAGAAGATTATTCTTGAGTCCAGGTACATATAGAACATCTTGCATCTTTATGAAATTCCCAGAGTCTAACTTGTAGGAGGCTTCACCACTTCCTTTTATGGGGTATTAATAATCATCCCTAAGTTTCACCTTATGAGGTGACTCATGTTCAGATAGGTCCATAAGAGATTCTTTGAATCCCATCATATGTTTAGAAGCCTCACTATCAATAAGCCAATCATTACACCCATGTGTAATAGTACCTGTGAGAGCATAGATTAGCACATATTCATCGTCACTTGAAGAGTCTTCACTTTCTACCTTAGTCTTCTTTCTGGGAGGTTCATCATCCTCAGCAGCATGAGCATGATATCTCTTCTTGTTGCTCTTGTTGTCGTTGTTGTTGTTGTTGGAGTTCCTTTTGTTCTTGGGACATTCTGAGGCAAAGTGTCCCTTCTCATTACAGGTGAAGCATCTTAGATCTTTCTTATCTCTTTGATGATGATGTGAAGATCTCTTGTGAAAATATTGCTCCCTCTTGGGATTACCTTTCTTGGTGTGTGCTGTGAGAGCTTGATCTTCATTTCCCATCTTTTCTTCTCTGGCTACAAGTCTAGCTTCTTCTTGTGAACATTCCTTCCATAGTCTACTGAAAGAGATCAACTTCTTTCTTGCACAAATACCTTGGATGAAGGAGTCCCATGACCTAGGTAGGCCATTCAATGTGGTCATGACAATTTCTCCATTCTACACTACTTAATCCACAGCTTCAAGTTGTTCTTTGATTTGAGAGACCTTAGTAAAGTAGGATTCGGTGGTCTCTCCATTCTGGAACTTTACCCCTTTCAATTGATTCCACAAAGTCATCTTCCGATTTATATTCTTTCCTTCAAACAACTTGGTCAAGGAGTCAAACATCTCCTTAGGTGTCTATAGAGAAGACAACATGGGGTATGAGATGGTCTTTTATAGAATCTGCAATGATTCTCTTAGCTTTGACCAAGTTCTTCTTTTGTAAGGCCTTAGCCTCATCTCCCTCTAGAACTGGAACCTCTTCTTTTATGTAGGTGTCCAAATCATTTTCTTCTAGGATTAACCCAATCCTATACTTCGATGCTCAGAAGTTGTCAGCTCCTTCAAGCTTATCCTCAAGCTTAGTGTGGTGATACATCTTAATCAGAAACTCAAATGGAAATAAAAGATTTAGGTCTTACCAATTGATTTGCTGAAAACTGGATCTGGAGATGGATTAGGGTTTGTTAGAGAAACCCTAAAAATTCAAACTTTGAATTCCAAACTTCTGAATGGATGGAAAGATGCAACTTGCTGAGCTGATCAAGCTGGTATACTTCAATTTTGAAATCTGCAAAATTTGACCCCTCAAAATTGCCTTTAAAAATTTCAGATCTTCTAATCAAAATCCCAAACTAGGGTTTGATAATGCCTAAGCTTCCGCCCATCCAAAAAGTTCGATCTTGTGCTCTAAAATTTGATTTTTCTGAGGATCATCCAGTCGTGGTCACAGATTCCAAAAATTTCAACTTTTGTAGAAACCCTAATTTTCCACTTTTCCGATCAAAATCCCAAACTAGGGTTTGATGATGCCCGGGGTTCTGCCCAACCAAAAAGTTCGATCTTAGTCTCTAAACTTCAATTTTCTTGAGGAGTATCCAGCCGTGGTCTCGGATTCCAAAAATTCCAACTTTCTTCGAAACCCTAATTTCCTGCAGCAGTGACGGGCCAAAAACTGAAAGTGCTTAGAATTGAATTATGTCTCGACAAAAAGATGCGCCCTTCCAAGGAGAGTCATCCTAGACTCCTTCCTTTGATGATTTGGGGAGAGAAACCCAAAGATTAAGAAGCCCTAGCTTCCGCAGCTGCATAGTGTCTTCCTCTTACCATGGCTCTGATACCATGTTAATTTTTCGATAATTTCATTCAATATTATCTAGGATCACTAAGAGAATAACAAGCACAAGATAACAACACAAGAGACAATGGACACAGAGCATTTCACTGGGGAAAAACAAGAAGGTAAAAAAACCCACAACTTCCTCAGAGATAGAATAAGCCCCAATACAAAGATCACAAAGATCAATCCCCAAAAGATAGATGACTCCAGCAGCTACTCCTCCTCCACTTGTGCTCACTCCTCTCTTAACTAATGCGAGTTGGATGAGTGAGTGAATGAATAGAATGAGACACACTCACTCTCTATTTATACACAACTGAACCTTCCTTTAATTCTAGCTGGGCCGAATTCCTAAGGAAGTCTAATAACCCACTCACATGACACAAGTAGGGCTGACCCCACACTGGTGGTCTAATAACCCATCAAATATAAGTTGCGACACTTGCGACACTTGTGACACTTACAAATACAAATGATGACACTTTTGATTGGAGGAATAATACATCTCCATCATGAATATTATAAAGTACAAGTGTAATACATAGAAGAATATCTTCCGAATTTACAAATACATCAACATGGTTCACATTTGTTATGTGCCAAAGTGGCTTAGTGGTTTGTTATCCTTGTTATCAATTCCATTAAAAGCATATGCACGCAAACTAAACAATGTAGAACAATAAAAAAAGAGTATAAAAATGGGGTCAAAAGTTTAGAATTTGACCTTACTATTGTTAGAATATTTTATATTCCTTGGAAGGTAATAATGGCTTTGTATTATGTCGAAAAATATCCACAATCTTGTGAAAAAGAGTAATACATTTATCCCATATTCATTATGGTAAAATATACTCTTGATATTCATTATTATATAAAGAGATGTTATTATGGAGAATTATATTATCCCACATGTAATATGTGAGAGTAATTCCTCATCATCTCTTAGTATATAATAGAGTCAAGGGATAGTCACATCACTCATCATGATCTATACTTTCACAAGTATTGCTATATTGTATTGGGGTTATTGGCATTGTTCTCTGTAAGCTTGGAGGAGATATTCTGGAGATAATAAAAGACTACCTTCCCGTGGACATATCCCAATTGGGTGAACCACGTATATCTGGTGTACTCTTTTCTCTTGTTCTCTTTCTGTTCTTATTTACTGTGATATGTTATTGTTTGCATAGATAGGTAAGCTAGTTTAGTTAGATCCATATCTCTGACATGGTATCAGAGCTTGTTTCTATGATATAGAACCTTCTATTTCTTTCAAACAATATTTTATCATTTGGGCATTGATTATTTCTTGTAGATTTGCTTTCTATCTGGTAGCCATTAGGCTTCTCTTCAAATTTGGGCATATTTCTGCAGTTTTTTATTTCTAACCCTAACCTTGTTGTGTATATATTTGTAGAAAATTTTCAAGGGTTTCTTGATGTTGTTTTTTGTAGATCTATATGATTTTATGATTCTCCTCAAGGAGATCTATCTTCCAGTTGCCAAAACGACAACTTTCGTCCAAGTTTAGTAGTCTTTGTGTAGGTTTCCATCTTCGGAAGATTCAGCATTGTTTTCTGCCTCATAACTTGGTCAATGTTTATCAGAATTTTTATTATAACCTGTATGTTAAGCATGTTGATAATAATATCATTGTTATTGTTTATATGTGGATGATATTATTATCACTAGCATCCAACCCATTCTCATTCAAAATGTGAAAAGTGACCTTCAAATGCAGTTTGAAATGACTGATCTCGGTATATTGCACTATTTCTTGGGTCTTCAAATTTGGCATCTGGAAGATGGTTTTTTTCTCTCGCAACTGAAGTATGTTATAGATTTATTGGCTCGCTTCCACATGAGTGATTGTAAGCATGCTCCTACGCCTTTTCAGTCCGGTGTAAAGTTAACTGTTGAGTGTACTACTCCTCTTGTTAATGCTACACTTTATCATCATCTTGTCGGCAGTTTGATATATTTAACTCACAACAGACCAGATCTCTCTTTCGCCATCAGTATGGTTTCATGGTTCATGCAGCAACATCATGAAAGTCATTAGCAAGCAACAAAGAGGATTTTGAGATATTTACAGGGGACATTGTACTATGTTGTTTTTTATTCGAGTAGTACTACAGTTTCTCTTTCTGGTTATATAGATTTTGACTGGGTAGGTGACAGTTTTGATCGACGGTCAACTGCTGGTTATATATTTCAACTTGGTTCAGGTCCGATTTCTTGGTCCAGCAAAAAGGTGAAGACTCTTTCTTTATCTTCGTGTGAAGCAGAGTATAGAGAAGCTAAAAAAGCAACAAAAGAAGCATTTTGGTTATGGCATGTTCTCACTGAGCTTGGTCTAGTTCTGAAATTGTCCACTGTGTTGAAATGTGACAATCAGGGTGAAATTGAGTCTTTCTTATAATCTGGTATATCACTCCAAGACAAAGCATCTCGATCTTGATGCTCATTATATTCGAGGTCTTGTTGCAGATGGTGTTCTTTCTCTTGAGTATTGTCCTACTGAGAAGCAAGCAGCTGATTTCACCAAATCCTTGACAACAATGAACTATATGCATCCTCGTTCCTTACTGGGGATGAGGGAAGTTGTCATCAAGGGGGAGCAATAATGACTCCTTCCTTCCTTTTTTAGTGGGATTTTCTCCCAGCCATTATTAAGGGGGAGTGTTGGAATATTTTATATTCCTTGGAAGGTAATAATGTCTTTGTATTATGTCAGAAGATATCCACAATCTTATGTAAAAGAGTAATACATTTATCCCATATTCATTATGGTAAAATATACTCCTGATATTCATTATTATATAAAGAGATGTTATTATGGAGAATTATATTATCCCACATGTAATATGTGAGTAATTTCTCCTCGTCTCTTAGTATATAATAGAGTCAAGGGATAGTCACATCACTCATCATGATCTATACTTTCACAAGTATTGCTATATTGTATTGGGGTTATTGGCATTGCTTTCTCTAAGCTTGGAGGAGATATTCTGGAGATAATAGAAGACTACCTTCCCGTGGACGTAGCCCAATTGGTTGAACCACGTATATTTGGTGTACTCTTTTCTCTTGTTCTATTTCTGTTCTTATTTACTATGATATGTTATTGTTTGCATAGATAGGTAAGCTAGTTTAGTTAGATCCATATATCTGACAACTATAGCTAGTTAAACCAATGAGAACCATGGCATGAATGCGAGGGCCAACATCAGTAGTTGGTATTATATATTTTTGGATCTGATCTCTATCTATATGGGAATATGGATATTCAACAAGTTATATATTAAGTGGCACCACAATAACTAGAATTAGCTCGAACACCTTCATTGCCTTTGTTTTATTCACTTAGGTGGCTTCACAAGTATTATGGAGGAATATTCCCATTAGCATAATCAATAGCATGATCCAGGATATCATAATCAAGTATAACACAATGTAATTTAACAATATTCACAACATCAATTGGACGAGAACATGAGTATTTTCATTAATGAATAACAAGAAGTACAATATATGACCTCTTGCCGGCAACGAATCTGAACCAAGAACTGGGTCTCTCCACTTATGCCTCCACCACTTCAATCCCCAATGCAATGGCAAACTCAAACTATGAAAGGAGTTTGGTAGGTGAACATAAGGAGTTCACAAAAACAAGGATCAATGCGTGTAGACTCAAGTCACGACAAAAATCCACTAGAATTATCTTGCTTTCTCTTTCTCCTCCCTTCCATACACCATAAGAGCTCAATATATAGCCTTCCAAGGGTAAGTGAAAGGTCGAATCGAGACGTTTCGTGGTATATGGAGGGCCAAAGGTCACCCTAAGATGGATTTTTGGGAGTAAAATGTAATTATTTATTGGTTTGTACCATTTTAATTAGTGTCCGTGGGCTATAATGGAACATCCTGCGTGTACACTGGCTATAGTGGAATAACTAGCATACAGGAACAAAAATGGGGATTTGTGTGTTCCTAGAGGGAAAATGATAGATCTGAGTCAGTAAAATGGATCCTGAAGGCCAAAGAATGTTGATGCTCACAAGGTGGAAAATCATGCTATAATAGATGCCCCCTAATGTGTGAGGTCAGAGAAGGTACTATGATGGCCGAAATACATTATAAATCTCAGAAGTGGAGTGATGGAGACACAAATGGAGAGAGTAGCTCACTCGTCATAATAAAATAATATCTCTAAATACATGTCGGTGCAATACAACAATCTGATACAATGGCCATGATAGGCAGTATATAGTGAATACATGTCATGAGTGATCATAGCCATGACCCATACAGTAAGATATGGTCTCCTGCTGAAAAGGAAACAACTGGTGCAATACTGGAGGTACAAACTGCTGATGTATGAGAATAAGCTCTCATGAGTATAGTCACGATCAAGAGCAGCATACATAATGCTACTAACATCTGGGGTATTCTACACAAATCATCTGTGGTGCAAGTCCCATCAAGTGAATAAAGGTGTTGAGGTCGAACCTGATGTGACATCGTCTGATTACCGGTTAATGATGTATACCGTTAACAGACGCGAGATAACCCATCAATAATGAAAATGGGCATCAAGGCACAAAGTACAATCATCAAAGTGTGAATAGATGTGTTGAAGTCGAACACTAAGATGAATCCATCAATCAGGGGAAATTGATGTATTCCCAAAAATGTTGATGGCGAGAGAACCTACCACTAATGACTGCAAGATTCAAGGTACTCAACCGACTCTAAGTCTCAATTCCGGAATAAATGAGTTGAACTCGATGGAATGAAACTTGCTAGAAGGAGGGCATTAAGGAATCCTCCATCAACTAGCACGAGGTAACAGCTACGCTGAAAGATTTGGAAGAACTCGGACGAATGGACTGACTCAATAAGGATGGACGACAACCAATAGTTAAGAGATCTGAGGAGTGGCCGACTCTGGTTTTAGGACTTCCTTTGAACAAGAGCATGAGCAGATGGATAGAATCAGGTAGCATGGACTCAAGATAACAACAACAGTGCGATGCAGGAGGCATCGACAAAGGACTCCATAGTGACTAGGAGATTAACCAATCGGTGGAGTAAACTATGAGAAACGAGTACAGCTCCTAAGGTCCTACTATAGTCTTGACTCATGATGGATGGAATGGAATGAACGCTCTGTTCAGAGGCAACACAACAGCTTCCAACAAAAAGAAGTAAATATTCTCCAGTCCGGCTTTATGGAATATTTGAGTTTTTTGGTCTTTTTCATATTTGGAAAGCTTGAAAAAGAATAAAATTGATTATAGTACAACAAGTGAGGGAATTAGTGTCAAACAGTGAGCAGACTAGTCCCAAGTAGTGGAACATACCTATGATCAATGCAAGGAAGCATGTATAGGGTGTGGACACTCGGGGGGGGGTGTTCCCTCAAGGTCAAAAGGTCATCAAATTACAAAAGGAAAATGAAAGCTCTGCAGGGATCGATAAGGGAAGTGCTCAGGCACCAGGCTAACAATTGAGTAAGCGGGAGCCGACACAAGGCTCAAGCAGCAAGCAGGATGATGCAATGCAATCACAACTTGGTAAAACTGGGGGAGTCCTTATGGGAAATTTCCATCATAAGACAAAGTAGAGTATGAGTCTTTAGCGCAAAGTCATGGAGTAACTACAAAAGACTCCCGATCCTAGGGAGAAACAACGACATGGGTGCCAAAAGGCATAACAAGGTTCTAACTAGGGAAACCATGTTTGGACCAGCCCTACCGTTGAATAACGACACTTCTATAGCAATGTGAAGGTTCCATGTTGGTTACAAAGCGGGGTCGCACCTAGGGTTAACGACAAAAGTTCAAAGGTCAAATGCATAATCCAAGTGAAAAATGACATCTAACCTGTATGAAGGGTGTGAAATATACCTGTCATAGGCGCGAAATGGTAAAAAATTCAACTCTCATTGAAAAACCTGTTCAAAATGGTGCTCCAAGACATTTCATTAGTTCGAAACAGCTTAAAATGGCGAAAACTATAGAAAAGTGGGTTTGTATGATTATAAATAGTAAAAATCAATTAATAATTTACCAATTCATTTTCATTTTCATCCAAATAGTGGTTTTGGTTAGTTTTCACCTCCGAAGTTCAATTGCTGATTCTGGAAGTTGTGGGCGTCCATTTCACGAACCGTCTAGAGCAGGTTAGTCACCTCATCCCCCTCTTTCACTTGATAGCTTTTAATTCAATTTTCAGTGGTCCAATTTTTTTATTGGGAAATCCCTACTTCTCCACGACGTTGTATGTGGGCTATAGCTTTGTGGGTTTTGGGTAGGGCTTTCTAGACACGGTCAACGCAAGTGTTGACCGTGGGTAGATGCCTTTGTTTGCTCAATTTCCCGTGGGTATGGCCATGAGTTTGATTCTTTAAATGTTAAAGGCTAAAAAATATTTTGTTTATTTCTCCAGGATGGTTCTAGAGTGGAGCGAAAGAGAGCATGATGTTGTGTATGAGATGGTTCGCCAAGATTTGCCTGCATAGCAAGCACTACAAGCATGTAGCCTATATAAATTCTGGAACATTGGGGGTTTAATGGCCCAAAACCAATTGCTATGTCGATTGATAGACTACTAGGACGTAGACGCAAAGAAATTCAACATGGATGGTCAAACACTCTCCTTAGAGGTGGATGACATATATTTCATTATAGTGTTATCCCGCCGAGGGGAGGTGGCTAGCCTTCGATCTCGCACTGTTGGTGGTGGGATCACCATTCCCGACTACATAGAGCAGTACTGTCCTCCAGACACCCAAAAGGTGGGGATTCAGGTACCCATTGGGGCCATAGTCAGCTTCAGTATGAAGATCATAGTGTCCACTCTCGTCAGGATCACAGGTTCAGCGGCTGTACACTAGGCTTCGAGGCCAGTGATGTTCTACGCCTCAGAGTGCATGAGGCCCATAGTATTTGACTGGTGCACAATGTTACTGGCGTCTATGAAGACCCAATTAACGTATTGCAAGCCTGGGAAAGCAAAGAACTTCGGGTATGGCAGTATACTATGTAGCTTCTTCTTTGAGAGAGTTCTGGGGCTTAGTCTGAGGGTTGAAGTCCCTCCACATACTCTCCGTGACCCAGCCCTGACCCGGTGGGAAGAGGTTCTTACGCGACAGGGTGGTAGCCGATAGGCATCACCATATACAGATGAGTTCTTCCACTGGTAGGATCGGCAGGTCATTTCCATTGATGACTACCCATATGCTAGGATACACTTCCATGGCGATCGCGACATGCCGCTTCCTCCAGGGGCCGCATTCAGAGATATCGGTGTGTTACTCTTTTTATGTTTTGTATATTCAATTTTTTGGATTTTTGATTATATATGAAAATGAAAAAATATTTTTGGTGTAGTATCACATATTGACATTCTACTGTTTGCTCGTAGATGCTGGTCTGCGAAGACCAGAGGGCTTCCTGAGACATCGTCAATGGGGCAGGGGTGGAGAGGTAGTTGGCACTGCAGCAGAGTGCACATTAGAGACCATGCGGGTCAACCTGTCCCGCATGACCAACAGGGTACCCATGATTGAGGTGGAGCATCTTCCAAAGGCGATGCAACACCATGTTGTGGGAGTACCAGGCACCTGGGTGCGACTACTGCGACGCATAGCCCAAGCAGTATACTACTACTATCAGAAACATCCTGCCAAGGCATATAGGCCTCCTCCTAGGGATTAAATATCTCAGAGTCCCATATTTTGTATCGATTATGTATATTTTTGAGAGCTACAGGCTCCAGTTTTGTACTGTGACACTACCTTTTTGGACATGTTATTTATAAAAAAACTATGATTCTCCGGTTCTACTACATGTGTATGTACAAATGTGCGAATGAATGTTTATTTGTGTGCTTCTTTTATTGATGTGACAAATGCCAATCTAGGACATAATTAACATATGCATTAGATACATGATTAAAACATCTTGGAACATGAATGTATGTAATGGAAACAAAATGACACTCCAAGAGTCTTACCCTTAAGAACCTCCATAATAATGTAGGATCCCTCACCTGATATCGGCTATTCAATTGAGACACAACCAGCTGTGAATCCAGGCGGACTTCTAAAGACTGGATACCATGCGAAATGGCATCCCGAAGTAACTCAACTACAGAATTGTACTCGCCACATTGTTGGATGTAGGACCGAGACAGGAACCTCCTGAAGACACAATCTGATGGTGCGGTGAATAAATAACCCATGCAGCAGAAGTGAGTCACTGCGTATGATGGCTAGCACCATCCAAGAATCCTAAGAACACAAGAGATTCCGCTGACATCTGTCAACCAAACGGAAGCAAATCAGCAGATCCAAAAAAACAAAAGAAATCTAAACTATGTAGAGAAGCAACTATAAAATAGTATACAAAATTACTAGCTCGAGCTAGAAGCTCAAGCATAATACCACTTGAGGTAGAGCCCATTTCTAGGATCCTTCAAGGAGTTCCCCTCATAATCTTCCAATTCGTAGGCTCCTTTCTCAAGGACATGCCTCACTATGTAAGGATCGTGCCACATGGGATTAAACTTGCTTGCCCCCAGGGGTTTCTTATCTCGGTCACCAAGGAGGACCAAGTCACATTCCTTATACTGACGGGGATGGACAAACCTATTATACCAACGAGGAAACCTAAACCTATATGAGGGGTTCCGAATATACCTACCATAATCGAACCGAAAATCGAAAAGGGCCAGTAAAGTACAAGTCCATCTAAGTATACTGTCTCCAAGAAACATAAGTACCAAGATCATCTCTAAAACGTACATAAAGAAAGATATGATACAATTCACTACGGTAGAAACATTTTCAACATCACTATTGTTAACCTCAGACATCATGTAGGTAGAGCTAACCACTGAAGGTGCCATAGTACCAATACCCGAGGGATCAAAATTATCATCTTCAAAATGAAGAGCAAAGCTGAAGGATGGGAAGGAATCTGCAAGAGAAAATTCATCATCACGGGAATTGGAAATTCTAGAAATAGAATCAAACTCTTCAGGAGCACTGATTTGCAGATCTATAGGAGAGCTCAAAGACTCATCAAACTCAAACGTCAAACCAGGGCTAGATGGGATTGTGACTGGATCCAAATCCAAATGGATGGCAGATTGTAGTATAGGATCATCTTGTTCAATAAGACCGAGGGTGGGAAGGGAATGAGATCTATGATAGAAATGCCCCCAAGGCTTGTCATTACCATGCATGGACGTGATAAAATCTTCATCTGAAGGTAGAGTATCCTCAAAGCATCCATGTGAACAAGATGGGTTGACTTCCTATGCGGGCAGCATAATGCGATCTTCCTCTACTGTCCATGAAGAAGAGAGATCTGAATCTGCAAATGCTTGTTGAACATGATGAGCAAGCTTGACTGCATACAAGGGCATATCTATCCCAATGTGCGAAGCATCTCCAGACAGGGAACTCGTGGAAGGTAGATTCCACGAATCACTGAAATACGATGTCCGAAAAGGTATATGATTTAGCGAGGAAGGAGCATCATTGGAGATGGTTCCTACAAAGGAGATTGGTGCGGGGAAGTTGAAAGATCCCATCAAAGAAGGATACAATCCTACACCAGTGTTCCCAGTTTCCGGCTGAGAATCATTGATTTGGGGAACGACAATTCCCGGTGATGCTACAAAATTAGAACTAGGGAAGTCTATCTGATTTACCAGCACAATTCTACCTTCATGAGGAAAGAATATAACTCTAAATACGGAGGATACGATCGCTTTCATTGTGTAGATCCAATTCCTTCCCAGAAGAAGGTTGTAGTCGATGGGCGCATCAACCACCTCAACTTCAATAGGCATGGATTTCCAACCCAAGTGGACTTCAAGGGAAGGGATAATACCATGCGGCCTAAATGACTGACCATCAAATGCAGTAAGCATAGTCATAGATTTAGACAGGGGAGGAGAGCTAAGATATTTCTAGCAATCCAACAACATTACCGAAGTGGAAGCACCTTCGTCAAACACCATGCATTTAACAAAATTATCCAAGCACCTTACATGGATTTGAAAAGCAACATGGTAAGGTAAGCGAGGTTGGACATCAGTAGTATCTAATTTAATGACGCTAGGGCTATTCGCATCCTGAACCCCCAGAGCAGATAAAAGGGCATGCCGTTATGAAGGACATGTCTTTAACACCTCAAGAACCAACATAACACACGGAGTTTGACCCAAATATTCTACATAGAGTAGTCCTAGGTGGCTCGAGCATTGGGATTATGTGTCGAGCACTTCAGAACACCTTTCGGTACCCGTGGCATAGTAGTGGGCTTCTCGATATGCAATGAAGTGTCAGGAGGTGGGGGAGGCTCATTCCCCATATTTAGTTGTTGTGCACCATAATCGCGTTGACGAGTAGCAACACTAACCTGAGATTGGACCATGTTCATGCATCCATAGCCACCGGCATGAGAAGAAGACGTTGTTGTTTCATTAGTCCCATAGCCAATAGCAATAGCATTCGAATCCATATTCTGATGATGCGGAAGGGGATCTTTCAACATAGCTGGGCTCTGTGCAAGATGCTTCGATGCTTCTTCAATTCGAGGACACAAGTAAGTCAGGTGATCCTCCCCACAAAGTTTGCAAGGGAATTTCACTTTATATCTCGGCTTACGGTCCCCACCAGCATTTCTTCCGTCCCGAGGAAGGTTGGCATTCTCTTTCCTAGTAGTGTTTCGATTACTTCCATTGTTCGAATTATTCCCACCCTTACGGTTGTTTCTCCCCTTCTTCTTTCTACCAGGTTCCTAGTTACCTGATGGGTTTTCCATCTGTATAGAATGGAAATTAGACGACTCGGTAGGAGTGGATGAGGTGTGAGCCTATTTGAGGGTAGACTGGCTAACAGAAAAAAATTTCATTTGATTGGTAACAAAGTCTATAGGTCGAGTACTTGTGTATCCCACAATGCCATCAGCATGTGGTCCAGGAATTGGCTTGCCTTCATGTCGTGAACGCGATGCATCGAGGATAATGTCATACAGGATGCTCGATTGAGCGTAGAGTAAATCTAGCTATTGGGCTTTGAATATAGCTTGTTCCTCCATCGTAATGCGAGACATCGAAACATCCTTAGATATATAGGGAAGAAATGACTTGAGGAACCACTCTAACATAAAATTTGGAGGAATGTTGGCTTTCACTAGCTTCTTGCGTCAACACCATTCCTGAATATGATCGGATATGTGCATGGCCTTATTCTAGCGAAAGGTAGATAAAATATTGGTGCTAGTATCATAGCGAACCGACAACTGAAAGTGATCCAAGAAAAAAAAAGCTATATCATTAAAACCCTTGTAGGTTCCCCCAGGAAACTCGACATACCACTATGCGGCTGCCCCCATGAGGGTGCGTTGAAATAGTCTCAGATGGATAGAATCATGATTTAATGAATTCGAGGAGCACCAAAGGTAAAAATTCGTAACATGATCACTCGGATCCTCACCACTCTTCCCTTCAAACTTTGGAATGTCAGAAGGGAGTTTGGTAGGGACTAAAGGCCAAGAAGGATCGTGACACACCGGATCATTCGTCAACTTCGAAAGATTGGGTAAGTTCAAATGAGCAAGAAACGAGAGTGGTGGCTGTGAAGCTGGATTAAAGGCTCCCAAAAGAGGCTGTCCTTACAGACCGTAGGGATGATATGAACCATGACCATGACAATAGGGCTGATAACCGCCCCCACCTTGACCTGTATAAGGGTACAAAGGCATATATGTGTTGTGAGTACCATGTTGAGGAGGGTTGTAATAAGGGCCATGGCCAGCTGCATTATAAGAAGGATTTCCACCATATTGATGGGGCATGTAAGTGCTAGCTCTAGCCGGAGCAGTTGAGTAATGACCATAATTATAAGGTACGTTTCCACCCCCAGCGGTAGGAATGTGCCCACCCCCAGCATTGGGAATGTGCCCACATTAGTTTTGGGAATGTTCCCACCCCCAGTGTTGGGAATGTGTTGCTGGGAATGTGCCCACCTCCATTTTTGGGAATGTTCCCACCCCTAGTGTTGGGAATGTGTCCACCCCTAGTGTAAGGTATGTGCCCTCCTCCCGCATTGGGAGTGTTCCCACCCCTAGTGTTGGAAATGTACCCACCCCGAGGATTGGGAATGTGCCCACCCCCAGGGTTGGGAATGTGCCCACTCCCAGGGTTGGGAATGTTCCCACCCCCAACATGAGGAATGTGCCCACTCCCAGCGTTAGGAGGGACATGTTGGTTAGCAGTCGTGGTCGTAGTCATAGGTATATGTGTAGAAACATGCGCATTAGGTTGTGTAACGTGATCCATGTTATGTTAATTGTTCCCACTAAAATGAGGGGTAGTCCTAGGACATGGTCCTCCCCCAACAACCTTAGAAGCTAAAGGGACATGACCAGACGTAAATTGAAAAGGAGCAGAAAAGTTCGTGCCACCTCCGGATGGAGCAGAAGTGGATGTGCCACCCCCGGAGGGAGCGAAAGAAGTTGTGCCACCCCCGGAGGGATTAGAATGGGTGGCACCACCCCTGGAAGGGACAGTGCTTGTAGCTCCAAGGCTAGTATTAGCTTGACTACCCGATGAAGTGGACGTAACAATCAAATTAAGGCTAGGCATACCAAGTGAAGAAGAATTAGTGGTCGAAGGGTTCGTGGTGTAATTAAGATTTGGCATCCCATATCGGAATCCCTGTGGGTAAGTATCATAAGATGGATTTGTCTCCGGGGGTGTATATGGAAATTTTTTTGCAAAAGTGACATGTGGGGGTGAACCTTCCCCTCCAAGTTCCGTAGGAGTGGAAGGAATGGGTTGTCCATTGACATCCACCGACGGAGTCACAGGAATTCTTCACGGTGTGCCAGATGTAGAAGTCATAAGGTAGTTGTGAATTTCTTCGTAATGATCAAAAGTATCGGAGGGGATCCTCCAGTGTATCTTATGAAAAGGACGTGCTACCTCGTCAGCTGGAAAACTAGCTAAACGACGAGACTGGCGGAGAGGTGGATCTCACTCCACGATAACTCCAAATAAACAAAACGCCTCCTAACAACCAACTATCAATCAAAGAGCACACACCTAAGAAAACTACAGCCAAATGCACACAAACATGACTGGCTCAAGGGACCTCCCGACACTACATCCGGTATGTCTCGCTTAGGAGAGGCTTGACACTCCCAAACTATAACCGGAGGTGACAAAATCAGTTATAAGGGTTCGCAGTCTTCACTACGTGCATAGGGTCAAATCCCTATAAAATAGGAAACTATGTTGTCCAACCCCTATCTGACTCAGGATACGTACAGTATAACCACTGCAAGAAACCTATGCGATACCTAGGTAAAGCAACTAAGGTCACCACAATATAACCAATGCTCATGGGTACAGTCGCAGGTGGGATCCGTCATATGGGCAGGGTAGCTAAGCCCAAAAATCAAGAGGGTCAAATCCCCCAAGAGTCCCTGTCCTGTTAACTTTTAAGAATTTACTTCAACCTGATCTAGGATCTTAACTGAGAGAACAACATGTACAGCAAATCTACATCATATCAATCATGGACACAATAGTGCAAGCACACAAGAGACACAGAGTTTACTTGGGGAAAACCGTAAAGGTGAAAAACCCCAATAACTTCCTCAGAGATAGATAGAGCAATGATACAACTAGAATACAAGAGATAGTCTTCTCCTAGCAGCAGAGCCTCCTCCTCCACAAGTGTGCCACTCTCCCAAGTGTGAGTGAGAGAATAGAATATGTAAAACGAGAGAGACACACTCTCTATTTATACACTAACTTGACTTGACCTTTACTCAACTAGGTTGGCCTCAACTTAACCACTTAACATAATGCTGACTGGGCCGACCCCCACTAGGGTGGTCTAATAACCCTTTGACCGACATGGCCGACCCCCAATAGGGTGGTCTAATAACCCTTTGACCCACATGACTTATACAGGGCTGACCCCAACAAGGTGGTCTAATAACCCATCAAGTATAAGTTACGACACTTACAATATAAATGACGACACTTTCGTATAGAGGAATAATAACATCTCTATAGGAATACAATATACATATATGTGAAATACATTCCGAAGTTACATATACATCAACACTCCCTCTTAACTAGGAAGGTATTTCTCGACACAGGTCTTCTAGCACAAGTCATCTTATTTGGATCATCGTCACTGGATAATCGTCATCGAGTCATCATCATCATCACTGTTGCTGCTATCTCAATCAATCTCTGAATCTACTCGTCATAGGCAGTTCGACAGAGCCAGTCCTTTTTCATACTGGATGTAGGCCCACCACCTACAGGTCTTTGTCATCACTAGCCATACTGTGGAATCCTCAGGACTTATTACGTGCATCACAAAACCTCGAAAGAGCATCCCAGGATGTTACGAGCACACGGCTCTACCTATAGGATCTCCCAGGGCCATATTATATGTGACCTCACCACAAAACCTTGCCAGAGCATCCCAGGCTGTTACGAGCACACAACTCTACCTATAGGATCTCCCAGGGATAGATTATATGTGGTCACCACAAAACCTCACAAGAGCATCCCAGGCTGTTACGAGCACACAGCTCTACCTATAGGATCTCCCAGGGACAGACTATATGTGGTCATGGAAAAACCTCACAAGAGCATCCCAAGACTTATTACAGGCACACATCCCAACCTATCGGATCTCCTAGGGACATATTATATGCCATAGGACAAAACCTCGAAAGAGCATCTGCCAGATATCCCAGGGCCAGATTATATGCCATAGGAAAAACCTCGAAAGACTATCTGCAGATCTCCCAGGGCCAAATTATATGTCCTCCCAGAGAAAAACCTCGAAAGAGCATTTTCTAGATATCCCATGGCCAAATTATATGCCATAGGCAAAACCTCGAAAGACTATCTGCAAATCTCCCAGGGCCAAATTATATGCTCATCTGCACAACCTGATCCACGGCCATAGAGTATCAACCTGATACTCACCATACATCATCCTGATGTATACATGATCATCCTGATCATCATCACTGCAACATCCTGCTGCATGTCATCTGGAGCAACATCCTGAAGCTCATCATCCATGATCATCCTGATCATCCAATGCATCTACCTGATGCATACCAAGTATCTACTTGATACATATCATCATACATGATCCACCTGATCATACAGTGTATCCACCTGATACAAATACATGATACATATCACCATACATGATCCACCTGATCATACAATGTATCCACCTGATACATATACAGATACATGGTCCAAGCATAAACATGATACATATACAAAAATACATACACATGATCCAACCGATCATATCCAACATCCAACATGATGCGTACATACATATAAATGATCCAACTGATCATATCCAGCATCCAACATAATGCATACATACATTCATGAAAATGATCCAACTGATCATACAAAGCAGAAACCAGAACATCATCCTGATGCTCATCATTCAGCACTTACATCCACAGCCATGTGAAGGATCCTCCTTCCAACATGCTTGGAATGGCTTCAGCAAATCTGTCCATCACTTCTTCCTTGAAGTGTCATCAATCCAAAGAACACCAAGTCTCTCTCTGAAGTACTCAAACTTCAGTCTGGCTAGTGGTTTCATCAACACATCTGCAATCTGCTCGTCCATAGCAATGTACAGGAGCTTCACAGCTCCTTTCTACACCATATCCCTGATATAGTGATATTTGATCTCTATGTATTTTGACCTGTCATGAAACACTGGGTTCTCAGACAACTTCACAAAACTCTAGTTATCACAAAAGATACCAGTAGCATCCAATGGGATATCAAATAACTCAGACAGTAGCTTCCGTAGCCATACTGCCTCACAACTAGCTGAACAGGCTACAACATACTCTGCCTCAGCTATACTCAGTGCTATGCAGGACTGCTTCCTGCTAAACCAAGAGATCACACCTGATCCCATACTGAAGCAGCACCCAGATGTGCTCTTCCTATCTGCAGCACTGCCAGCCAAATCTGAATCAACATAACCTTGCAGGTTAAACTTTTGATTCGCTTCATACTTGAGCCCATAATCCACTATACCCTTTAGGTACCTCAGAACATGCTTTACAGCAACCAGGTGAACACTCCTCAGATCCTTCAGGAACTGGCTCAATGTGTTCATTGCAAAGCAAATATCTGGTCTCGTGTTCGTCAGGTACATCAAGGACCCAATCATCTGACGATACATAGAGACATCAACCGTCTTAGATGAAGCATCACAAAGAAGCTTCAGATTCGATGCCATAGGTGTGGCCATGGCCTTGCAATCCATCATCCCGAACCTCTTCAGGATCTCTACTGCATACTTCCGTTGTCCAAGGAATATTCCATCTGCACTCTACCACACCTCCATGCCAAAAAAAAATAGTGCATCATCCCCAAGTTCTTCATCTTGAACTCGGCAGCATGCTTCCGCTGCGTGTCGACAATCAATCTATCTTCACCTATAACAAACAGGTTATCCGCATACAAAAGTAGTATCATTGGATTGCCTTCCTCAACCTTGTAGTAAAGGTTGGAATCCGCTTTACTCTTGGTAAAGCCCAAAATGGATAGATAGCTGTCTATCCTACCATACCAAGTTCTGCACATGTATGACTCCCTGTCATGTGTCTTAGAACCAAGTGACTTCTCCACATACACTTCTTCTTCAACTACACCATTCAAGAAGGCTATCTTGAAATCCAGCTGGTATATCTTCTATTTCATCACTTTTATATTTCTCTATGCTGCCATCTGCAGCATGCTTGATCTTGATAGCCATATGGAAGTCATAACAAACTTCCCTTTAGGTCTTGGGACTACATCCCAAACATCGTTCTTCATGATCGATGGATCATGGCATTCTTCCCGTATCCTGGGAAATTCAATATCTTCAATAGATAATTTTGTTGTTGAACAAATGTTGTAGTTCTTCTTTTGTAGGTGATGGCATACGATCTTTACTACACAACAAGTTAAATTGCATGATTAGAAAACATCTCATAGTTTTCAGAAAAAATTCTTACACATAAATAAATATGTCATACAGTCATGCAATTATCTTAGCCAATGCTTCAATACAACATTTATCCATATCCCGTAACTTTCTAGATGCCTTCCAATCTCTACCAGAACTTTGTTAAGAGTGTGCACAACTCCCAACATGTCAGCAAAGAGGTTTCATTCTAGATCAGTAGCAATGGAATGTTGTACAGTGCCATATTCCACTTACCCATGCATATTAGTAGTATACTGTTCATCAATGCAACTATTCTAATATGCATAATACACAACCTAATTCTAGGAACATCAGTATATACATTATTGAACAATATTATTTAAACAATAAAATATGCAAGTAATGACAATTCAAATACTTATCTTTGTTTGTTTGTTGGGTTGACTCCCTCTGAATCTTTGCAATTCCATTCTGATGTGGATTGTGGGAAGTGGTCAACTCCCTCTGAATATCTGCATCCTTGCAGAAACTACTGAAGTGTGCTCCTTTTCTTTTTTGCAGGAACAACTGGAGTGTGCTCCTTCTTGATCTTTGCTTCCTAGATTACCTATTCTTGAACTTATATCCATCCTTAACCACTATGCATGCTTTTTAGTATCATCATTGTGTTATCCTTGAGGTCTCATACATAATCACACATTTATTAGTATAATCTTAATACCATCAAAACACAATAATCTTAAACATGTATAGTCATGATCATTCACAGATAATAAACATTAGTATTCAAGGTTTCAGGGAAGTCTTCTTTTACTCATGCATATTCTTATTTGATCATAGGACTCTTCTAATTAGTTAAATCATCAATGCATAAACCCGTGATTAGTCAAACCTATAACTTCATAATTCTTCTGGTTAGTCATATCATCAATTATGGTAAGAAACATAATATGCATACAACCATGACTATTCAAACTTATGACTTCATGAATAATCATTATCAACAACACAATAGTATAAGATCCTAACACAAGGTAGGATTCTAGTTTGATATAGGAAAAACATACTTGGATTAGCATGCTAGCTAGTTATGTCTAACATACCTGTATAATGTCTTATGGTTATCTTCAGTGACTTGTGCTAGTAACCTGCATGTCTCATAAGTTAACCATTGTAGAACCAAGTTATCCATACCTCGATAGTAGATCTTCTATGTGATCCATGACAATGGATGAATCTTTGTCTTCATGTCACCATGAGCATATGTTCTTGAAGTAGAACATGATTTGACTTTCTTGGTGTACCTTTTGTGTTAGCAAACAACATAAACCTCATACAACATCACAATGCATTAGTACAATCATAAGTGTCAAAACCTTAATCAATGAATATCTTCTATAAGGTAATACGACAAGTCTAGTAATTAATCAAGATTGTACTGTAATGATATGAAGACAAACATATCATAAACTTAATCATGAACATAATTCGAAACATACCTGTAAGCCATACCTGTCAAGATTGCTTGTAATCTTCTTATGGAAGACCTTAGCCTCATCTCCCGCTAAAACAAGAACTTCTTCACTTATGCAGGTGACGAATCCATCCTCTTCTAGGATTAACCCAATCCACTTGATTTGTAGGAACTAGATCTGGAGCTGTAATAAGGTTTGTCAGAGAAACCCCAAAAATTCAAACTTTTAATTTCAAACTTCCGAAAGGATAGAAATATGCGCCTTGATGAGCTGATCAAGCTGGTATATTCAGAATTTGAAAACTGCAAAGTTTCACTCCTCAATTTTGCCTTTGAAACTTTCGGATTTGCTGGACGTGACCTCGAACTAGGGTTTGATGAAGCCCACTCTTCTGTCCAATAAAAAGGTTTGATCCAAAGCTCTAAGCTTCTATTTTTATGAGGAGCTTCCAGCCATGGTCATAGATTTCAAAAATTCCCATTTTTGCAGAAGCCCTAATTTTCCACTTTTTTGATCAAAGTCCCGAACTAGGGTCTGATCAAGCCCGACCTTCTGCCCAACCAAAAATTATGATCTTGGTCTCTAAATTTCGATTTTGATGAGTAGAATCCAGCCGTGGTCTCCGATTACAAAATTTCAACTTTCTTTGAAGCCCTAAATTCCGGAAGCCGTGAATGAAGGTACTAAAAAATAATTCTATTTTGACAGAAATATGTACCTGATTTTTTCTGGTGTAACTCCAAACTTTTCGATCCACAGGGTCTGAAAAAGTTTCCTGAGATATCCCGACTTGTTATCTTTCCATCCCGATAGGTCTGACCTCAATTGGATTCTCTGAGAGAGAGTTATGCCAAGTGTCGCAACATGACCTGTTTATGGGATAATACAGGAGAGCGAACTTGTATGGTGTTCCATGTGTCACTGTTTCAACTTCGGCCTCTGAAAATTTTTCCTTAGATAGCCCGACCTTTTATCTTTCAATCCCGATAGGTTTGACCTCAATTGGATTCTCTGAGAGAGATTTATGCCAAGTGTCGTAACGTGACTTGTTTATGGGATAATACAAGAGAGTGAACTTGTACAACGTTCCACGTGTCACTAGTTTAACTTCGGCCTCTACACATGTTTTCTAAGATAGTACAGTCTGTGTACTACCTGTCACTTTTTACGAAATTTCATTTGGAGCTTCTTAGCCCAAGTTATCACCTTTTTTCCCAAGGTCACCTGATTTTGACTTAGATCTGGAAGAGGCAAAAACCCTATATTATACAGATCATAAATCACAAAGTACAACGACTTAGAGGTTTTCCTTTGGACACAAGGTACATGGGGATTTGATCTTCGACCTGTAAACGTTTCAGATCCGAAAACTTCGCCAAAATGGATTTATAGCAAAAGTGCTACGATGATGGTTTTTTTTCTATATCAAGCCCTAGCATCGTAAGTGCAACAAGTGTCATACATGCCATATCATGCCTTCTTTCAGGATAGCTCGGATACCATGTTAACTTTTCAGAATTTACTTCAATCTGATCTAGGATCTTAACTGAGAGAACAACATGTACAGTAAATCTACATCATATCAATCATGGACACAATAATGCAAGCACACAAGAGACATAGAGTTTACTTGGGGAAAACCATAAAGGTGAAAAACCCCAATAACTTCCTCAGAGATAGATAGAGCAATGATACAACCAGAATACAAGAGATAGTCTTCTCCTAGCAGCAGAGCCTCCTCCTCCACAAGCGCGCCACTCTCCCAAGTGTGAGTGAGAGAATAGAATATGTAAAATGAGAGAGACACACTCTCTATTTATACACTAACTTGACTTGACCTTTACTCAACTAGGTTGGCCTCAACTTAACCACTTAACATAATGCTGACTGGGACGACCCCCACTAGGGTGGTCTAATAACCCTTTGACCCACATGGCGGACCCCCAATAGGGTGGTCTAATAACCCTTTGACCCACATGACTTATACAGGGCTGACCCCAACAAGGTGGTCTAATAACCCATCAAGTATAAGTTACGACACTTATAATATAAATGACGACACTTTCATATAGAGGAATAATAACATCTCTATAGGAATACAATATACATATATGTGAAATACATTCCGAAGTTACATATACATCAACATGTCCACGAACAAATCTTGGAAATATATCCCACGTTCAACCAGTATTGGAGGGCTATCTCCGCAACCAACCTCCCGTGACCTCGTGCTTAACTCTGGTTTGAGCAAAGCTTCTTGAGAACACTGATGTATATCATGGGTTTCACCAATCCCTGGTCAGACACATAATGTTGGTTCAATAGTCTTGGATTGTTAACTCACAATGATCTATTCCAAGACTCTAAACCTAAGCTAGTTGGTGCACCCTATAAAATAAAAAAAAATTCTAATCAATTTTAAGATTAAGTGTTGATTTTAATGGTTGTAATTACTCAAAGGATATGGTCTTGAAAATGATGATGTATAAGACTCAATGGTATGCACAACCGAAAAACACTAGACTCATCTAATCAATAAAAGAGCATGCCACAAATATGACAATCAATCCAATGGTTCGAAATAAAATGCAATGTCTTTAATGTTTCAATGCACAAGCAAGTCCTAGATGAAATCACAAGCACTCAGATGCAAAATGCAGTACATAAATCAAATATTTTGTATTTTTTCAATATAATAAAATGAAAAAATTGAAGCAAAATCTAACTATTCAATACAGGAATGCAGAGCATATCAATTAGACAACCCAGCAAGACCCAAACAATAAAATTCAGCCAAGCTAATGAGATATAAAACAAGAAATTGTGAAAAATCTAAAATCTCAAAAACTAAAAGAAAGAGGAGTTTCTGGTCACAAATAAGGCATGGAACAGTTAGGGAAATGACCAACTAAGACTCAGGAACTCTCAGAATCAACCCAGCAAACACCCAAGGCCAAAAATCAAACAATCCCAGAGTTGTATGCAATTGTTCAAAGAATAGCTGCGGGTAGACACGGGCTATAGTTCAGACATAGGCGGGTAGACGCGGTCAAAACAAGGTTGACTTGCATACAGGGAAAAGAAAATGAGCCCAAAAAAAGGTAAAACAACCCCCAAAAAATCTATTTTTCTACTGCAGATCCTGACGGCCAACTAATGATACAGAAGCTCGACAAACAACAACTCAAAATAAGGACAAATGCTTAAAAATCCCCCAAAATGGATGTTTTCCCCAGTGGAGTCGCCATTTCTGTTGCGGAGAAAACTTCCTATGGCTTGGGGAAGACCATAACAGACAACTGACTACCAGAAAATAACTCATTTCCCATTGCAATGCTATATAAGTGACAATGCTAAGATAATGGAGAAAAAACCAACCTTCAACCGGATGTTCGAAGTAGTTCCCCGTTGAGCTTTCAACTTCTACACTTGAACCTGCAGATTAGTCTCAACAACAAGTACAAGCAAGTGCATATAGCATGTGAAAGACATTAGCATTATCAATAGCATGATCCATGATATCATAAGCAAGTATAACCCAATGTAATTTAACAATATTCACAACATCAATTGGACGAGAAAATAACTATTTTCATTAATGAATAACAGAAGTACAATATACGACCTCTTGCTGGCAACCAATTTGAACCAAGAACTGGGTCTCTCCACTTGTGCCTCCACCACTTCAATCACCCATGCAATGGAAAACTCAAACTATGAAACAAGTTTGGTAGGTGTACATAAGGAGTTCACAACAACAAGGATCAATGAGTATAGACTCAAGTCATGGCAAAAATCCACTAGAGTTATCTTGCTTTCTCTTTCTCCTCCCTTCCATACACCATAAGAGCTCAATATATAGGCTTCCAAGGGTAAGTGAAAGGTCGAATTGAGTCGTTTCAGGGTATACGGAGGGCCAAAGGTCACCCTAAGACCGCTTTTTGGGAGTAAAAAGTAATTATTTATTGGTTTTTACCATTTTACTTGGTGTTCGCGGGCTATAGTGGAACAGCCTGCGTGTACGCTGGCTATAGTGAAACAACTAGCGTATAGGAACAACATGGGGATGTGTGTGTTCCTAAAGGGAAAATGATAGATCTGAGTCAGTAAAATGGATCCTGAAGGCCAAAGAACGCTGATGCTCACAAGGTGGAAAATCACGATGTAACAACAAGGAATTGGTAGAGATGTTGCTTTGGGTGTCACTTAAACTACCTATATTGCTACTTCATCTGGATCGATAGCTTAAAGTAAAGATATCATTGCTATGAGTGGCAAATTAATCAATTCCCATCCAACTTTTAGAGTGAACCTAGAGCTCAATTTTAAATCAATTCCAAAAGGGTCTTGATCTCAATCTATAGTAATATTTGGATCTACAAACCATGAAATTCACTCCACCTTTCCTATTAATGGATCTATTCAATCAAGGTCTTTATCTCTAATGATGCTCAATAAAATGCTTGCTTTATTATTGATTCAACAAAAAATAGCGAAAATACAACTATATTTGTTCCTGCAAGTTGGTTAAATGTTAGTGCTTTTTCTACTACTGTATGTTCAACAAAATCAATTGGTTTGGCATACTAACCAACAACATATCACTCAGGGCTACTGTGAATGGAAAGGTACATATGTAGAGTAGGAAGTCCCTATATTGATGGAAATAAAGTTTCATAGGTTGCCTAAGCCCATATATGATATTGATTGTAATAATGTTTGACTGAAGGCATTCAAATAGGTCATAATCGTTTCCTTAGTTTGGTTATGGACCCACACAAGTGTGTGCCATTTGACACATAATAATTGATGCTTGATAATGTCTTTTTTTCATTGGTTTTTCCAATATGATGGGTATTCCTTGGCTGCAGAGATCAACCGTTCTTGGCATTATAAATAAATCTTAATAGGGAAAAAATCAAATGCACAGTATCCCCAAAAAAATATTGATGAGTATATAGTTGGTCTCTGTACAATAATTTTAACAAGAAAAACATAAAAAATTCTCACTTGACATCTCTTTGACCATCATAAGAGTTCGGAGAAATACAAAGTTGTGCCATTGCTTCCAAATTAAATATATGACAAATAAATTTTGGCTGGTTGTTATGAATATATAAATACTAAACCTATTCTCCTGATTTAAACTCAAATAAAACTGAAAAATTATTGACTTTAAACGATTGAAAGAAGGAGCGTTGTTATAAAATTGAAATGATAGCTGAAATTTTGAGTTTCCTTGAATAACTATATAAATACTGAACTTATTCTTGAGATGTAGTCCAAATTATGTTTGAAAAAATGAGTTGGAAGTTCTGCAAAGTAAAAATAAAATTAAAAAAAAACTAAAAAAACAGTGGCCACTAACATTTGCATTCAATCCAATTATGATGGATTGCTAATGCTGATTCCATATGGGCATGCATTTCATGGCAGACTGAGCAGCAGCACTATAAAATCTCTTCTACCCTTCGCTCTTTTTTCTCCCACATGTAGGAGAAGGAAAATGAAGGCCTTCAGAAATGACAAAGCCCGTGTTTTCCTAAGCGCCATGTGACCGCCCGCTCTGTCACTGGACCCACCAGTACCCCCACAACAATGGCATATGATCCTCTTCCTTGTCCTCCTTCTTTACCAGGTACTATTTTGATACCACTCTACCGTTGCATATTTACGGATCACTTGACACCAGTGCTTTCTTTTCGATGCTTGGTGAGCCAAGGTGATAGGGAAGCCTCGTGTTTCTTGTTCGAATCTGTGAAGCAAGGTCAAAAGGGATAGAAGGGACAACCTAGTGGTGCCATAGAGATGTTTTGGTAAGGTGTATTTATAGTACAACAATAGAGGTCAAGTGTATGAACGTTTCTATGGTTTTTTTATGGTTTTTCTGTATTCGTCTTTATTTGGCACTAAAGTCAAATGTGGACTAGCACAACTACTTAACTTGTCCCCGATTATTATGGATAGACAACAAGTTAAGTGTCTTGAACAAGTTATCCGTTACTTGTTTTCCATGTTTAGTTGTAATTGTTCTCTATACTTAGTTGTAATCATATGTTGTCTATGCTTGAGCTACTGTTACCTTATTTAGTTAAATGGGTTGTCTATCACTACCTACGTGTTATCCATGCATCAACAACCAGTTATTTTTTATATTTCTTTTTTTAATACTTGATTGTTTGGAATTTTTAATGATACCCATACAATCAATCTAGATAGTACACTTGTCACATCCTCCTTCATATTAGAAAAATCATAAATCATAATCCACCCTAAATTCTAAGATATAAACTCTTAATTTAATTTATTTTTAATTAATTTATTCAATCATAAAATGATCAAAGTAACTTTTCTACTCCAATAATCATTCAAAACTTATTAATATTTTTTATTAAATAATTACAATTTAGTAAATTATTTTACTACACATTAGAAAACAATGATAATTCTTATATATAGTTTGATGTTATTCTTTGATTGTAAAATAAAATATTGATGATATTTTAACATTTTTATTACTATTAAATTATATTTATATGAATAAATAAATTATCAATTTTATGTTTATAAAAAAATATAAATTATAATTTAAAAAATCGATGATTGTTTTTAATAATTTAAATTAATAAAATAAAAAAGAATATTTTTAATACAAATAAAAATAAAATTAAAAAAATGTAAAAAAAATCGTTATTAAAATTTTACTATAATTAATTAAATAAAATTATATAAATTGAATTAAAATTATTATTATTATATTATTTAAAAAAAATATTTTAATAATAATTTTTAATATTGTAATGTTCAACTTAATCTCAAATTAATGTTATATTTAAAATTATAATTCTTAATTAATCTACTATATTCCATATTTATTTTAGAAATTGAGAAATTACCTAGAATACTTTCCATTCAATCGTATGAATTATTTTTATATTTATTGAAGACATTAGAATGGTTTGTTTTTATGCTTTTTCTTTTCAAACTTAGTACTTGAATCTTAAATCCTCAATATTTGAAATGACATCTTCTTTTTGTCTATATAATCTTTTGTCAATAAACTTATATATATATATATATATATATTTCAAGTGAGCATTATATAGATATGAAATCTTTCTTTAATGTAAGTTTTTTTTTTTATAATTAATATACATAAAATAAAATTAGAATCTATTTTATAAGAAGAAAACCATAAAACAGTAAAAATATTTTAAATATTTTATATATAAAATTTAGTTTATAGAATAGGTTAATATGCATGTAAAATTTATGTGGTAACAGTTTAATTTTATAACGATCAACGTTAGAAATAAATAAATAATCAAATTGAATTTTAAATTTTAAATAAATATTACTCACTTTAAATTCAAATTATAATAAATTTGATTGATACAACCAAAATTATAATAAGTTTTATCATCTTTAAAAATAAAATATTTAAATTTAATACAAATAACTACCAAAACATATAATATAGATAATTATATTAAAGAACATTTTCCTACGTGTATATGTAACGGTTTAAATGTCTCTCCTATTTAATACTTTTGACAAAGGAAGTAGGTGTGAGTGATTGAAATCTCTGAGAAAACATTGAACTTAATCAATCACCGATCTTTTGAACATTATTACTAAATATTATTCATTTTGATTAGATAAACATTTTACAATTTCTATGCTCGTGCTTCCCTTGTTCGCCGTTATGCAAACCAATAATCATTTGAAAAGCCAAGCCAATAACACATGCGTGATTAGGGACTTCACGCTATTCAAACCCATACCAGCACAGGTCAAAAAGTCGGTATGTATGAGTTGGTTGGTTTCTTTATCTTCTTCCTTTGTTTAATTTTAGATGTGTCATCATTCAAATATATTATATTTGTTTAATTTTAGACGCATCATAGTTCAATTATATATTTATATATTTATTATATTATATTATATAAGTTATTTTAATTTTAGATGTATTATCGTTCAATTATATATATATATATATATAATATTATATTATATTATATTATATTATATTATATTGTATTGTATTGTATTATACGTGTCATCATTCAATTATTTTATATTTGTTTAATTTTAAATGGGGCATTATTCAATTATATTATATTTATTGTTTGATTAAATAAATATTTATAATTTTAAGTTTTAAAAGTGGGTATATTATACCTACATAGGCAGGTATATAGTAATCAATTTTGAGTCACTTTAAATTGATTTTACATTAGTTTATATAATATTTCAAATAATTATACAACGTTTTTTAAAGTTATTTAAAAAATAAATATTAAATTAAATATTGTTAAAATAAAAAACTTAATTTTTTAATTTTTAAAAACATAAATTTTATTTTCTGATTGGTTAAACTTTGAAATGAGTATTATTATCTACTTTAAAATATAATTGTTATAAACAAAAATAAATTTTAAAAATAAAATTTGTATTGTTTAATTTTAGACTTGTCATCATTCAATTATATTACTTATTATTGGATAGAATACAATTTTAATTGTATGTGTGTCTATTTTAGTTAGTTTTTTTTTTTAAATTTTAAATTTGTCATTAATTAGGATAATGATGAAGAAGATAAAGATTAATGTCTATTACTATTCATTTGATTTATCCGATTTTAAGAAAGAAAAAATAGGAATTATTTGGATTTTTGTAAATTTGTATTCTTAGGATAAAAAATATTAGAAAGAAGCATTCCTAGGCCATTATAGTTTTGACAAGTTGAAAGATCATGAAGGTTATAATTGTTGCAAAGATTAGGAAATTGCTATCAAATGTGGGTGTACCCACGACACTCTAGAAGAAAATGACACTCATCCTCAATGCTCATAGACTCATAGAGCTAACAAATCCTTTCCTCCCATGGTGTTTTAGGAATCACCTAGTGCCATGTTTCTCTGTGAAGCTCATGGGAGTTCGTTCTTATCTTAGATATATTAATTTTCTTCTTTGAACTGGTTAAGATACATATATACTTTTGATCTTCCAGATTAGGGTTAATGACCTCCTTATAATATCTTAATTTTAGTTTAACCTCTAAATATTTCTCATCCTACATTTTCTCTTTAAACTTAGATGTGATAGTAATCTAGAGGTTGTTGAGATTTTTCAAATTGACATTTTCACCAATCTCCCAATGGTTGAACCAAGCCATGGCATCTTCATACCATCCTCTCTTAAGCTGTAAATAATTTTGACTATAATTTAAAACAATTTTAGGGAGTCTTTGGCCTTCCATATTATTTATCATGTTCTTGTACATCATGTTCCTAGTCATAGAGATACTTTCGATAGGGTGAAGACCCACTTCTATAAGGAGAATATGATAGGACGTATTACTTTTAATTTTGAGGTTATGGGTGATAAAACGCTTTTGGATTTGCTCAACCTTTCGGTACTTTTTTTTTATCCCATATAATATCTATTTTGATTATTAGTTTTTTAATCATATTTTTTAATTTTAGGTTTCTCAAACATATCAAATAAATATTTAATATTTATTATTTCAAATATATATAATTAACTCATAATTGTTATAACTATTTAATGATGTAATTGAATTTTAAATGAAAACGTAAGGTTGTATGAGAATGGCATTGTTATGTTTAAGAACACAACAGGTGATAGAAAGATATTAGTTGTGATATAGGAATTAAGGGTGTCCACTCTCTCATACCCTTTGGCATATACATCAATAAATTAGAAGATGTTAGTGAGAATTGTCATCATCCTCCTTCTTTATGCCCTTCTTTATGTTGATGATATTGTTCTTCTGGCATGGTTTCTCTCTAATCTTGATACTTGCAATTAAGATTTCTCAAGAATTTTTGCACTAGTATGGGCATGATTCCTAATACCGTCAAAATCAAAGTTATAATAATAAAATTCAATAAGGTCACTTATCTTGGGATTGATATCCATCACAAGCTTAATTGGAACTTCAAGATAGATAAAATGATTAATGGAAGGTGGACATGTTATTTTTGTCTTAAAAACAATTATACAAGTCAATAAACCTTGTAATGTAAGATAAAAATAAATTTCTCTTTGGAAGCTCTTGTCAGTACCATTTTCCTGCATGGGTGTGAAATCTGGGGTTGTACCATATCCAAAGAATCCTGGAGAATCCTTAAGGTTGGCCTCTGACATCACAAAAGTGACCTTCAGCTTTTTTGAGACGAGCCGCTTGGCGAACTGCAGCATTGGATTGATATGCCCTTGCGCTGGATAGGGCACCACCATAACGGGAACCTTGCTGTACTCAACCTGCCTGACTAAAGATGCTATGCTCCTCCTAAATTCCAACGACTGGCCAGGAAAAATTAGTGCACAGAGCCTCCAAATACCAGAAATCTGCCTGTTGCAGGCTTTGAAACTGATCCTTTCACTAAGATTGCACGTTGCTCTTCGTGTGTAGCTGATTTATTGACAACGGGCTCTACATTCTTTCACGTAAGAGTTTTTCCGTCTATCCTTTTCATTTTCCGGTAATGAAAGGGAGTCCTGTAACTACTTGTCTCACCTGTGACTAAGTATGAATTGCGTTATTTAATAAATATACGCATTCCAAATCATCCACGGAACCTCTGGTTCTCAGCATGCTTGCCACCAACGACGGATTTGTCTCGTGCCATTTTCGTTGATGTGGATTAGATTAGCGTATATTTATCCATTAAAAATTAATTGAGTTGCAAATTTTAAGATAGATGCATCATAGTCCATGTTTCTCTCTCTATATATTTATTCAGAGACGTAAATTTCAAGAAATATATTTTGAGATGATAGAGATGCATGTTTGTTTATATATGTTTTTATTTTGAGAAGTAAATTTTAAGATAGATATGCATATCTATCTATATATTTTTTATTTCATTAATTTGTTAAATAAAAGTTAAAATAAGGTAATGTGATTGAGAAATTCAATATTTCAAATAAATTTATTTATTATTAATTAATTTATATGTTTTTTCAAGGTCACACTTCTTTTTTTTCTCAAAGTGAGTATTTTCATGAATTAAATAATTATATTTTAAATTAACTTAAAATTAAATTATACATCTTCTAAACTTTGACCTTATTTTAAGTTAATATAGTTGACGATGGGAGGGTGTGGTATTTGTCGAGGTTTAATTATTTTGTTGGATCTATATTTATCTCATGCACCCCGTGTCCCTCAACCATGATAGTCTCACAATTATTAATGGAGGTGATGGTAGCATTACAGAATGAGAACATGACTAGTTGTGGCATGGTTTTTCTACATCTATGTGTTCTTTTTCCTATCATTGCGTGTCCTTCTATCGTTTCTCTACATATATATGTGACCATAGCCAAGGCCAAATTCTCTTCATGGTTATAGTTTAGTGGTGGTCTAGACAATGTTTTTATGATGTCGTAAATGAAATGTTCGCAATGGTCCTTACCCATTTGAACTAGGAATCTGGAAACATAGAAGGATGGTGCCGAAATTTAAAGGATAAAATCCTTGTCAAGGTTGAGTGGAGAAACTAAAGGAAAAAATATGAGTGATTTATTTAATTCCTGGAAGGATTGTTATGCTTGGTCATCCCATTGAAAGACGATGTCCCGGTGAAAGAGGTGTAAGAACCCTTTCACTTGTGTAGCATAATCAAGAATAAATTGACAAAGGCAGTTTTATTTACCTTGAATTCTCTACAACATAAGTTATATCTTTGGTGGGGGGAAATTGAAGATGGATTGAAATTTAAGGGGATCAACAACGATCCCTTCCTCAAAGACAATGTACCTAAGTAAACATCTAGTGATGACACAAAAGACACATTTGAGGGGTTTTAAGCCTATGTTGTTCTTTCAACATTGAAAAAAGATGGTGTGAAGCTTAGTGATGTTCTCAGTGTGATTTTTAGACATCGAAATGAGGTCATTAAGGTAGGCCAGGATGAAGCATTCTCGGTCATTGAACATGTAAGAAATTGTGTGCTAACATGTTCCAGCTCCAATGTTCTTGAACCCATCAACATAATGTGATAGGTGAAAGTTCCTCATGACATGATGAAACTTGTTTTCACATTGATACTATTGCTAGAGTTGGATTTCATTGAATCCAAAAAAGTCATTCATAAAGGACAAGACTTAATTTCTAGCATAAAAATCAACAACTTGGTGGATGAAGGGGTTTGGAATTGTCCTTGGGACAAGCCTGATTTAGGACCCTTAAATTAGTGCATACATAAGTTGTTCCTTATTTTATATTAATGGGAACATGATTTGAATCCTAATATGTGTAGGTGATGGGATAAATAAACCCTACTTTGCAAAGTTTCTCTATTTCCACTTTGATAGAAGGAGATTTGGATGGATGCAAAGGCTATTATTTATGCCATACTAGAGAGGCATTAATCCATGTGTTGATGTGATATTCAATGATGGCAGGATAAATTCCTGGCATTTATAAATATGACTAGGAAAATATGTCTCGAAACTCTTGGAACAATGCTTTTCAAGTAGAGATTTCCTACTGAGAAAAGGATGCTCCAAGTAAAATGTGTTAAGTGATGTTGGGGGTGACAGAAATATCCACCTTGTTGGTAGGTAAAATGTAATGTCCCCATTCAAATAAATTCATAACAAGGAAATTCCATCAATCCTAGACATCCTCTACCTCTTTTCATAAATTCGAGCGGGTTTGGAAGCATTTGGAGAGCCATATTCAACATTTACCCTAGGGGGAATCGAACCCCAAATTGCTAGTAAAATTCCACACATTCGCCAGAATATTAAAGGGGTTTTCAGAAGTATTTTGTTGGTCCTAAATCATCCTTGAACATCATAATCAGGTCCTAATATCATTCATCCACCTTCTCTGAATATTTGGGAGCATTTTGAGCAATTTGGAGATCTAGACATCAAAACTAGTCAAAGGTCGAACTAGGAAAAAAAGTGAAAAATTTGCCATTTTAATAAATTTATTAAAAGGGGACATTACAAGTGGTATCAGAGCATGCTCCTTGCACCTGATGTGGCTGACCATTAATGAGTACAAGAAGTGAGGGACCACCCTCAGGAAGTGAAACTAAAAGCACTTTTGTTCAAGAGGAGAAAGTAGGAAAAGAAGAGCCATTTTTTTAGGAAACTATGACTAGGGATGAAAAGGGAACCTCAAAGGATGTTGAGGAGATTAGGAAACTCATTAAACCACTATTTGAAGACATTTCCAAGCAGATTATGAAAGGATTCGAATTGTTGGCTAGCCAACTTGGAAGCAAAGGGGTAATAGGAGGCAACAATAGTTCACATTCAGAAAAAAAAGAAGACAATGGGTAAGCATATCTTCTCAAGCACAGGACCACATAATAGACCAAATGAATTTTAGATCACTCCAAGGACTACTACACCTAAATTTCTTGTGCCCAAAGAAGAGCCTAACACTCAATTTGATATGAGTGAAGTGGTAAAATAATGGGAAAAGTTGAGTGAAGATTGCGAAAGGACTCTACCATTTGACCAATACTTTACTGTCTCAAAAAAACTCAAGAAGAGGGAGGATAATAGGGCTCTATTCCAAAACAAAGAATTAAATTGTTCTATTGGTAAAATGCCACTTCCTACTTTTGATGGTTCCTCTCAAAGTTCTGCTAACACTTGGGTGCAGAAACTAGATGTGTATTTTCTGCTGAATCCAATGGTGGAAGGGGATGCCTTAAAAATGGCTATTTTGCATCTAGAAGGAGATGCCAATGAATGGTGGTTTCATGGTCTGAAAACTTTGGGACATGATCAGGTTACTACCTATGGAGAATTTTTTGATAGGGTATTAGATATATTTGAGCAAAAGGACCCAGAATTACCCTTCAAAGAACTAGCCCAATTAAAGCAAGTGGGAACCCCTGCTGAGTATAGGATGGAATTTAAAAAATTATCAGTCAAGGTGGCTGATATATCTATGGTAAGATTAGTATTTCTATTCACCGAAGGTTTGGCTGAACCCTTAAAAGGTTTATTTAAGGCCCACAAACCCAATTCATTGAAGGATGCTATGAGTTTGACAAGGGATTTACAAAATGTACTACCTACGTCAAGGTTTCCTCCCAAGCCCAACGTACCTCCCCAATTCAAATATGAAAATAAGCCATGGAAATAAGATGAATGTGGAAAGGATAAGAAAGAGGAACTAAGCAGGGAAGAGCTCAGAAGGAAGAAATTGTGTTACTCATGCTTCCAACCATGGGCACCGGGACATAAATGTGCTAAGGGAAAGGCCCAATTCATTGAAGTATTTTGTGATGATGGGTATGAAGGGGGCATGGAGGAAGAAGGACATACTTCATCCCAAGAAGAGGGATATACTACAATAGAAGAAGGGAAACAAGAGGGAAATCATCCCACACCTACCAAGGTAAGAATGGCAATACTTTCAGCAATGCCTCGTTATCACACTATTCGATGCAAGGGTGTGGTACTAGGACAAAAGACCTCATTTTGGTAGATGGAGGAGCGACACATAACTTTATTGATGCAGACATGGTGGAGGGAAGATACCTACTGAACCATTTGATGGCTTCACAGTTGTCATTCCAGGTCACAACACAATGGAGTGCAAAACATGAGTTCCGAAGCTACAAATCACCATATGTAACTATACTTTTTGTGATACTTTTTATGTGGTTGATATTTCTGAAACTAATGTGGTTTTGGGAGTGCAATGCTTGTACTTTATAGGGGAGCATACAGTGAACTATCAAATTCCTGAAATGAAATTCCAAGATTTGGAAGGAATATTAAGGGTTGTAAGACGGCGGCACACCTATCCAAATCAGGTAGTTTCCTCCCACAGCATGAAACACAAGAATGGGAAGGTTTTGGGAGAAATTCCTCATGGAAGCCCACCTGATAGAGGAGGAACAAGTTTGCAGCATGATAAATTGAGATTGCTTGAGGGAAAGCAATCTTGGGTGGGGAGGACTATAATGTCCCCATTCAAATAAATTCATAATAGGGAAATTCCATCAATCCTACTAGTTCCCTTTGTTGGATGGAGACATGATGATTCACAATAAGGGAGCGAATAAATGATGTTTGGACATTATGAAGGAATAAATATTTAATAAAGGAGATAAATAAATAAATACAAGGGAAAAATCAAGTGGCAATTGATCATGAAGACACATGGAGGTTGTGGACCCACACAAGCTAGAATTTATGTGCCACATGGCATCCTCCTCTTTCAATTTCGAATCCATGGGAAGCATAATGTTCTTGGGATGAGTTAGAAGGCTCATACACTTGGCCATATGCATCATAGGTCGAATTTGGATGGAAGTGTAACTTACATGGGAAAGGAAGAGTCAAATGGGAGGTTCTTGGACACTTGGGCTAGATTCCCTAACATCTATGACACCAATGATGAATATGCTATGACATCTATGACAAATTGCAGACCTGAGGGTTGACATCTGACCATTATGACATGTCAGACCTAAAAATAGCATCTAGGTGAGCTCCCAAGGGAGTTAGAGAAGGCCAAGAGATGCCTACTCGAATTTGTGGAAGGTGGAAGGTTAGGAAGTGGGAGACATGTGGCAATACTTCAATCACTCTCTAATTCGAATTGGCTTGGAGAATATGGGTGTAATTGGAACCTTAGAAGGCTAAGGATGTTTATAAAATACAGGAATGAAGTAATATAAGGGCTTTTGATCATTTTGAGAATTTGCATTTGTGAAGAGAGCTAGTGGAAAACTAGTCTACTTGCCTTAGCCAATTTCGAGGGTGAAAGATTCCCATCCTAGTTGGTGTGTGGAAAGGCCACTCAGACCTTTCATGGGAGATTTAATGGAGTCTTTATTTTCAGGTTTAAGCTACAGGGCATCTCATGGTTTCTTCTAATGCAGCTCACTCCTTCAACCATTTCCATTTTTCATTCCATATTCTTGATCCTTGAGGAGAGGTGCTTTTGGTGAGATATTGTACTCTTTGGTGGAGCTTCTAATGCCCCATTTATTTTTTAATGTGAAGTAAATGCTCTGTTATTCATCGTCAGAAATTTTCAGGTCGAGATTCCAAGTGGAAATGTATAAATCTGATTTTTAATGAACAAATGGTGCCAATTCCCCACTATCTTGATGTATAGCAATGAAAGAGTGATATATTCCAATGGGAAAAAATTTATCTAATGTATTTATGATTAATGGACTGTCATTAATTATATACAAAATTTTCATGTTCATTACTTAAGCATTTGGAGTCATCTTGCTTAGTTTTATACTATTTGAAGAAGATTTAATGCCATTTCCCCCAAGGTCGAAACTAGTGATTTTGTAGTTGTTGGGAGAGGGTTATAACAGACTTCACAAACTGAATAATGATTCACATGAGACCTTAATATTGTTCCTTAGACATTCTCTGCTTCTTTTCAGAAATTCGAGTGGGTTTGGAAGTATTTGGAGAGCCATATTCAACATTTACCCTCGGGGATTCGAACCCCAAATTGCTAGTAAAATTCCATACATTGGCCATAATCTTAAAGGGGTTTTCAAAGGTATTTTGATGGTCCTAAATAATCCATGAATATCATAATCAAGTCCTAATATCATTCATACACCTTCTCTGAATATTTGGGAGCATTTGGAGCAACTTGGAGATCTAGACATCAAAACTAGTCAAAGGTCGAATTAAGGAAAAAGTGAAAAATTTGTCATTTTAATAAATTTCATAAAAAGGGAAATTACATAAAATGTTATCCATCTTGCATTATTCGAAAGAATCAACAAAAGGGATGGGAATTTTGAACCATTCGATGTTATTTTTTTGGGGGGGATAAAATCCTTAGTTTTGATGGCCTATAGTTTATCCATTGTGGTAGGTTTAAACATGTTCCAATGAAAAAATTAAGAATGATGATACATATCATCCCAGGTAGTCTTAAGAGTAGTCATGGCTTCTAGGATGTCCTCAACTAAATGGAAGAGGTTCCCAAGGAAGTTATTAGGAGACTTGGTTCCAGGGGGTGTAGGAGTTGGAGTAGTGGTGATTGCATAAGAAACACCATATGTCTATGATGTCTCTATCGTTTTATATGATCCCACAAAGTTGGATACAATATGTGAGGAATGAGTCTTACTCTATAGGGGGAGTTGGGATGTGTACTAGTGGTGTTTTTGTGTTAATGTCAAACAATAATGAATGAATGTCATGTGTCATATTTGTGACTCATGAAGAGATGTAGAACATGTTGACAGGGCCAGTCATATCATGTGATGGAGGGAATATCTCCTCTTGAGGTGAGACGAGGAAATTCAACAAAGGTGGATATATATTGTGCGGTTTCCTTAATTAGTTTAGGAATTATGCTCATAAGGTGTGGCATTGAAATGAAAAGTGCGTTAATAACACACAATAACAACATGGGCGGATTGATCTAGATGTGACCAGTGTAGGAGCAGTAGATAAAGAAGATATGGTTGGTATGGGAGGACATGTACCGACATCCAGAGGTGGTAAATGGCCGCTCTACTCAGATATGGAACATGGGTGATGATAGGTATCTTAATTGATGTCGAAAGATCAAAGCTAATTGTGGTAACTTTAAGGGAGGATATCTTTGGCCCATTTATGGGGGAGGGAGGTATACGAACAACAATAAATGTAGTGCAAAATCATGGGATATCTAGATATTGGTGAGTATAATGACCAAAATTATAATATATTGCACATGAATCATTTTTGTATAACGATTTGTTCTAGGTTTGAGGGTATCTGCATAAGGATTAGAGCGTATGCCTCTTGTTGACAAGTTCTTAATGAGTTTGATGCATGTAGGTGGAGGAAATAGGTTTCTAAAATCATATAGGGATGGCCAAATGTATATAGGATGGCATGTAGTATAACATAGAGCACATGGAGGGGGATCTCAAACATTGGGTTTACTGGGTGAGGCTTTGGTGTTATCCTTTTTGGGCTAGTGAACCCTAAGGTTTACAGATTTGGTGAGATGAATTTGATCACTAATTCAACTATGGTAGGTCAACCCTCCCATGGGACATTTGATAATGAGACTTTTGTAGGAGTTACGGGCAGGAAATTAATGTGAGCATATGGTTTTGGTGTAAATTTTGGGTATGGGGGATTTAAGTACCATACTATAATAGACAGGGTGAGTCTTGGAAAAGTGAGGGTAGCCATGATTGGAATACCATGTAAAATAGGGGGGCCAAAGAAAAGGTAATTCTATGATATACACAATTAAAGGAAGGGGAGGACTTGTATCCTATTCAAGGTGTCTCTCTACATCTTATGATGATGTAGATGTGTAAGAAGATGAAGGTGGTTGATATGTAGAGAATATGATAATACAAATTAGGCCATCAATTGGTGATGGAAAATATAGTGGTGATCCTACATATGCCCTCAAGAGTGAAGAGTATTTGTAGAATCTAGATCCTATCTCACTAAAAGAGGGGAGTTTTTATGTTCCTATTATTGGTAGGATACTATTAGGGTTACTGGTGGGGCAAGGCTTGTAGTAAGTAGGCTAGTCAAGAGTTACCACTTTACCATTGTGAAGTAATATCATGACGTCGAAGACTGAGAAGGTAACCACCTTCACGATGTACATATAACTATGGCCATGAATGATGTTGTAGTTAAGTTGAGCATCAATGAATTCTACATCAAGGAGATCCAACTTGTCCCCTCTCTTAATAGGGACATTTTTATAAAGGCCTTGTGGTTGCAAGGGATGACAATAATAGGTGTGAAGAGTATTTTTTGTAGGGATGCGATCAAAATATCTAAGACATTTCCAAATATTTGTCGACATAAGAAAAGTAGAAACACCTTCATCGATGAATGGTGGTATTCTTAATTTTGATGAAAATCTAAAAAGAGATGATTAAAGCATAACATTTTACCCACTTCTATTATGTATCCTATATTATTAATAAAATTAATGAAGGCATGTCAAAAGATTCTTTTGTTTGTAAAAATACATGCTTTTTTTATTGGCTAGAATTGACTAAATGCTTTTGGAAATATAAATTTTTATTTTAAGGAGGGTCTGTGGGTCAACAAACAGAAGATAGTTCAGCCAGATAGTTTAAAATTAAGAAAATTTTCAGTCAACAAGATGGGTAAACTAGTCGTGTTTATTGTTAAAAATGAGTTATCCAGCTAAAATTTTTAACCAACGGTGGGTTTATCATAAGTTAACTATCTAGAGATTCTACTAATATCATTAAATACCAACCGATTTCAAAAGTGAAACCTGCAATTAAATCAAATTTTTAATGTCTGCATAGTTAAGATTAGGGTGGTGTAGTTATGATAATGGTGGCAATAGATCTGCGTGGATTCATTTAATTAAATACCAACCACCTTCAAAAGTGAAACCTACAATTAAATTATTATTTTAGTTTCCATGCAGTTAAGATCAGGGTGGCATAGTTATGATAATGGTGGCATAAGATCTACGTGGATGAATGAACTCGAGTTAGTGGCCAATCAATATCGAGGGTAACTTCAAAATTTTCATTGATGGAATGTTTTTTCCCCTCTGCGTAAGATGCATCCTTTGGAAAATGGACAGTTTCTTGAGCTATTTTTTACCAATACTATCTAGTTTAGTAATGCGTGTTATGCTCATTGAACTCATAAAATTAAGTTCATATTATTTTATTGAAGGTATTTCATGATAACCATCTCAATTCTGATGTATTGTTTGTTGGTACTATCGAGTCTATTTCTAGTTTGCATGGACATTGGGTGTTCTATTTTTATTTTTTTAACAAGTGGCTATAACATACTCAAAGTTGCAACTAAATTACATTAGGTTGTTCCTTTATTTTTGGACTTCTCTATTCTATGACCCACTTTGGATCACAGAGAAGATACAATTTTGTACAACACAAAGATTTCAGTGTTATTAAGACAATATAATTATTGATGGTATACATTTTTTTTCAAAGAAAAAAAACATATTTTCTACGCAGTAAAGAACAAAACATACATTCTAAAGTTGTTACAGGAACTATAACACTGATATAGAGAGCTAGAGATCTTCATAATCTTAAAAAATTATATAGAAATTCTTCCTTTAATAGGCTCACTAGTTTGCATATGACCTACAAAATAAAGCTTACATAGACATGTAATAGAAGTTGTAATATTTCCAAAAAGAAAACTTGAAACATGAATTATATCAACATTGACTATCATTGAATAAAATCAAATATTTCATCTAGATAAGAGCTCATATGCAAGTTGTTGATAGTGACCTATCCATCTAACATTTTTTCATTGACAACCTGCCCCATAAGGGCAAGTAGGCCTTCCTTTTATAAAGCCTCTACCAAGGAAATGTGCTCTCGAAAGATGCAAATCATTGAAATATTTATATTGGTTTGTGATCAAACCAAAATAGATTTTTCGTCCAAATAAGAGCTCAAATCCCAGTTATTGACAATGACATGTCCTAGTATTTATTCACTGACAACCAACTCCATAGGTGAAAGTACACTTTCCTAAGATAAAGCATTTGCCAAAGAATTGTTCCTTTAAAAGATGTAAATCATTGAAAATATATTAGTTTTTCTATATTATTCATTGAAATACTCATATTTAGCTTAATCTATGTCATACTTGTAGTTATTAGCTATAAAACTAGTATGCAACATAAAACATAGTCAAAGTTTTATCGAAGTTAGGCTTAGTAAAATGCATGCCAAACTCTGTACACATGGACTTTTATAAAATTAAGATTACATGATTGAATTTAGATATATGTTTGACAAAAACCTCTTTTAGATTTCTAGGAATCAATTTATAATGTCTTAATTAAGCTTGCAAAGTTGTCAATTTAGTATTTTTACGTAAAATTGCTTAGCTTAGAAAAATGCACGCACATGCGGCTTATTTGGGTCATTTTTAGTGATTCTAGTTGGAAATGACGTCTTTCCTAATTTTATATCATCACGATTTATAATATTTTAATTTTTGAGTATGAAAATATCCTCGTTTGGAAATATTTATGTTGCCTAGATTTTCGAAAATGCACAAACATGAACACTAAAATGCACACACATGCATCATAATGGAGTCAAATTGAGTTGTTCAAGCTGGATTATATTTATTTATTCTTCCTATACCCGTATACACTTCTATATTTTCATCTTCTATCACAAGAGTGGTTTTTTAGCAAGAATGTAACATTCGCATTAAGTATGCAATATAAAATAGAGTCAATTTTGATCAAAGTTAGGCTTAGTAAAATGCATGCCAAACTCTATACACATGGACTTTAATTATGAAGCTAAGATTACATGCTTTAATTTAGATATATTCTTGAAAAAAATATCTCATATTTTTGGGAATCAATGTATAATGTCTAAATTAAATCTACAAAGTTGGCAATTTTAGTATTTTTACATAAAATTGCCCAGCTTAAGAAAATGCTCGCACCTGCTTCTTATTTGGGCCATTTTTAGCGATTCCAGTTGGAAATGATGTATTTTATAATTTCACATCATCATGAATTACAATATTTTAATTTTGAGTCTGAAAATATCCTTGTCTGCAAGTATTTCTAAGTTTGCTATATTTTTGAAAATGCACGGACATGAACACTAAAATGCGCACACATCCCTCATATTGAAGTCAAATATAGTGTTTCAAGCTAAATAAGATTTATTTATTCTTCATATACCCCTATACACTTCCACATTTTCATATTCTATCAAAATAGAGGTTTCTAAGAAAGAATGATATATTTGCATCAGGTATGCAATATAAAATAGAGTCAATTTTTATCAAAGTTAGGGTTAGTAAAATGCACGGCCAAAGTTTGTACACATGGCCTTTTATAAAATTACGATTACATGATTTAATTTAGATATATGATTGAAAGAAACCTCTCTCAAATACCTGGGAATCAATGTATAATGTCTAAATTTTACCTACAAAGTTGGCAAGTTTAGTATATATACATAAAATCACTTAGCTTAGAAAAATGCATGCACATGCTTCTTATTTGGGTCATTTTTAGTGATTATAGTTGGAAATTATGTATTTCCTCATCTTACATCATCATGAATTTTAATATTCTAATTTTGAGTCTAAAAATATCCTTGTCTGCAAATATTTCTAAGTTGCCTATATTTTTTAAAATACACAGACATGAACACTACAATGTAAGCACATGCCTCATATTGAGCTCAAATTGAGTGGTTCAAGTTGGATATGATTTATTTATTCTTCCTATACTCATGTACACTTCCTCATTTTCATCTTCTATCACAAGAGTAGTTTTTCAGCAAGAATGATATATTTGCATTAAGTATGGAGTATAGAACAAAGTCAATTTTATCAAGGTTAGGCTTATTAAAATGCACACCAAACTCCATCCACATGGCCTTTTATCAAATTAAGATTAAATAATTGATTTTAGATATATGTTTGAAAAAAAACTCTCTTTAATTTTTCAGAATTAATGAATAATGTCTTAATTAAACTTGTAAACTTGGAAATTTTATTATTTTTACATAAAATTGCTCAGCTTAGAAAAAATGACTGCACATACTTATTATTTGCATCAATTTTAGTGATTCTAGTTGGAAATGATGTATTTCCTCATTTTACATCAACATAAATTATAATATTTTAATTTTGAGTATGAAAATATCCTCGTCTGCAAATATTTCTTAGTTTCCTAGATTTTTTAAAATGCACATACATGAACACTAAAATGCATGCACATGCCTCATAATGAAGTCAAATTGAGTGGTTCAAGTTTGATAAGATTTATTTCTTCTTCCTTTACCCCTATACACTCCCAAATTTTCATCTTCTATCACAAGCATGGTTTTTATGTTGGAATCTTATTAATACTGAGAGGGGGGATGAATCAGTATTAGCATAGTTATGAACAATTTTTACTTCTTATCAATTGAACTTAAATTATGCATCCATTATAAACAGAAACATTCACCATCACATATGCAATACACAGAACACACGGATTTTTACGTGGAAACCCAAACAGGAGAAAACCATAGAATGCTCTCTTATAGTATAAATACTACATTCATGGAAGCACCAACTTCCGAATTTCTCCAGCACCAACTGGAAGGATGCACCAACCCCCTGGTTTTATAGGCTACGACATGAAGGAAGCATCAACTCCATGATTTACTATCTTCAAATAGAAGGATGCACTTGTAACCTACGTAGTACTCGAAAACATTTTATGTTTGTGGAAAAACATTACTTTAAATTTTATTGTTAAGTTTTGTATTAATGACCAAGGATGGTCAAGGATGACTGTAAATGAATAATAATATTATTTAATAAATTAAAATAGGAGACACTCACCCAAAGAGACTATTGAAGAGTGTTCACTGACCCACTAGGAGGAATGGAATCTGGTGTAGAAGGAAATGGACAAGTGGCAGCATCTGCACTCACTTACTAGCTGTTGTTATGGGACAAATTCCCTTAAAATGTGGTCCTATTTCCCAAGGATGGTGGAGCTGAGATGATGGCTCATTGAATGCAAAATTGACCACTAAAGACCTAGGCAATCTTTATATAGCCATCAAATTTGAGCAGGAGCACACATATTCCCTGGAGGAGATAGAACTTTTTCCTTGTGGTGTTAGAAATGAGCCCACAAGATATTCGATGAGTGGAAGCTATGTAATGAGTTGCAGAGTAAGACTGTCTTATTCTTGATGAGTGAAGAGGTAGATCCATGTGTGCAAGTCTATATGATTGTTAATGTACATGAGTTTTTTGTATGCAAGTCTTCTTGATTGCTGAAGTACAACCAGAGTGCCTTGCTTCTACACGGTTCTTCGTCCTGGTGGTTCAGTGAACAGGATTGGGGGTCCAAAGAGCAAGTGATCTTGGCTGCTCTTTGGAGAAGGTTGGTAGGAACATTCCTATTTGGGTGTTTGTCCACCCTATCAAGCTATCAGGTTCTACTTGTTATATTTGATTTACTTACTGTTTACCTCCTTCTGAAAGACTGTATGTAAATGTTTTTATAAGTTCCATATGTATCTTAGATATTAGATAGCTGTTAGAAATGATGGATTTTTTAATCGATAGATTATTCCTGTAAATTGAATGAATGATTATATTTGAAAATATGGAATGAATGATTATAAATTTCTTCCTGTATTTTTCCTTTCACCATAGGTGATGTACTCTAGTACAGGAAGAGGTTTAATTAACATTGATGATATGATCTGTAAATTTTTAGTAAAGGAATTGTTTTACAATATGTGTGATAGAAACTTCATTTACAGAACCTAGAGTCTATTTTCATTTTTCCTTTATGATCTATCCAAGTTCTAACAGTAGGTTTTATTGTTCAGAATAAATAGATTCTACAAGCGATATGCTAACCTATTTTCCATAGAAATAATAATTATTCACAAACAATAAATATTAAACATAGCTGTAAAATCCATAATTGGTTCCATAGATTTTTACATTGTATTTATGTGCATAAAACCTAAATAAATAACATTGCTATTTAGGCTACAAATAATAGACAGAATTACATTATCGAACTCATACATAAGTCATATATATAAACATAGTATTATATCGAAGTAGACAATTTCAAAACAAAACCCTTATCAATTAAATCTACATAACTCAATTTCATTTTATATGATATTTTAGAAATATAGAAGTTAAACATTTAAAATATTCCTAGATATATATCCTACAGGATGCGATCTTCATAAACCAAGTATTGTATAAAATACCAACTCAAAAATAGAGTTCTGGACAAAGAATACATAACTCATGCGATACTAATCATATGTGATCCACACAATATGTCTTCTTAATCAAATAACATTTCTAATTCAAGGTCGAACCCTAGTAAACAGTCTGTAGACGTTCTTTAATACAATTCTTCATGCAATTAGTAAGTTAAGTTCAGGGTCAAACCCTGTTCACAACATATAAAAATATTTACTATATCGAGGGTTAAAACCCTGTATTCATAAACCATTTTCAATATCAATAATCGTTCAAACTACATCAACCCTGTAACTAGTAATTAATATACAGTATGATTAAAATCGTCAAGCATTTAGGGGTAAAAACCCTGTAAATATATTTTAAAGAATAATATCATACTATCGACTGAAGCACAAACTTATATATATACTATGCAACATAATTAATATAAGTATCAATACACAGAACTAATGGAATCTCGGGTTTGAGACCCGTAAGGGCTCACCTAGAGTTCATTGAAATTTTATGAACCAGATTTACACAACCTTAGGTTTTTCCAATGAAATTAAAAGGAACCCGACATCTCTTTACATTGAAACATAAATAGTAAAAACCAAATCAATCCCTACATCGAACATCGGAAGTAATGCAACACACACCCATTTAATGCATTGTTGCTTTTATGTTCACATAGGTATCAAAAGAAGGTCAAAGGTTCGAGTCTCGAGTTAGAGAGCTCGCCTAACCATAGGTTATGCATTATAAAAAATGATAAATATAAAGTTTAGATACGAGACAGGGTTTAGGGTTTAACCCTGTACCATTTCCAGAAACGAGGAAACATTTTAAAAATATTGCTTTACAAATTACGAAGAAGGGCTTGGCCCAAACCTAAAGCATGTCAACCAAAACAAATTATAGTATTCTATAAGGGAAGCCGATAGAAACATTATTAATATTCAAAGCAATTATCGTAACAGTAACCATTCTTCCCATAAAACAAATACAGTCCAATGAGCATTGCTCAAGGTTTCCCAAATGGTACCCATAAACAAAACAAACAAGATTTTATGAACTTCCTTTATAGTGGTTGAAACCCTAGCAATGGGTCTAAGCAAAAAGGACAGTTACAATAGCATGCCATTATAGGGAATGCTACAAAAGTTCATGCCCGTAACCAAACAAAAAGAAAACCCTCACTGTACCTAACTGTAAGGACCTCGTTGTTGATGAGATATATATATATATATATATAACCCAAATGTACATTTCCCCCTTTTTGTCCTAACTTAAACATCAATTGATCATTGATAAATAAACTTATAAAACAACAACCTAAATATATATCGTTCCCCTTAACTCATCATAATTACATAATTAATAAAATAGGTTTGAAATAACATGCACCTAACATTTCATAGATATACATCCTTTCTATTTTTCTTAGCTCATCAGAGTTATCTAATTGATAAAATGAGTTATCATAGTAAGAACCTAACCTCTCATACCTATATATGTCTTTTCCATTTTCCTTAACTCATCCCAAGTATATCATTAATAAACTAAATTGTGACAACATGCACCTAATATATGCCCTATATATATTCATTTCCACTTTATTAAGTTATATGGTTAATAATCTAATTTATAATAACAAGGACCTATATCTCATTTATAAATCTTTTACCTTTTTCATACTCTACATATCCATATATTCTATATAATGTAACCATCCCATAGCAAGGGTATGGGTTATATTTATAAAATTCCAACACTATTAATCAAGGAGACCATAATTAAATCATTCAGAACCCTACTGTCTTCTATGTAAAGTTGAGATACGAACATGTCTTATGTTCCATGTAACTCATATTGACACAAATGATCTATAGTAATAATACTATATTCCTCATCTATTTTTATATCACCATAAAATTGTGTTGTAAGTACAACAACACCTTAGCATTTCATACTATCCCATAAAAAAATCTATGATCAACAAACCATTAACTTTTCTCTTAATCTTAACTACCTCCTTAATGAATTATGAATTATAATACATATACATTATCCTTTCACCATACATCATGAAATATAATACTTCACAATTTCTTCCTATTAATTCTTGTCATCTCATGAATACATCACACAATCTATATATATATATATATATGCATTTTATCTTCTCACACCATGCCATGAAAGAATTAGAATATTTTAATAATTCTTCTACTTCTAGCTACACCATAGGTAATTTAATACATTATATATCATTAATTCCTTCCATCCCACAAGGAAATATGAAGTAACATAAGACTTTTGAAATATAAAAAAAGTATTGTCTTTCCACCCAATTCAAGTCATTACTCATGAACTAGAAAAATTAACCATGACAATCCTTTTTACTCAAGATTATCATTACATAAATGTATATGCAATTTAGATAATATTTTAATTTTCTTTTCAACCAAACCGTAAAAGAACAACAAGACATAAACAAGTTACTAACTTCTTCATTTTCTTTTCAACCAAACCGTAAAAGAACAACAAGACATAAACAAGTTACTAACTTCTTCATTTTCTTTTATTTTCTCCATAAATATGTCACCACATACTATTTTTCCCTCCATATAATTTTAAACCTTATTAATTTTCTTTTCTCAAATATGGATGTCCTCATATAACCATTTTCAAGTATAGAACCTCAAAATAATACCAACGTTAGGTGTAGGGATAATTGAGGTAAAGTCGATGTAAGACCTAGTGTCTCATCAAGAGTAAATATTGGCATACCATTTAATATGTTTACCAAGATTTCGTTATTATCTTATTGGAATATTTTATTACCAACATATATATCTACAAAGATTTCTTTATATATTATTTCAATATTTCCACGTCAATGTATGTATTCACAAAGATTTCAATATCTTATGGTCCTGTTTACAAGAGTTCATTTAATGTTTATTGAAATACTCTTATAGAATTCGGCGATATTCGAACTAAGCTTATGAATGGAATTTTTAGAATACGGTCGACCTTGTAATAGGTTAACTACATTGAGACCTAGGAGGGAGTTAACCTCTCGCGGAGCTCATAATGAATTGGCAGCCTTCGAATTAAAGTCATGAATAGAATCAAGATCAATGTCAATCTCAAAAATAAAATAAAAAAATTGATAGTTTTTAAAACTTACGAATTGAAATCCAGAACGACGTTGATAATCTAACAAACTCATACCTTACAGCTGTGTGGAAGTAAGAACATAAATCAACATTTATAGTTTCATACTCTTTTAAGATTTCGGACAATAGAGAATCAAATAGACAACATACAAAATATCATAAATCCTAGATTTGTGGAAACCAAAATATTTGATAGCATTCGTAACTTGAGAGTTCCGTTCACCCAACAATGGAGAATTTAATTTAATGGACAACAACAGATACACTCAATCTGGAGATTGTTGCTACAAAACAGGGCAGGGTGCGAAGCTGAAATCAATCTGTAGATCAACCCATTCACGCGCGGATGAGTGCTATGACATCAATCTGCAGTTAATGGCTTACATCAATAGAGAGTAGATCTATAGATTAATATTGCATGACACATATGGATGCTTTCGAAATCATACTGGAGATTAGAGCTTGTTAGAATTAGTAATTACTTCAGTTAACATTAGTTTCTATTCTTGAAGTTCAGTGAATAAATGCAAAAGCATGCTTTGCATGCATGCAAAAGCTAGGTCAAAGCTTTTAGGGTTTTTCCATAAGTGTTTAAATACACATTACGTTCTTGATTGTATTACATTAGTTGATCTCTGTTTATGAATAAAGATTGAAGAGCCGTAGCTCATTCCGCATTATTTTTGTTTTATTTCTGCCTCCAACCTTCAGTTTGGTATCAGAGCTTAGGAGAAGATCAAATTGGTAGCATCAATTTTTGGAGAAGCCAAAGCCGTAGCTTTGAAGAATTGTAAGTTTATTTTTTGAAGAATTGTTACACAATTTTTTTTTTGGAAAATTTAAAAAAAAAAAATAGTTTTTGGAACTACCGCGCCCTCCCTATAGTCCACAGAGCGGTAGTTTAGGAACTATCGCGCCCACAGTATAGTTTAAAGCGCGGTAGTTTGGTGAGATACGAGGTAAAAAAAGGAGTTTTCACCGCGGCCTCTCCCTAGGACAAAGAGCGGTAATTGGAACAAGACGGCATTTTTGGTCAAAGTGCAAAAAGGTTTTTACTTCATGTGATTGTTTTTTGACTTTCACGCAATTATTGAGTAAGAATTTTTTCTTTTTACAAAAGAAGAAGATATTTTTTCAAATCTTGTTTAAGAGGGAGATATTATTTTGAAAAAAAAAAGGAGGAGATTATTTTGAAAAAGCCAGTGAAGGACACCGCAACGTCTATGGCTTCTAGCAGTAATCAATCTCAGATTTCTCCTCTTACAGGGAAAAAAGACTATGATGTCTGGGCCATGAGGATGGCGGTTTATCTCAGGTCAGAAGATGCATGGGAATATGTCGTGTATGGCTATTTTGAACTTGCAGATGATGCAGCTTTTCAAGCCCTTTCAAACGCAGAAAAGGATGTCTTGCGAGCGAATAGGAAGAAGGATGCAAAGGCACTGCATCTCATAATGAACGCTTTGGATGACATCGTATTTCCAAAGATATCAACCTCGTTACATGCCAAAGCAGAATGGGATACCTTGGCGACTAGTTATCAAGGTGTTGGTAAGGTACAAACAGCAACACTCGAAAACCTAAGAAGAGACTTTGAAGATCTCAAGATGAAAGAATCAAACTCAGTAGATTCTTTCATGACCAAAGTCATGGGGATTGTTAATCAGCTAAATATCTACGGTGAAAAGATTGGAGATCAAAGGGTGGTTGAAAGGGTTCTGAGATCCCTACCCCACAAATTTGAGTCGAAAGTTTCAGTGATTGAAGAAGCGAAATATCTGAGTACTCTCTCTATAGACGAGTTGACCGGATCTCTACTTTCATTCGAGTCCAGACTCAACAGGAATGAAGATTCCTCTCTTGAGAATGCTTTCAAAGCACATGTCTCATTCTCAAGAGGCAGAGGTAGATGAGGATCAAGAGGACGAGGCAGAAGTGGCCGAAGTAATGGCAATGGAGATCAAGATCACCATCATAACCATGAAAGCAGAAACTGCGACAAAAAAAGGTCAGATAAATCTAATATTCAGTGTTATTGTTGCAATAAATTTGGGCATTATGCTCATGAATGCAAAAAGAAAAAGGCTGATCAAGCAAATCATAACGCTAATGTGACTAATACCTCTGAGGATAAAGATGATATGTTATTTCTTACATGTCATGCTGCACACGAAATCCCAAAGGGACTTTGGCTTTTAGATAGTGGCTATAGTAACCATATGACAGGTGACAAAGGTCTAATTGCAAACCTAGATGAATCAGTGAGGACAAAGGTCAAAGTTGGCACGGATGAGGTAGTTCCAGCTCTTGGAAAATGAGTGGTCAACATTCTGACCAAACAAGATCAACAAAAGATAATCTCAAATGTCTATTATGCTCCAGAATTGAAGCATAATCTGCTTAGCATTGGGAAACTCACTGAAAAGAAGTACAAACTTGTTTTTGATGGATCAGACTGTGAAATTTATGACCCAAATCGACATTTGATCATCAAAATACAAGTGACTAGGAACATGATGTATCCACTAGTCATGAATTGTAGCAGCAAGGTAACCTCTTTTTCTCAAAAAGCCACTTGCATGGATGATTATTGGTTATGGCATTTTAGATATGGACATCTTCACTTTGGTGGTCTCAAGTTTTTGCAGCAGAAGAGATGGTAAAGGGATTGCCCCCTATGAAGGAGCCAGAAAGCAGTTGTGAGTGTTGCATCATTGCAAAGCAGCACAGGAATAGCTTTCCTAAAGGTATGTCTCGAAGGGCACATGCACCTTTAGAACTTATTCATACTGATCTAGTTGGACCAATGCAAACTCAATCGATTGGTGGAAGTTATTATTTCCTTACATTTATTGATGATTTTAGTAGAAAAAGATGGGTGTATTTCCTTCGTTAGAAGTCTAAAAATTTTGCAAGTTCAAGGAATTTAGGGATCTGGTTGAAAAACAGAGTGGTTATCAACTCAAAGTATTGAGATCTGATGGAGGGGGAGAGTATGAATTAAAGGAATTTCATGATTACTGCAAGCATCATGGAATCAAGAGGCAATTCACTACCAAATATACTCCTCAGTAGAATGGTATTGCAGAACGCAAGAACAGAACCATCATGAATATGGCAAGGAGCATGCTAAAAGGAAGAAATGTGTCCCATGAATTTCGGGGAGACGTAGTGGCTTGTGTTGTTCATGTGATGAACAGATCTCCCACCAAAATTGTGAAGAACATAGTACCAGAGAAAGCATGGTCAGGTATGACTTGTAATGTTTCTCATTTCAGAGTATTTGGTTGTGTTGCTTATGCTCATGTTCCTAAACAGCTAAGAAAAAAACTAGATGACAGGAGTGAGAAATGTATATTTCTTGGATATGGTGAACAAACTAGAGCCTACAAGTTGTATAACCCTATTACCAAAAAGGTTATTTTCAGCAGAGATGTTTTGTTCAAGGAGGAAGAGTCATGGAATGGAACCATAGACAAGGGTATGGGAGCTGCAATACCCCAACCAGAAGATGGAGAAGATGAGGAGCTGATTGGACAACAAGATCCAGTAGCAAATACTCTAGAAAGAACATCTAGAAACTTAGTTCGAGGTGAAGCATCAAGTCCGCAGTCAGGTAATGAATTTGCTCACAGTAATAAAAAGAATAGAAGATTGACATATATTTATGATGAATTGGATGCAAATACCAATTATGTTTTTATTGCTAGTGAACCTGTGTTTTATGAAGAGTCTGTAAAACAAGAGCATTGGGTAAATGATACATGGGATCTAGTTGACCTGCCAAAGAATAAGAAACCCATTGGTGTGAAGTGGGTTTATAAAACCAAACGCAATAAAAAAGGTGAGATTGATAGGTACAAGGCAAGGTTAGTAGCAAAGGGTTTCTCGCAACAACCAGGAATTGATTTTGGAGAAAATTTTGCACCAGTGGCAAGATTGAACATAGTAAGAGCAGTCTTAGCAATTGCAGCACATAAAAAGCAGAAAGTGTATCAGATGGATGTCAAGTCGGCATTCTTGAATGGAATTCTTGAAGAAGAAATTTATGTGGAGCAACCACATGGGTGTGAAATAAAAGAACATGAAGAGAAAGTTTACAAGTTGAAGAAAGCTCTATATGGGCTCAAGCAAGCTCCAAGAGCTTGGTACAACAGAATTGATTCTTATCTGATAAAAAATGGTTTTAGCAGAAGCAGCAGCGAGCCAACACTTTACACAAAGGTAAATCAACAAGGACAGATTTTAATAGTTTGTTTGTATGTTGATGATATGAATTTTATAGGTGACCTCTTAGTAGATGAGTTCAAGGCAGCTATGAAGAAAGAGTTCGAGATGACAGACCTTGGATTGATGAGGTTCTTTCTTGGCCTAGAAGTAGAACAGTCAGAAAAATGTATATTTATCTCTCAAAATAAATATGCTAATGAAGTTCTTAAGCGATTCAGAATGCTTAATTACAAAACAACACCTACACCAGTGGCAACAGGTACGAAGTTGAGCAAAGAAGATAGCAGTCCCAATGTAGATCCAACAATGTTTAAGAGACTTGTAGAAAGTCTCATGTATCTCATAGCTACGAGACCTGATATTATGTTTGCTGTTAGCTTGATTTCGAGGTTCATGGAGTCTCCCAAAGACTCGCATTGGTAAGTTGGCAAAATGATCTTACGAGATGTTGCAGGGACTTCAAGCTATGGAATTTTATACTCAAGCACTGAGTATGATGTTTTGAGAGGTTTCATTGACAGTGATTTTGCAGGAATTTTGGATGACAGGAAGAGCTTTTCCGGTCATGTTTTTCATCTTGGATCAGGGGTGATTTCATGGGCATCCAAGAAAAAACCCATTGTGACACTTTCATTGGCAGAAGCAGAGTATGTAGCAGCGACATCAACAACATGTCAAGTAGTCTGGTTATGCAGAGTTTTAGAAGGTCTTCAATGGAAACAAGAAAGACCAACCACAGTTTATTGTGACAACAATTCAGCAATCGCTCTATCCAAGAACCATGTTTTTTCACTAGAAAAGCAAGCACATTGATACCATATATCACATCATAAGAGAACTTGTGAACAATGGTGAAGTTCGTGTTGAGCATTGTAAATTGATTGACCAATGGGCTGACATCTTCACAAAGCCATTGGAAAAAGATATTTTTGAAATTCATAGAATAATTTAGGCATTGTAAAAGCTGCAGTAGTCAGCAGTAGTAATTAAGAGGGAGTGTTAGAATTAGTAATTACTTCAGTTAACATTAGTTTCTATTCTTGACGTTCAGTCAATAAATGCAACAACATGCTTTGCATGCATGCAAAAGCTAGGTTAAAGCTTTTAGGGTTTTTCCATAAGTGTTTAAATACACATTACGTTCTTGATTGTATTACATCAGTTGATCTCCGTTTATGAATAAATATTGAAGAGTTGTAGCTCATTCCGCATTATCTTTGTATTATTTCTGCCTCCAACCTTCAGAGTTTACAAAGCTGAGATGAGTATTATTAAAAGTCAATCTGGAGTTTAAAGTTTTTCATACACAGGATTGCGTGAAGCATAAGTGGAGGTTGATACCATCGGGTTTAGATGTACACATAAAATTTAAGAATCAAAATCTAATCAAAGAAATTGGGATGCTGGAATAACGCCTTTTGATGTCGATCTAGATATTTTAAATGGATCAAATACAATTCAATCGGAACTGGGAAAATGCCCATCCAGAGATTTTAAATGGATCAAATACAATTCAATCAGAACTGGGAAAACGCCCATTCAGAGATTTTAAATGGGTCAACTACAAATCACATCACAAGTTAGAAAAACCCGGTAGATCTTGAAAATGCACGCCCAACAGTTCTAGAATGTATGTACTACGTTTTAAAGGTTAATTTATTAATCAATACAAATTTGAAACACTGATGAATATAAACTTAACCCAAATCGAATCGGATAAATTCATTCCAGAAACACAAGAAGCGTAAAACAAAGTTTGATTGATCTTGAATTAAATTGACCTTGAAAGAGTGATTATGATAAATTCATTCCAGAAACACTAATGAAGTGTTAAATAATGTTTGATTGATCTTGAATTAAATTGACCTTAAAGGAGTAATTCTGGTAACGTTAAAAGAATGTAAACATAGTTAAAAACATTTCATAGCAATTCAGATCGAAGATCTCAATGCTTCCACAGGAGTTTGAAAATATGGATATAATGAAAGCAGGGTTTAACATTTCATAGAAGTTCAAATCTAAAATCTTAATGATTTTCCCAAGAATTCGAAAATGTAAATAAATTAATTTTAGAACTTCCACTACGATTTTTCAGAATAAAATATAGAGGCTATTGATCTATTTCTATCTATTGCACTACATGAATGTCAATAAATAAAACTATATACCCGAATTTATTCATTCAATCACAAGAGTTAGCAAAATAAATAAACTAAATACTTCAAACATGTTTTCGACGGTTGGTCTAGCTGATCGATGGGGTTCTTGAAGTGGTTTCCGCATGATCCAATCCAACCTCCTCATGCAGTACCGAGTGACCTCTTGGTTGACCTCCCTACCGTACGGGGTTACTCTTCTTCACCCCGAATCCTTGAGCTAATGGGGTTGTAAGAACACACTAGCTAGCTTCCCGAAAGGATCTCCCAATCCTCGTTCTAGCTAATCCCAACTCTCAAGAATCATAACATAATCCGAGATTATGATGCCCATCGAGCATTAAGGAGCAAGAGATGTCATTCTCTCCTTCTCCTCCCTCATTATATAGAAAAATTCTATGTGCCATGTGTTTGTCCATGTACATATCTAATTTAATTTCAATTATTCTTAAATACATGTGTCTCAAATATCTTTAGTGTGCACCTAATTCCCTAAATTAGTGGGAGTTAGGTGTGGGAGAGTCCTACTTCTCTTTTGGTTCTCATTTAGTTTACTTAATATATTTTCTTTGTAAACTAATTGTTTTTCATTTCTTTATTAGAAATAATATTTATAAAAGAAAAATGATCTTTTAATTAATATCATCTAATATATTTTGATTCAAAAAGATTTTAAAAGATTATAATGATTTACATATATTTATATATATATACTTATTTAATACTATTATTCTTTAATAGAATACTTTCATCTAAAGGTTAACTTCTATTAGCATTCACTTCTAATAGAAATTCCTTAGCATACTTCTAGTTTAGTTTTAATTTTCCTTCTTTTCATAAAGTTGACAAATAAAATAATTTAGACTAAACAAATTGTTTTTGTTTTGTTTCTTTCTCCATTTCTAATATTCTTCTTTTCTCTTAAAAATAAAATAAGGAATACTATTTAATTTTAATTTGTCTTTTAATTTAAAGTCACTGAATTTATCTTTGATGAGTTTTCAATTTCTTTATTTAAATAAAATTATCTTTTTCTTGTCTAGGTGCCTCTTCGGCGAGCCTTTCTGATAGTTTCATTTCTTCCTTCTTATGGGGAGTACTGTGTAGTGATCGGGAATCGTTACCGCGATCTCTCAACTACACTTCTTGGAGACTAAGGGATGTTGAGGGATAAGGCTCTCCTTACTGCGCACCCCTCAACTCATCGTACGTGACCAAATCATTATGGCCTTTCCTGTATGACATACGCTTCCCCGGGTGAGCTAAAACGGCTTCACCCGTGTGTGGATTGCTAATTCAAGGTCGACAGTCAATCGTCGTACCCCTAAGTGTTCTTTCCATTCTTACGACCCCTATAATTCCATTGTGGGTCATTCGGTAAATCGTCTTACCTGCCACTTCACACACTCAAGCGCACATTAGTAGCGTTGCACTATAAAACATTTTTTTTATCATTCTTTTCAGTATCTGAGTCAATCGAGTCTACTAAACATTGATCATTTTAACATTATGCTTCGGTCAGTGAACATGTTCATCATTCGTTATTTTATCTCAGTCGGTCGAGTATAAAACAAATTATCATTTTCATTTCAAGTAATTTCAACATTCATCATTTTTCATTTTCTCAGTCAGTCGAGTACATTCATCAATAATCATTTATCTAACCATTTTCATTTCACATATAAAATTTAAAGCAATCATTCATGGTCCAAGTTTTTATAATTCTGGGTCACTTTAAACCAGTGCCCTTAATAGTCAAATCAATCGTAGGTCTCAAAATAGTCTAATCAATTATAAGTCTCAAACAATCTAGTCAATCATAAGTCTAAAGTAATCAAATCAATCATAAGTGCCGAGGCAGGCATTATAGATGTAAGGACCTCATTGTTGATGAGATTATATATATATATAACCCAAATGTACATTTCCCCCTTTTTGTCCTAACTTAAACATCAATTGATCATTGATAAATAAACTTATAAAACAACCTCCTAAATATATAGCCTTCCCCTTAACTCATCATAATTATATAATTAATAAAATAGGTTTAAAATAACATGCACCTAACATTTCATAGATATAAATCCTTTCTATTTTTCTTACCTCATCAGAGTTATCTAATTGATAAAATGAGTTATAATAGTAAGAACCTAACCTCTCATACTTATATATGTCTTTTCCATTTTCCTTAACTCATCCCAAGTATATCATTAATAAACTAAATTGTGACAACATGCACCTAATATATGCCCTATATATATTCCTTTCCACTTTATTAAGTTATATGGTTAATAATCTAATTTATAATAACAAGGACCTATATCTCATATATAAATCTTTTACTTTTTTCATACTCTACATATCCATATATTCTATATAATGTAACCATCACATAGCAAGGGTATAGGTTATATTTATAAAATTCCAACACTATTAATTAAGGAGACCATAATTAAATCATTCATAAGCCTACTGTCTTCTATGTAAAGTTGAGATACGAACATATCTTATGGTCCATGTAACTCATATTGACACAAATGAATTATAGTAATAATACTATATTCCTCATCTATTTTTATATCACCATAAAATTGTGTTATAAGTATAACAACACCTTAGCATTTCATACTATCCCATAAAAGAATCTATGATCAACAAACCATTAACTTTCCTTTTAATCTTAAATACCTCCTTAATGAATTATGAATTATAATATATATACATTATCCTTTCACCCTACATCATAAAATATAATACTTCACCATCTCTTCTTATTAATTCTTGTCATCTCATGAATACATCACACACTATATATATATGCATTTTATCTTCTCACACCATGCCATAAAAGAATTATAATATTTTAATATTTCTTCTACTTCTAGCTACACCATAGGTAATTTACTACATTATTTATCATTAATTCCTTCCATCCCAAGTAATTTACTACATTATTTATCATTAATTCCTTCCATCCCACAAGGAAATATGAAAATATGAAGTAACATAAGACTTTTGAAACATAAAAAAGTATTGTCTTTCCACCCAATTCAAGTCATTACCTCATGGACTAGAAAAATTAACCATGACAATCCTTTTTACTCAAGATTATCATTACATAAATATATATACAATTTAGACAATATTTTAATTTTCTTTTCAACCAAACCCTAAAAGAACGACCAGACATAAACAAGTTAGTAACTTTTTCCTTTTCTTTTATTTTCTCCATAAATATGTAACCACATACTATTTATCCCTCCATATAATTTTAAACCTTATAACTGTGCTTTTCTCAAATATGGATGTCGTCATATACCATTTTCAAGTATAGAACCTCAAAATAATACCAACGTTAGGTGTAGGGATAATTGAGGTAAAGTCGATGTGAGACCTAGTGTTTCATCAAGAGTAAATATTGGCATACCGTTTAATATGTTTACCAAGATTTCTTTAGTATCTTATTGGAATATTTTCTTACCAACATATATATCTGCAAAGATTTCTTTATATGTTATTTCAATATTTCCATGTCAATCTATGTATTCACAAAGATTTCAATAATATCTTATGGTCCTCTTTACAAGAGTTCATTTAATGTTTATTGAAATACTCTTATAGAATTCGGCGACATTTGAACTGAAGCTTATGAATGGAATTTTTAGAATACGGTCGATCTTGTAATAGGTTAACTACATTGAGACATAGGAAGGAGTTATCCTCTTGCAGAGCTCATAATGAATTGGCAGCCTTCGAATTAAAGTCATGAATAGAATCAAGATCAATGTCAATCTAAAAAAATTAAAAAAAAATTGACAGTTTTTAAAACTTACGAATTGAAATCCAGAACGACGTTGATAATCTAACAAACTCATACCTTACAGCTGTGTGGAAGTAAGAACATAAATCAACATTTATAGTTTCATAATATTTTAAGATTTCGGACAATAGAGAATCAAATAGACAACATACAAAATATCATAAATCCTAGATTTGTGGAAACCAAAATATTTGACAGCATTCGTAACTTGAGAGTTCCGATCACCGAACCATGGAGAATTCAATTTAATGGACAGCAACAGATACACTCAATCTGGATATTGTTGCTACAAAACAGGGCAGGGTGCGAAGCTGAAATCAATCTGTAGATCAACCCTTTCACGCGCGGATGAGTGCCATGACATCAATCTGGAGTTAATGGCTTACATCAATAGAGAGTCGATCTATAGATTAACATTGCATGACACAGATGGATGCTTTCGAAATCATACTGGAGATTAGAGTTTGCAAAGCCGAGATGAGTATTATTAAAAGTCGATCTGGAGTTTAAAGTTTTTCATACACAGGATTGCGTGAAGCATAAGTGGAGGTTGATACCATCGGTTTTAGATGTACACAGAAAATTTAAGAATCAAAATCTAATCAAAGAAATTGGGATGCTGGAATAACGTCGTTTGATGCCGATCCAGAGATTTTAAATGGATAAAATACAATTCAATCGGAACTGGGAAAACGCCCATCCAGAGATTTTAAATGGGTCAACTACAAATCACATCACAACTTACAAAAACCCGGTAGATCTGGAAAACGCACGCCCAACAGTTCTAGAATGTATGTACTGGGTTTGAAAGGTTAATTTATTAATCAATACAAATCTGAAACACTAATGAATATAAACTAAACGCAAATCGAATCGGATAAATTCATTCCAGAAACACAAGAAGCGTAAAACAAAGTTTGATTGATCTTGAATTAAATTTACCTTGAAGGAGTGATTCTGGTAATGTTAAAAGAATGTGAACAGAGTTAAAAACATTTCATAGCAATTCAAATCGAAGATCTCAACGCTTCCACAGGAGTTTGAAAATATAAATATAATGAAAGTAGGGTTTAACATTTCATAGAAGTTCAGATCTAAAATCTTAATGCTTTTCTCAAGAATTCGAAAATGTAAATAAATGAATTTCAGAACCTCCAGTACGATTTTTCAGAAGAAAATATAGAGGCTACCGATCTATTTCTATCTATTGAAGTACATGGATGTCAATAAATAAGACTATATACCCAGATTTATTCATTCCATCACAAGAGTTAGCAAATTAAATAAACTAAATACTTCAAACCTGTTTTCGACGGTTGGTCCAGCTGATCGATGGAGTCCTCGAAGTGGTTTCCGCACGATCCAATCCAACCTCCTGATGAAGTACCGAGTGACCTCTCGGTTGACCTCCCTACCGTATCGGGTTACTTTCCTTCATCCCAAACCCCCGAGCTAATGGGGTCGTAAGAACACACTAGTTAGCTTCCCGAAAGGATCTCCCAATCCCCATTCTAGCTAAACCCAACTCTCAAGAATCATAACATAATCCGAGATTATGATTCCCATCCAGCATTAGGGAGCAAGAGATGTCATTCTCTGCTTCTCCTCCCTCATTATATAGCAAAATTTTGTGTGCCATGTGTCTGTCCATGCACATATTTAATTTAATTTAATAATTTAATTTCAATTATTCTCAAATACATGTGTCTCAAATATCTTTAGTGTGCACCTAATTCCCTAAATTAGTGAGAGTTAGGTGTGGGAGAGTCCTACTTCTCTTTTGGTTCTCATTTAGTTTACTTAATATCTTTTTTTTAAACTAGTTGTTTTTCATTTCTTTATTAGAAATAATATTTATAAAAGAAAAAGTATCTTTTAATTAATACCATCTAATATATTTTGATTCAAAAAGTTTTTCAAAAATTATAATGATTGATATATATATATATATATATATATAATTCTATTATTCTTTAATAGAATACTTTCATCTAAAGTTTAACTTCTATTAGCATTCACTTCTAATAGAACTTCCTTAGCATACTTCTAGTTTAGTCTTAGTTTTCCTTCTTTTTATAAAGCAGGCAAATAAAATAATTTAGACTAAACAAATTGTTTTTGTTTTGTTTCTTTCTCCATTTCTAATATTCTTCTTTTATCTTAAAAATAAAATAAGGAATATTATTTTATTTTAATTTGTTTTTTAATTTAAAGTCACTGAATTTATCTTTGATGAGTTTTCAATTTCTTTATTTAAATAACATTATCTTTTTCTTTTCCAGGTGCCTGTTCGGCGGGCCTTTCTCACAGTTTCATTTCTTCCTTCTTATGGGGAGTACTGCGTAGCGACCGGGAATCGTTACCGCGATCTTTCAACTACACTTCTTGGAGACTAAGGGGTGTTGAGGGATAAGGATCTCCTTACTACGCGCCCTTCAACTCATCGTACGTGACCAAATCATTATGGCCTTGCCCGTATGGCATACGCTTCCCCGGGTGAGCTGAAACGGCTTCACCCGTGTGTGGATTGCTAATTGAGGGTCGACAGTCAGTCGTCGTACCCCTAAGTGTTATTTCCGTTCTTACGACCCCTATGTAATATCCCGAATTTTGACTGATTATGTTTACATTACATTTTGGGCATAAGCCCTGATGCATATGATTTATTTATGATGTACTTGATTGATGTTATCATGAGATGTGGGTATAAACCCCAATTCATTGAGATGCTCTTTGATTATATTGTGCGCCAGAGTCTTATTATTCATGACTGACTATTATGATGCCTTGAGTGTAAGCTCTGGAGCGCATGGAGGACCTATGTGTTGGGCGTAAGCCCCGATGTACATAGAGGACTTTTATTATGTATTGGGCGTAAGCCCCGATGTACATAGAGTGTTGGGTGTAAAACCTTGGAGCACTCCAAGCTTGATAATGAATACCGGATCCGAGGCCATTTGTACATTCTAGATGTGCTTCACAACCACATTCTAGTGCTAGTGTTGAGCGGGATGCTCCAGAATTGCACTAGCATAACGCCCATGTGAGAGTGTTGAGTTAAAAAGCTTTAAAGAGCACTCGAGGTTACTTAATATTAAGGGTGTTGAGTCGAGAAGACTTTGAATAGCACTTCTATTCATCACATTTATTTAAATTGGTTAAATGAATCATTTTCTATCTATCATCAAGGACTGCAGGAACTACCATATTAAAAAGAGGGAATCCAACATGCAAGAGAGAGACCTAGAGGTACCTAACCTAGCCAACTATCCAAGCTTGCCAAAAGAACCTGTCCAAAGAATTGGACCTTGTACTTAAAATTTATCAAAGAATTATTATGGTATGTACACGATTAAATCAAAGAAATTATCATATTTAATTATTAAATCATTAGCTTATTATTTATAAAAGAAAAGATTACTTATGTAAATAACATGCATAAAGATTATGGGTTTGTGCATGAAGTTGAGGAACCCTTTAGGTGCAATTCTGCACCTAAATATGTGCGTCTTTCACCACTCTCTAGAGCATGACATACATGAACATTATTGACAAAATTTTAGGCATAGATAGAATTTTTTATGCAGATTCCAAATATGTAATTTAAAAAAAAAATATTGATATTTTCTATTTATTTCCTAATTTTCTTGTTTCATCACTCAGTTGGTCAAAAAACATACTGTTAGTGTTTATTCCATAACTTTTTCATTTTACAATCATTTACAAAAAAAATTGTATGTTGCACTAGAAGACACCGACCTCTACATGATATAAAAAATCCAAGTCGAAATAACTGCATTAAGACCTTCAAAGGCTGCACCCACATTTGACGTATGACTCTCGAGGTTTGATCTCTTACATAATTAAAAAAAATTAAAAATTAAACATTTAATTTTGAAAAAATAGCGCTGCACTAGTGCTACGGGTTCTATACATGTCTACCAATTTTTGTATTTTGAAACCGTCATTTAGGCATTGAAATGATGCACCCACAAAAACATATACCTTATCATTTGCCAAAAAAATAAAAAGTGACTGTTAGAAAACATGAAATTTGACATAGTTATGTAAATTTTCAATACTTAAAACTTATATATTCGAAAACGTGACTCAATTTCCTACGTTTCATATTTTTTACTCGATGTAAGATATATTGTGTAAGAATGTCAAAAAAACCAAGTAAGTTGAGGGATGTCTGATTTTTAATTTTTTATTGCGTCTAACACACCAAAAGTGACCCTCATTAGCTTGCACATGCCCTTATGCATAAGATATGCCTCATGTTACTATTATTATTAATATTATTATTATTTGTGATCTAACTTAAAGGTATATCTAAGCGTAACAAAATAAAGGACCTAGATAAACTAGGAGTGAACCAATAATAAAATATCTTTCATAGAATTATAATTCAAATTAAATTAAAAAAAAAAAACTGAATATCATTATTTAAATTCAAACAGCTATATTCCAAACAAGTTCACCTATATAAAGAAGGACAAAACCCAATGAAGGGATCATCATGATTTTTATCTATCTTGCTATCATTACTCTAGGGAAAACAAGAGAGATTGCCGAGAGAGCTAAAATAGAAATTATTTCAGGATTGGAACATTGTTACAATTATTTTCCCTAGGTGCTCTAAGTCTCCTTTGCATGTTGGAACCAGCTCAAGGGGATCCATTAGTGAACCAAGAACGGTTCAGGGTCATGGTTGGGAGGAACATGCTAGTCCCAAAGTCATTCGGTTCACAGTCATAGGTCAGCTAAAGAGAATTTTATTTCATTAACTAGAGTTTGAGTGTGCAGGTTCTTCAAAGAAAATGCAAGCTACAGGATTCATGGAGCGAGGGCTGAATGGCAGAAATTCCCATGGTGATCCCAAGAATCAAGACCCCAGCTGCCACAGTTCAGGTATGAATAATTTCTAGGTTAAAATTATTATAGGGTGCAAGTTTATGATTTAGATATTACTGTACCTATCTTATTACAGTTTATGGCTTATCACTATTTATTTAGAATTTAAGGGCATAGTTAAATAGCACCCAGGGTTAGACCTCAATGAATCTACCAAATTATTATAATGCAGAGTTTACTTACAGCTTTTAAAGATTATCACCTTAAATCGTTACCACAAATATTCACCTCATCAAGACAAGATAATATCACCCCAATCTTTTACCTTTATTGTTTAAAAAAAAAACAAAGAGTATCTCTGTCATTTTATCATTCTTTTACACTCAGAAAATAAAGTACTAGATCTATCACATTCCCGATTCAATCACCCACCTAGTGTCATACAAAACCTTAGTTCAGATCTAAAATTTAATTAGCATAAATCTCGAAATATGCAAATTAATCTAACTATAAAACTACACTCGGCCCTTTTACAAACATGAATTCTTTCTCACAGATTTAATGTCCCATAAAGGACTTAGTCTTAAAGTCATGACTCAGCCAAAATGAAAGTCAAGCCGGCATTGACCCAGGATCAAATCCTGTGGAGGTGCAACCCAACAAAGCTACAGTAGATACTAACATGATTTTTTAACCCTTACAATTTACCAACTAGGGCTTTCCCAGCTCATCTTATTTAAAATCCCCAACCTTCTATTTAAAAATGTAGTAATACAGAGATCGGATCTCTCATCCAATGAAAGTACTTGCGCCCAGAATTTATACATTTAGTTACAGGATCGATGTACTTAGCAAGATGTAAATACCTAGGTTTTAAAAAATAAACTTGGTATGTACACTTAGCAAAACCCCAACGCTTGTCCCAAAACCATCATTTTACACGCAGGGACATTTTGTCATTCTACAGGTGGCGAATCATAAAGAAAAGCATATTCATAAAACTAAGTCTGACCACAGGGATCCCATGCATAGGTATACACATCCACCATTTTTCTAGATCGACATCAAAACACGAAAGTTTTCTTTAAAACTAGTTCTTGATAGCATAAATCTAAAAATGCATAGATGGTAGATTTTAGCAAGGTCACATAAATGTTTTCACACCGCATAAAGACATTGGAATAAGAAGCAAAATGAACATTTAAAATTATCCAGAAATTTGACAGCAGTGAGTCAAGTTCTTTTAAAATACATACAGATAAGGCATTCAAACGTATTCTGACCCGTAGACTTGCACATTTAAAAAACATATCAGCAGCTGGAGCACTGGAGGAAATAAAGAAAAAGAGTATTAACCATCAAACTAGAAAAAACACAGAGTATAAATGCTTACAATCCATGAACAAAGGGGACACTCAGAATTCTTTTGGGAAGTATTGCAACCCTTGAGACTTTTCAAAGACCTAAAATCGATATCTACATTCAGGGCTCTTCCCAGGAAAAAACAAATATAGAGAAATAAAAGCACCCAACTAATTTCCACAAATAGCTTAACCACCTAAATGGGTAAACGCCTTCATAAAGAGCCATCATCGTATCTGTTCAAAATTGAGATACCCTCCTCCCCAAAACGCACTGTATCATTGTTTTCTCCATTTATTACCCAGCAAGAAAGTAACCACCATGCTTTATATTTAGAAAGTAGAGGACAGAGCTCCCACGAGTCAAAGAATTACTGTCATTCAGTTACATGCTACTTGGATACTAAACCCTACAAAAACACTTACAACGTGGTAAAATATTCCAAAAACACCAGTTAAATTATAAAGAGAAAAACCTTTAGGACAACATTTCTCTCCCTTGTAAATCCGGAGAGTAAGCCATCCAAGAAGCTCCTGTCCAATCTCTTCAAATAGAAAGGATCACCCATAGGAATGGGACTTGAAGACCCTGGGGAGTCGTGTTTTACCCAGGTTGCAATGGATTTTGTTTTGAGTCATATCAGACGGATCCACATTTGTATTGGTCATGGCTGTGTTATCATCTCATCATGGATCTACGCTTGTGTCTAGTAGCCATGATTGTGTTTAGTCGGTCATTGATACCATGGATCTGCATTGTATTGGTTGGAAACCATGTTGTACGTCATATGAGACTCTATTCTCAGATTCAATTGTACTGCAGCAACATCCTTCGTCCGACGAGCCATTGTCATTCCTTCTGTCAAAGCATTTCACTTGTCCAATTTCAAACAACTTCATGCTTTGGGGGGCATTCTGTTACACCTAAAATCTTACCATCATGAGTCTCAGTGTAAACATCCCTAAAGTTTCCTTGGCTAAGTCATTAACTTGGAAGAGATGCAAACTCATTTATACTAGGTTTTGAGAGGTCGTCACAGGTTTTCCTCATGCAACCTGCGACGTCGTAGGTTGGCCTCTTGCAGCCTGGGACGATGTCACTTAATGGACAAAAATAGCTTCTTCGAGGCCATTCTCGAAGCTAGATTATATGGATCCCTATCCCTGAACATTTGGGAGAGTTGGTATTCGGTTCCTAACCTCTTGGGAAGATCCCCTATCTCTCTCCTACCATATCTCAACCTATCCTATCCACTTAGTCCTATATAAGTGAAGCTCACTCCCATTCCAAAGGGAGAAAGTCTATAGTGTCTACATGCTGGTGATATTACCTTAGGAGAGATCTCTACTCATCTATTGGGAGACTCACACTTCCTTGGGAAGCTTTGGCATTGGTTTGATCGGATGAGGATTGCTACGTCAAGTCAATGGTTGTAATATTTCTATCCTATGTACTTCCCTTTCAATACAGTAATATACGTGCTTTCCACCAAAATCTCATTGTGTTAATGATATCTTGTGTAGTTTGCCTGCTTGACTACTTACTTAGATCTATTATTGTGTAGATGTGTTTTACTTGTTTTGTTGTTTTGTTATCTTGATAGGTTTTGCAGCTTATATCTGAAGACCGTCAAGCTTGGAGCAACATTCAAGGAGAAAAGGATCAACGATCTATAAGGTAAATGTATCTAGTTTTTTGATATCTAATTAGATCTAGGAGAGTGATTTATATTCTATTCTATTTGTTCTAGACTCGCAATGAGCTAAGGAGATCATGCCTCGAGTCCGCTCTTGGTAGATTGTCCGTCAAACAACCACTAACTCTGATAAATCTATAAACTCCCTTAGCCACTTTCCAATCTCAAAGTCCAATCCTCAAGTTTCCCAATCCCATCCCTCAATTATGAGTTCAAGGTTCCATTCCACCAAGTTCAAATTCTTCGACGATGTCCTCCACCCCTAATCCTATAGTAAAACAATACACCTCTTCTTAAAATGCTACCCACATTTAACTAGGTGAGATAAAATCAAATCCAATAATTTGGTAAGATTTACTAATAAGTATTTCAATGAACTTAAATTTTTAATGAAATTTTAAATAAATGTGTGTTCCTCTTATAATAATTATAATAAAATGTAACATAATTTTGAAATGAAATGTAAACTAAATCATATGAACAATAATTCACAAACGTACAATTTAACATGAAGGGAATGCGCTCAAGTAGCTACCACCAAAATGAGTCCTTTTGCCAAAAATGAACTTGAATAAATAGAATCCAATTCTCAACCAATAAACCTTTTCTTAAGTAGTATTTTCCCAAGCACTCTCAATAATATTAGGATAAATAATATAGCGTAGCATCCTATCTGAACACCTTTAGAAATTCACGAATGTGAAGATTACATCCAGCTCTTCCAAATGTCGAAAAGCCATGTAGTGATGTAACAATATGGAAAAAGAGTACTTTAAAATATTCTAAGCAATAATATGCTTAAGAGTCCTACCACAAACATTTATGGTACATACATGAAAGAGGTGCGAAATAGAAGCCTACTTTGTTAAGTACGACACTACAGTTTTGTGCATTGTTTACTTGCAGTGAAAACAAGTATAGGGAATGGAAAAGGGAACATGGAATGAAAGGCCCAACTTTTCTAGGAGACAAAAACTATTGTGGTGAAAATTATCTACCCAAGTTCGTAAGCACTATTTCATCTAGATAAGTCACATACATGATCAAATACCAACTTTTAATATTGAACATACAAGTAATACCGGATGACTACACATTAGGCTTTCAAAATATGCCTAGCATTATATTGTCAAGCTTACTTGATTGCGTTTTACAATTAATTTTTGTTAAGGACTTTTTATGGGAATCACTAAATTACTTGATTGCATTTTACAATTAATTCTTGTTAAGGACTTTTTATGGGAATCACTAAATTACTTGATTGCATTTTACAAATAATTTTTGTTAAGGAATTTTTATGGGAATCACTATATTTTCTTCTTAGAATGGTCTGGATTGTATCAGCTCTTGGTATAGATAGCAATCAACTAGGAATCATACATACCTTGAATAAATTTGTTCCTAAAATGGATTTGGGATAGGCATGTAGAATGAACACCTTTTTTGTGAACCTTGTAATTTTGTGAAGTATGATGTCGTTTGGTATGAGAAATCATCCTTATAAAGTCTAATGCAAACGCTAGAAAATGAATACCACTAAGCTGTAAACAAGAAGACAAATCCAATTTCAAAAAGAGAAATCAGTTGGTTGAGCATTAAATCCTACGATAGCCATAACAATCTACGACTATTAGCATAGATAGAAGCCTCTATGCAAAGCAGAAAGGTGACTATGGTATTATATCAGAATACGTCCTGGAAAAATATTTGTTTCGAAAGGAAACATCAATTATTTTTAATAACCAAGAAATACTCACAAACATGCAACACAAAAAAAATTCATAAATTGGACATCAACTACCATACAATATTTTTTAAACAAAGTTAGAAACGCAACTCAACCCTTATCTCAAGTGCATCAATGGACACTGTTTAGGTCATTATTGTTCTTTTGAAATATGTAGATCAATCAAAAAATAGAAACTAAAATTCAAAATGCTGATTATGATCCCAAAAAATAAAATAATGGAATATTTGATGCATTTCAAGACGGATCTTCTAAACACTAAAATAACTGGAGAACATCAAAAGCAGAAGGAAGAAACAAGGGAGAACCTAGGAAACAATCTTGGAGTTGGTTTGGAAACAACAATTGGTAGAGGATGCAGGTCCCAATCATTATCCATAAAAGGACTATATACTTTACAATGCATATATGTTTCACACGTCACAATCCCAATCAACCATGGTTTACTAGTTCCTCCATATTGAAGTACTAATATTTGGCTCAATTTCGTAACAACTTGTTGCGCAGAAGATGAGACTAACAACCCTATCAATGATCCTCCTTCCTTGGGCTTCTCTACAAGTCAGTTTAAATCACCCACGTTAAGAATTATACCCTTATTCAAACACCCTTCCATCGTTTGTTCCAATTCACTGAAATTCATAGCAATGTTGTCGTTATCTTATTTTTGGAACAGAAAACAGATATCTCTATTTCAATAGCAAGAATATGGACACCATGAAGCTGCACTAGGTTTTAACCTTTTTCTATTCTCTGCACAAGTTCTTTTATTACATCTTTAGGCTCTTTAGCCCCTACGAGAATCCGGTTCTTCTTCTTAATCTTTAGAAGGATTTTTATGAGTCTTCTAATATCATCATTTCTATTATCGGTGGCTTCAGCACCAACCCCTAAAATTTGAAGCCACAACCTACCAGGCCTAGCGCAGATGGCTAGCAGGGGTTGCCAAAAGCGTTATAGCCAACACTAGAAAACCAGAAAATGAAAACCGACCACCCAGTATAATAAAAGGCAACACGAAAAAACCATAAGTGGAAAATCGAACTTCACAAAGACGGGTGCTTGTAAAGCCAACGCCAGAAAAACCAGATCTTCATAAGACACAACGCAAATGGTTGTAAAGATTGGCTTGAGAGACATTTTCAGGGATTTTTTATAGTTAGTGTCGTTGTTAAAAAAAAATTCATGGTTAGAATCGTTAGGATGAGGATACGTACTTTAAAATATTCTAAGCAATAATATGATTAAGAGTCCTACCACAAAAATTTATGGTACTTATAAGCAAGAGTTGCGGAATAGAATCCTACTATGTTAAGTGCAACACTATAGTTCTGTGCATTGTTTACTTGCAGTGAAAAAAAGTACAGGGAATGGAAAAAAGAATGTGGAATGGAAGGCCCAACTTTTCTAGGAGACAAAAATTGTTGCAGTGAAAATTATCTTCCCAAGTTAGTGGGAAACATATATTGGTAAACACAAGGAAATGAATATATACCAATCAAGCACTCTTTCATATAGACAAGTCACATACATGATCAAATACTAACTTTAAATATTGAACATACAAGTAATACCAAACAACTACACATTAGGATTTCAAAATAGGCTTTCAACATTATATTAGGACTTTTTACGGGAATCACTAAATTACTTGATTGCATTTTACAATTAATTCTTATTACGAAATTTTTATGGGAATCACTAAATTACTTGATTGCATTTTACAATTAATTTTTGTTAAGAAATTTTTATGGAGGAGTGACCGAGGGGAAAAAAGGAAGGTTCTAGGGCTTTTACTAAGGGACTAAAATATGGATTATTTGGAGACATCATTTAGAGGTAAGCACTAACATCACATCTCTCATGGAATCTTTAACCACATTGGGGGAATTGGGATGAAATATATAAACTACACTATATGTTTCTAATCCAATGCAAAATACCCAAACCTATACCACACATCCCCTCACCCCTAGTTCAAAATAATCATCAATCTAGAAGAGAGGCATGAGTAAACCCACTCATCTCCACACCAGTTCGAACAGGGATTCACAGAGGGCTATCAAAAACACTGGCTGGTGCTGATCTTGAATCTGTCTTGAACTACCCTACAATCCCCATACTTAATAATAAAGGATAAGATATAGTTGGAATACTGATAGATTCTGGCCATTAAAACTAATCCCCTTCCAAAGGTTTCAAGCAATAGATCTCATATTGAATTTTGTTTTCCAGATATAGCAAAAGATCTACTAGTTTGGACCTAGTTCAGAGAGTATAGTATATATAGATATGCAAATGGAGACAAGGTAACCATAGAACCAATTGTCCAATGGTTAATTTATGGTGTTGGATCTGAGTAGTTAATGAACCTCTCTAGTCATGCCCTTTCATAAGTGGAAAGTTCCATATTACAAATATTTTGTGGTAAATGCTTTTGTTGGGTCCGAGTTACTTTATGTAAAAAATAATCCCCAGTGATTTGAGAAATTATCCTTTAAATTCCATCCTTAATGGTTTTAATATAATGAATATGAGTCACATGGATGGGAAATTAAATAGGGGTTTTTCTGTCATTGGGCTAATTCCCGAAGTAGTAGGTTCTTATAAAACTAGTAAGGTTAGTGTGATTGTTGGGACTACATTATTGTTTGTTTAGCCACAAAAAAAAGATATTAAAAAAGGAATATTGTATCATGGTTGCCTCTATATTTGCATGGATAACAGTTTTTTTTCATGGACAAGAATGGTTCTATAGTAACTACTAAAAGTGGTATAGTTTATATAAAGGTGACAAGTTAGGATATTTATTAAAAATAATAACGATGGGTTTGGAATGGGATAGGATTACCCTCAACTGAAAGGACTCAACCTATATGATAAGGATATTTTTGGAGGTCAATATTCTTCAAGCCTTCTCTCTATCTCTCCATACACTTTGGCAATAGGTGCTATTCGCTTCGGTAAGATGAATGGGGGAGGTTATTTAATTCAAGAATAACTATCTTCAGAACAATAAAAACTATATTGTTTCTGTGTTCACTCAATTCATGCCTCTGGCCTAATATTTATGCTAAAAATTTGCTTTAGATTAGTTTAAAAAAACTCACATTGCAACATTAAATAAAAATCAATCAAGACTCGAAATCCAAAGTATGCTCTTGACCGCTGCAGTTTAGTCTGAATAGTTGGGTCAATCAGAAAAGGACATAGAGTGACTAGTATTAACAGGAAGATCATTCAAATTTTCGATCTTGATAACTCAGGAGGTCGATTGAGGCTAACTATAGAGTCAACATGATGTCATAAGAAGGTTCATCCTTTCCTAGTTGGAAACTTGGTATAGTTGTCACAACTCCCAGTTCAAAGGAATGATTTAGAGTTAAAACAAACCAACAATTTACCCACTCGTTTAATACTGACTAATAATTTAAAACTTACAACAATCCTTTGCAATACTTTCACGACACAACACAGCAGCAATCGCATTACAATCTCGACACTGGTCATCATACGTTATAATTATTTAACTTAAATCATAAAATGTCGTGAATGTATTTATATCATGTGTTTTTATATTTAAATGAGTTGCAAATGGTTCCTTGTTGTAATATTTTCATCATCCAAACATTAACTCCTAGAATATCTTTTTGCTTTATATAGTTTAAAGCCTTAGATTATTTTTATAGGGACCACCCCCCTTGGCTTCGGTAGGAGTAGCCTAGACGGAGGAGTCAAGTAATCAAGTAACATCACTTGACTCTCACTTGGCCCCAAGGACACATCGAGCAGCTTGAAGGTTTCCTATCGCGTTCCTCCCAGGTGTGTATTAGGCAGAAACACTTCCAACTCTTTGTAAACTCACCACACTACTAAGTTATTGCAAACCAACAAAGAAAACACAATATGCAAATCCATAACAATGTGTGGATCAAATTTTCAAATTGGAATTAAAACACTTGTATTTCATCACATAGAACCAACATAAAATCCTTGGAGAGATACTTAACATAATTTAAACATGGTAAATAGTTTCCATTGGAGCATTCACCACCCAACAATAAGAATTTCTACTCGAATGACACCCTTGAGCTAAGGCTACAAGATGATAAATGCTTAAGGTAAAAATGCAGGCTCTCTCAATATAATGTGTAATAGATTTATGTAAAATTTCTTATTTGATTATGCACTCGAGAAAGCAAAGATTTAACATAGCTTGAATTAACACCTTTACGAGCCAACTTGCTTAGCATAGTGAAATACATCACAACTCTAGATCCTAACAAAAGTATAGTGTATAGTACTTAGTTACGCAACCTTGCTATCATGCTCATGAGTACAAGGCCTCTTTCTTGAACTACCCATTGGAACAAAGGCCCTAAATCCATGTTAACCTAGTTGTTATTTTGTAGGGGATAGTTACGGAAGTGCACTAGTAACAACAGATGCATCAATTTACTCAACAATAATAGGATAATCACTACTCACATGCAACTAAAGGCTTTCCGTAATTTCCAATTAAAATTTTGATCTCTGATGCGGGTATTTCATTCTCTTGTTAAGCATGAACTCCATGTGAGTGCTCTATTAAAAAAAGCAACCAAACAAGCAACAAAATACCTCCCCAAAAACAACTGTGGAAAAACCAAAAGAACCCCTTAATAATCTTAACAAAATATATATAGAAAAAAAACTAATAAATTTAGAAATTAAATATAAGCTAGGAAGAAATATCTAAATATCCTCAAAGATTTATTTTATTTTTCCACCTTTATCATTTCAAAAGGTAAAAAACTAACTAGCTAGTACTTGTAATATCATTATTCTTTACTACTACTTGTCACTTCCTTTGTCTTTCATTCTCCTTTACTACTTATAATATCATTATTCTTTCTTTCCCATTCCAATACAACAATTTTCAATGTATTTTTATATCTTTGATTTTTACTACTTATAATATCATTATTCTTTCTTTCCCATTCCAATACAACAATTTTCAATGTATTTTTATATCTTTGATTTTTTAAAATTATAAGATAAAGTGAATATATATTTATTTATTGTTAAGATGATAAAACCTATATCATAACAACTAATATTTAATAATTCTTAATCAATCAAAAATAATTTTAAATCTTACTTCATAATCATATAATAAGATCAAATTACATCTCATATATTATATATATATATATATATATAACACTCACAATACATTACAGCATATATGTGTCATCAATTCAATAAAAAGAAACATATTCTTAAAATATTAATAATTATATTGAGTGGTAGTCCACTAAAGTCAAGTCAAAAAGTTTAAAAGATTAACATACAATTTAATTATAAAACCATGTTTTAAACTATCTTCAATCAATCATAATGATTGAGGTAGGGTTTCATATAAATTGTAAGTGGTTGCTAGTGAAGAAGGTGTTTGACCTTAAAGTAACGCTTTTAGGCATCCCATGACACCATCACATGCACCATTCCACTAAAGCTGAAACTAATCCTTTTCAAGACCATTACATGTCAAAGAGCTTGGTGAATATTTTTTTACAGTAAACAGAGCTTCTCGTGGGTGGCAACTAGTCATTCTCAATTTTGGTTTCTCTGTTCATTCTCTTTCGGTTTATTCGGGCTCTGTCGTTCTTCGACATGACTGGACTGTTTTATAATATGAGTGGGAATCTTTCACGATTTGATGGCAGCAAAAAGAGGAAGGAAAGACGAATATATGTACCGATCAATTCAATCAGAAGCAGTGGGCACTCGTTGGACGTGCAGAGATTCGTAGTTTGTAGGTGCCCAACAATGAGATGTAATGAACGTGGGATATTTGCAGTTTGTAGGCACAAAACGATGAGACATAAAATTACAGTATGTCACCTCAACATCCTTTTCTTTATTCCTGACAATGAATGCCCTCAAAACTTTACTGAATATGGTAATGGCATAATAGTTTTTGTGTTGGGAAACATCCTGTCTGAAATACTCACAAGAATCTATATATCACTCTCAACGATTCCCTATTTAGAAGATCAAGTGAGTTTTCATTTCAAAACATTAATGTTTTTTTATGTCCTTACACCAAAATCAAAATCTATAGATATTGGTAAACATTTTATTTAACAATTATGTAAGGTTTGTGGTTACACCAAACCAAATCTATAAATATTAGTAAACCTTTGATTTGACAATATGTAAGCTTTGTAGTTACACCAAAACTTGTAGATGTTGCTAAACATTTTAAACCAAATACATAGTCCAAGAATCCTAATGTAGCTATCAATCCACATTATATTCTCGGAGTTGCAATACTCCAATAAAGATCATAAACCAAGCTGTGAGATCTTTAAAAGCAAGCGTGTCATTCCGCCAAAAAGCTCTAAACTTTTGTTTACAACATTATAGACATTGCTCCAAAATTATATTTATGTCCATTGCATACCATGGTTGTTGTCCTAGATGAGCGGAAGCCATCAAAAGAAAGCTGGAAATGGGAAGCCATGGAAGAACGTAAATCAAGCACTCTTAGCTGGTGATAGGCCTAGATATTATTATAAGATCACTGTGAAGTTGAACTCGCCAGTTGTGAAGCATCTCACTAACTTTTAATCAATCGAGTCTCCATAGTTTAACATATGGTAAAATATAGCATTAAAAATATGGTGCTGAGATTGCATATGATTCTAGAATTGGTGTTTTACACCTTAGAATTCTAAGGGGTAATGGCATGGTCATTTTGAAAATGCGATCACTCTGAAAGTACTGTACTCATGGTAGGCATTTTGAAATTATTTCTAAGGTTGTATTTTCTTGTTATATGTTTTCAGCTTCAACAAAACCATCTCCTTAACAACGATTACCTAGAATTGATCAACAACTAGCCGAGATTCCTAATTTTGAGTATATTATCAGAGGAGAATTAAATGAAGAAAAGAAAAAGTTGTTGTCATTACTTAAAGGAAACGATAAGCAATCAGAAGAAGGAAAACGGGCTCTCCTTCCTATCATCATGCATTCTACAATCCTGCATATTTATATAAGCACTATCTTGGAGAGCACGAGGATAGGCATAAGTTTAGAAAAGATAAATAAAATCTGCTTCACCTGCAAATAAAAGAAAAACAGAATTTCCTTAGGAAGCTTGTAAGGGAAATTGAAGAGTTGAAAAGAATGCTTGAAGTAACAGTCAAAGAAAAAGATCAGTCTTCTGAAGATGAGATGTGCCGAGATTCAAGAGAAGATGCACTTTCCCGTGAACCTTCCCTAGGACTTTTCACAGGTCCTAAAATGTACATTCAAGTTTCATTTGTTCCTCTGGATTTCAATCCCTATAAGTTAGATTGCATGGTTGGTTCAGGTTGTCAGATGAATTTAGCAAAAGGAAGTGAAATCCATTCATTCTATTGGGAGAAGGCTTCATAACACGGAATTGCTCTAGAAGGTACCCCTGTACAACTTTTGGGTAGAGTAGCAGACTTTCCTATTCAAATAGAAGGATGTACATAATCTTTATCCTTTAATATGTTGGATAGTGTAAAATAAGATTGTATATTAGGTTTTGAATTCCTAAATAGAGTGAGCCCTATTACTTTGACACTGTTAAGATGTTTAAATGTACCATAAAAGGAAATCTAGTTTCTTGTCCTTTGTGCTTTGAAGCTCATTTGAAATGAAAAAGCCCTGTGAAAAGAACAGAGTCGAAAACAAACATTGCATAATTGTTTAAAATGGAGAGATGCATTTGTAACATCCCGAAATTTCACAAAAATAAAAAAAATTAACGTAACATTAATTGCTTGAATTGCAACTTGCGGAAACAAAACAATTGTTAAACCTATAAACTATTAACAACTTAACAATAATGACACTTCGTAATTCTTAAACAAATTATGACAATAGTTCATTTGTACTAAATTGTAAATCTATAAACAGTATTTGAAGTCTCTTACGATACAGTTTTCGTGATAATTACTGACAGTTATGCTTTTGAATGTTGATGAAAGGGTCCTATGGGGTACCCTGAGGTTTACTTAGCTATGACAGCTAAAGCATTTGAACCTGTTTCTTTTTCGGAAATTCGCAGGTAAGAGTATTACGACGATTCAAGTACTTCAAGTAATTCTAAATATGTTTCAGCTAGCCGTCAAATGCATTAAGATAACTTAGAAGTACTTCTGTGCATGAAAGTTACTGATGGTATGGATCTTTAGTTTTTAGTTCATCAAGTGCTATCTTAACTATTCTTATAAATCACAAAATTCATTGCTATCAATATCTACACTAGATTTTTTGTAATGAAATCATCGAGAGGAAATACATACCCTAAGAACTCTAAAATACGTTCTAGATTACAAATGTAGAATTGCTATGAAGATCCTATTATCATTTCCATTTGTGAGAGTAACATATCATGATTGTTTATTACGTGGATGTTCCAACTTATATGTTGATTTACATCATAGAAACATGAGTCACCTTTTATTTTATATACATGCAAAGGCTAGAAGTCATCAATTCTCTAAGATAGTTTTCATATTCCAATATATAAGTATATGGTGATTTTTACTATCGTAACAAGGCTTCGATAAAATGTAACCATTAGAAAAATGATGTTACTAAGGAAATATGGGGAAACTTTAGGATTAGAACGTTTCTTTGTTTAATATTCACACTATTTATTATTATAGTGTAACAATGTAATTAGGGTAGCAATAACATAAAGTTACGACGTGCATTGTATTGATTCCTAACCTATATGCCGAATACCACATACTACACAAAATGCGACCTATGTCAAATGAGAAAATATGCATCGTATATATAAACTATGCGTTTGTGAACTATACATTGGGAATGTTATGAAACATTGTAAAACGGAACCCTAAATACAATACTATGTATTAGCGGAGATGAACATTGCTAAAGTATAATATTTACGCTAAGCAAAACACACCGATGCATTGATAATGGATGTTGACAGGTCTTTATTTCACTGCAGCCATACACTGGCAGGTTTAACGTGTCTGAAACTGAGCATTTATGCTCCCATCTAATTCCTTTGGTGGAATGTTCTGCTGGCTATCGATGTAATAGGTATCACGTGAAGATCTTGTGCAAGATGTCGAGATGTGCGATAATAACTTGGTGAATTAGCCTCCAACTGGACTCAGCGTTGGTAGAGTCATTAATGAAGTTCTGAACGTTCTGATGCTTCATAAGTTGTGGTGCTAAGTTGGCTTGATCTCACCCGTTGATCTGGATCAGTCTCGGTTTTGGGTCTTAAACCCTAACTACTCTTACTACTTCTTCGTTGGTATTATTCTTGTGCATTCATTTGGTAATACTGGGCTTGGAGAGAGGTCGACCGTCTTCATAGTTGTAGGGTATGATAACAGAACGTTTGAGGTCTCCTTCCTCGGGTTCGATGGTGAGATCTTCGGCTGAATATTGATGAATTCAGGTCTTAAATGAGTCTTTCGAGTGTCGTTTCAAACCGCAACATTCATTGTGATTTCAGAGAAGGGTTCTCTGGATTTTGCTGATATTTTTAGGGTTCAGTTTTGAACTAGTGGTTACAACTCTTGAGTGAACGGAGAAGATGAATTCAAGGCGTCTAAATCATTTCTCTGTTGCTGCTGCTAGGTGGTGATGACCTTGTTGTTATCGGCATTCCAACTTCATGTCTTCGCTGCAAGGTAACATGCTCGAATCCAATAGAAAATCATTTGTAATGTTTAGAGTTGAATCCTGTGCATTTCTTGTTTTTAAATTTGTTTTAACCTCTCGTCGATTCTATGGCAGGTGTGGACATTGTTTGAAGGTTTGCAATGCTGGATGCTTGGTGGGAAAATGCTTTCTTGCTCCACCCGGTAAACCTCGGTGGTTCAGAAAACCTCGTAGGTGCTCCTGGCATGGTTTTTACCAATGCCTGTTGTTGGACAAGAGCTTGATGCTCGGTCCATGGCAATGTTTTTGGCCAGTATGATAATTTTAATGTAACATTTTGACGGCAGATGATGAATCCTCGGCTTGTTTTGATAACTGGCTTAGCTATGTTTTTGTTTAGCATTTGCTTGAATGTATCAAACTAAGGGATGAACCCTCTGATGTGTTAATGATCATACAATGTTGCGAATTTAAATATAGTGCTGGTGTGATTTCTGTGCTTAACTTATATTGTGGTTTGACTTATAAATACGACATTTGATAATAGCCGAGAGCCATAGGCTATCTTGTTTAAAAAATAGAGAAAACATTTCAGTACTAATAATGTCTGCGATTCAAATATCAGCGTTATTTGATGTTTAAGTTTTGAAAGTTTTAAACAATTAAAAGAAAACCAAGTGGCTTGACCACTCGTTCTGATAGTTGTTCAGACTTGTATTTGTTTTGAGTGAAGAATGCTATCGATGGGTATTTTAATTCTACAACTGTAATATAAAAAAAATGATTTTGGTTTTTAATAAATCAATGGGTTCAAACCCTAATGAAGGGGTTAATTTCAGCATTGATTTTCTTTGAATAGTTGCAAAAGTAATTTCACCGAGAGGGTATTAACCCTTGGTCATTTGACCATAAAACGAATATGATTTCACAATTCTTGATACTGTTTATAAAAGCCTTGAATAGCTTTGTCATGTATAAGATATTAAAAATTGTATGTTGGCGAAATGAATGTTAAGTGTTAGGGTTTTTGTCAAGTATTTAGAACGTTGACAAAACTATTTTAAACTATGTTTATAAGGTTCTGATAATATGGTATGAGTTGACCAGTTCTTGTTTCTCCATTTAAATTGTTAGACACTATGAAATGGAAGTTAGTAATTGCATTTGTCATTGCAAATAAATTATTGTACAGGAAATGAAATAGAAGTTGTTGCAAGAGTTAGAAAGAAAACATGGAAAACATAAAATCCTAGATTAATCTATTACTTTTAAAATTTCTGAACCTAGGCATATATTCCTTATTACAGAATATTAATGATAAGAAACACTAATGAAATACAACAACATTAATCTTCTCATTCATTTGGCAATCTTCCTATCAATTTATCTACCTTAATTTTCCTCCTTTGTACTGGAGTATGATGCAAAAAACAACATGGGGAAAAATATAGAAGGGCATTATTTCTATCATTTTATCTACTTTAATCATGATTCTACAATTCACGGCTAAACCAGAATTCATTAGTTACTTCTGTAAAACAATATTAACAGTTTAGATCTAATGAATTACTATATCAATACTTTCATAAAATAATTTTAACTACTCAGATAACAGAAATGATGAGTAGAACTTGTAACGGTAGATAGGGTGGACAAACACCCAAGGAGGCATGTTCCTCCCAACCTTCTCCAGAAAACGCAGCCAAAATAGTTTCTTTCTTTGGACCCCCGAGCTTGCTTACTAAACCACTAAGTAGATGGAATCTGTGTAGAAGCAAGGCACTCAGTAAAATAACTTCTGCACTCAATAGTATCACTTCTGCACTAATAGTTTAACTTCTGCACTCAACAATGTAGCTTCTGCAGTCAGCAGTTTTTAACAGGTAGACTTACACCATGATCAATAACTCATCATATCCCCTCATCGAATCTCTTGGGTGCAAGCACAGAAAAACCCCAAGGTAAATTTCCTCGTCAGGAAAAGTGATGAACCTCAATTCATAATTCGATGGCTCTTATATAGACCTCCTAGGTCTTTAGTGGTTAGTTTTCAATAAATGAGCCTCAAGCTCCAGTCCCACCTTCCAGGGCACTATGACCACATTTCAAGGGAGTTTTCCCATACCAAGAGCTAGTTAGTTGCATCATGATGCTGCCACTTGTCCATTGCCTTTTACCCCAGATTCCATTCCACCTAGTGGGTCAGTAAACACTCTTTCAATAGTATCCTTAGGTGTTTGTCTTCTATTTAATTTATTTAATACTAAAATATTGTGCAAATTCCAGTCATCCTTGGACACTTGTCCAATATAAAACTTTACAATAAAAGTTAACATAATGTTTCCAACATAAAATGTTTTCCAGCAAAAAGGGGTATGTTATAGCATTGCCTATGCAGAAATGCATAAGGACATGGCCCTTGCTGATATCTCTGAAAAGCTTGAGAAAGCCTGCACTTCAGAAATCCCTAATTCTTTCTGGACCAGAGAAAAATATTTTGTTTCCCTTCATTTTGACCCTCTGGTAAAACATAAAGCAATGAAATCCTCTGCTAGATTGGTGTCTCCCTCGGAGAGAGAATTTTGTGCCAGTGAAATTAAAGAGTTGCTTTCAAAAGGGTTAATTGAACCCTCTAAGAGTCCATGGGCTTGCAGAGCCTTTGTTGTTAACAAACACTCAGATATTAAGAGAGGTAAGCCAAGGCTAGTTGTGAATTATAAACCTCTCAATACAGTGCTCCAAAAAATTAGGTATCCATTACCTGATCAAGCTAGTCTTCTGCAACGGATTACTGGATGTACTATATTGAGTAAGTTTGATTTGAAATCCGGTTTCTATCAAATTGGGATTGAAGCAAAGGATAGGTTTAAGACTGCTTTTTTTGTTCCCCGTGGCCAATATCAATGGAAATTCTTACCTTTTGGAATAAACAATGCCCCCTCTGAATTCCAGAAGAGAATGGAGGATATTTTCAGAGAAAATAGATGGGCGTTAGTCTACATAGATGATATCCTGATATGCTCTAGGAACTTACAAGATCATTTAAAGCATTTACAAGAATTTTATCATCTAGTTTATAAGCATGGTGTTGCTCTCTCAAAGAGAAAGATGGAAATTGGAAAGACTGAAATCGACTTCCTCGGTTTCAAGATAAACAAAGGGAAAGTAATTCTTCAGGAACATGTCTTAAAGGTGTTCTCGCATTTCCCAGATCAAATATTAGAAAAAGTTCAGCTTCAGATATTTTTGGGAAGTCTCAACTACATCAGACCATTCTATAAAGGGAAAGCTGAAGATATGCATATCCTTAAGAAAATATTGAAAAAGAATCCCCCCAAATGGTCTTCATATTTGACTATTGCAGTCCAGAAAATTAAAACAAAAGTGCAGCAACTCCCCTCTCTCTCTCTCTTCCCCAAGGAACTGTTAATATTGTAATTGAAACAGATTCTTCGACAAATGCATGGGGTGGAGTTCTAATTGAAAAGCATGGTGAGAGAGAAGAGATTTGTGGCTATGCCTCGGGATCATTTAAATATGCAGAACTCAATTATCCTTATAGCCACAAAGAAATCCTTGTTGTTAAAAAGACAGTCAATCATTTTCGTATATTTTTGAATCCTGTAAAGTTTCTAGTTAGAAATGATTTGAAAACAATTCCTGGGATATTTAAGAATGAAAATAATATGGCAGAGAATAGTTCTAGGATTTTAAAATGGTTTTTATGGTTACAAAATTTTGATTTTGAAATTGTTTATAAGCCTGGTTATCTTAATTGTGTTGTTGATATGTTAACCAGAGAAGAGATCCATACTCAAGCTTTGCCACTTAGTCATTCTCAGGAAGGCTTGTTCATGGATCCATGGGATGCATCCTTGACACCAGAAGAGCGTCAACAATCTTTAGAGCATACAAATAGAACAAAAGTTGAGAAGTTTCTGTCTTTAAATCTGATAAGACAAATTCAAGAGTCTCCACTTAAACTCCAAATTTTGGAGAAATGGAAAAAGATGTCTTTCTTGGTCTAGAAAAGGAACAAGACAAATTAATTGGTTGTCGAGAAGTTTGTCTAGATTGTAATGAATAAGACGGCATAGATGTGTAGTATGTCAACTTAGGACATGGTGATCTCACCTGGACCAGATATAGTAACCTTATTCTTCAATTCCACAGAGAAGAAAGGGAAATAATTATATGTGCATATACATCAAATCTTATCAACAATAAATGGTCACGGTGGACTGAAATATTTTTGGATAAGTTTTGTCCACGAAAATATTGGGTTCAACGGAGGGCTAATTTCATCATCCACCACCAACCTGATATGCAGGTTGCAGACCAGAACCACATGTGGTTCAAATTTAAATTACGACACCTTGGAGGAATATATACGCTGCTTCGACATACTGTTTATACAACCCAGAATTTCATCAAAAGAAATCAAGACAACAAAGTTCACACCAGAAGGATTCCCCTTAACTATAGTGTGGAATCAAATTTTCAGGGAAATTTTATGTGTGAACATAACCAAGTTATGTTTGGGTCGTACGTTGAGCAATTGTTTGACTATACTCTCTACCCATACATTATGCCAGATTAACCTGTGGATTCTGATGGGGATCCTTTTGATTATCCATTTGGTGGAGTGGATCTCGGTGATGGCCGATAAATCTGTATCTTTCTGCACGGGTGGAACCCCTATGAATGATTGAAAGGCATGGTGGGACGCCTTCATAGGTTCCACATTGTAATAATTTTATTTTTATGTTGTCAGACTGTATCTATCTGCAGGGGTAGGACCCCTATGATTGATTGAAAGGCATGGTGGGCCTCCTTAATAGGTTCCACATTGTAATAATTTTTATGTTGTCGGACGTATGTCCCTTTGTATCAAAAGGTGAGTCGAATCTGTCTTAATGTCTATCTAAAGTAATTTATTCGGGTCCCCATATGTATGTTAGACCACTTAAGGGATGAGATAATGGATTTCGTTGTCCCCACACTCCACCCCGAATCTTTACTTTTGACTGAAAGTTTTCAGTCAGGAGTCACCGGGAAACCAACTAGTTTTTGTATAAATAAGACTCCAAGGCTCTTATTTTGGCATTCGATTTTGGTAAATTGAGAGATTTGCAAGTATTTGAGTCGAGGTCTTTGTATCCTCTGTGCCTGCGCTTAGTGCGAACTGGCTTACAAAAAGAAGATATCTCAAGTGTAACAAGTCTATAAGAATTCAGAAGTGTATGCTCTCCCTCTGCGCTTCGAGTGAATAGTTGGGATCAAAATCTATCTAGTCTTCAAGAGTGATAATATCAGTGATGATATTTGCATCTCAAAGACGAACTGATAATATGTATGTATGTTTTGTAAGAGTTTAGTAAGCATATGTTGGTGTTCCAAGGAAGCATTGGATTAGACTTCATCTTTGCTGATGCTCGAAACATAAACGGCCCCAGTACCTTGTGCTTAGAACTTCGTTTGTGTATGTAATAGCATATCTGTAAATTGAGTGTGAAAGACTTAATGAAAAACAAGCAAGTTTTCTAGAGAAATCCAAAAGAGATCCTGGAATAATTTGGTATGAGAGAAAGCACCAGTTGGCCTTTTGTGTTGTAAGTCTCAGCATTTATATTTTGATCTTATGCTATACAAGTTAATGTATCTCTGCATTTTTGTTTAGAGTCTGATATATGTTTCCTCATCTTTGAAGTGAAGGTTCTGTGTTCGGTAAAAGGGTGTCCAACTTCTGGTGAGGTCATAGCCATAGGATAGGCATCGTAAATACTTAGTCTCCTCTTTCAGAAAGAGTAGTAGGAACCCAAGTGAGCGAATTGCCCATTTAATGCCCGATAAAGGTAAGTGTTCCATGGACCCTTCAATGGATTCAGTCTCGCTCCAAAACTTATACTGTCAGACAGACAACGATACAGAAGTATTTGTAGCTGAAAGGCGCTCCTCTTTTCATCATGAGAATTCTACATCTTCTTCCATAATCAATATTCAGGATTTAAATCCTTCCGCAAATTGGAAATTACCAGCCATCTTACCTTCTAATGTTTATAAGTTATCATGGTGGAAATATAAAACTCACACTCAAATCAAATTTAGCTCTATTGATGTTTATTTTACAGATAGAGATGAGCCAATGCATATTAATTTATTAGATAAGTCCTAGATAGATTGTGTTAAAACCCAAGGATATAAGTATGCCCATCTTGGTGCAATTAAACTTGGCCTTGGTCCACTAGTTCGACCCTATCTTCCAATTTCTTCTTTGTGTGTAGCCATAGACACTCAGCATATCGATTTCTTTGATGCCATCATCGGAGGCTTTAACGCTCCCTTACATAATGGCCCATGTTTTCGCACTATTTTTCCTAAGTATTCCGTCAGCCTTGATGATCCCTATATCTATGATTTACTTAAAGCATATATATTACCACGTGGATTTAAAATGGATTCTGGATCCAAGATCATATAGCTCAAATCCTATGTTCTTGTTTGCTTTGGAAATGATACTCTTCCCCCGCTCTGGTATAAGGTCCATCAGAGCTCGCACCTGCATAGCATGGTGGATACTGATAAATCTAAACAAACTACTCCAGTTACTTTTGACTGGACGAGAATAAATTACCCTAAAAAATGGGAAGTGAAATATAAAGAGCTAATGAACCAATATAATTATGTACAGAAAATAGAGTCTCTTGTCAATACCCTGATTTATTTTGATAGATCCTCCCACTCATTCTGAATCCCCGAAGGTCGTCCTAATCCCCGTTTTACTCCTCCTCTTCTCAGGACCCCTTCTGTGAATAATTCTAACTTTAATAGGCATGAACCTACTTCTTCTACTTCAATTCAGCCATCATTTTCTAGAGTCTATGGCACTAAACATAAAGGTCAGCACTCAAACTATCCATCCTGCAAGAAAATACTCCACAGATTGAAGCATAATGTGAATAGAGAATTCCCGAGTCTCGATATGTTTTCATATTTACCTCAGAATGGATCTGGTATGGAAATCACCTCTGTTAAAGGTGATAAATCATTTGTCCCTGGAAGAAATATTCCACAGGTTCCCTCCAGATAGTTTTCAACTGATGGGCAAATTAAAAAATAATTCATGCCTTATAAATATTATATTCCATCTGAAATTGTCTCAGATGAAATAATGCTTGCAAACTATGGAAATTTGCAACAACATATCACGACACAAAATATGGATGATATGGCCATGGATATCATTCAGTTAAAGAAAACACTAAAGGATGAGCATGATAAGATATCAATGCTCCAAACCAAACTAGAACTTCTGGATCATTTGCTGCATGATAAAGAAGAGATAAAAAATGTAATAAATACAACCTATGACAAGACAGAGAAAATGTTGAATGTCTTGAGTAATATTTTGACCAAAAATCAAGAAATGAAAAAGAGAAATGGCTCAGTCAGCCAGGAAACAATGGATCTTGCACTAAAAGGATACCAATGACAACACTCTAAAAGTTACTTGTTTGGTATGATGAGTGTCCAAGGTGAGGATGACAGACCATATTTTAAGTTTGGTCAAGATGAAGAAGAATTCCAAGAGATACAAAGCTTAGTAAGTCAATTTCATAGAATGCCTAAGGCATTACCTGAAAAATATATGGCTATGCTTAAATTCCCTTCTCACACAAAAGAGACCCAAAATAGTTCTGGGGTCAGCCATGAAGTTGGTTCTTCCTCCTTTACAGGTCCTCCTCCTCCCACTTTTGATTTAGAAATGCAAGATTCCTTTTCTGCTCCTTCTCACAAATTCCATTTTGGAATAAATGGAATAAATAACCTGATGTCACATATGCCTAAGCAACTCGTTCTAAATATCCAATGTCAGTCGCGGCCAGAAAATAAGTCAGCCATACAACTTCTTGGCCAATGGATTTTATTTAAAAAGACCCAAGATTCAAATATTTATGGTCAGCAACCCACCCTGTGACCATTAAATGGGTTTTTTTTGGTTTTTGTGTTTTTGTTTTCTTTTTTGTTTTTGTTTTTTATTATTATTTTTTGTAAAGGGGCTTGTTATTTTTGTTTTTTTAATAGTTTTTTTTTTAAGTTTCTAAATATTTTTTCATTTTTTTTAGTTTTTTCAAATTTTAATTTATTTTATCTTTTGTTTTTTTGTTTCTTGAAATTTTTTAAACATTTTGTTATGTTTTTTTTGTGTTTTTTATTTTTTATTTTTTTTAATTCACAATTTGTATGGTTTTTTCATTTTTTTTTCTTTTAAAAGATTTAAAAACCCACTTTGTAACCCGACGAAGGAAAGAAGTGCTACTAGAAGCACCAACTTTCGATTTAGAGGTTAATTTTGGTTTTTCTTACATGGGAAGTGGACGGGCTTTCAAAATAAGTGTAAATTTAGCCCCGAAAAAAGAACAAATGATACGAGTAGCACCACTTTTCAACTCTAGCCTTAAAAAATGCCTCAAAATGAAAATGTGTGATACTGGTATCAACCCTTTTTGAAACAGAGGTAAAAACAACTACTAAAATTAGGAGAGAGAAAAATGAGAACTATGTCGAGTTCTCGTTTCATAGTATAAGTGGTTAAAGCCGATGATGCAGATCAGCAAATACTGCATGCTTTGGGAAAATATTTCTATGGCCCTGACGATAAAGAAGACTATGAGCACCTAGCTTCTTTATTCATGTCTGCAAGAATTTGTAACCTAAGTCAAAGTGAGAAATACTTCTGCTATATGCAAAACCTTCTTATCTCTTCAGGAAAGTTGGGTGAACTAGCATACTTAAAACACTATCTTAGAAGATTTCCTGGTAATGTTCCAGATTTTGTGGAACAATTTCTAAAAGATAAGAATATTAATCTTCGTGGACTCTCATTAGCACAGCTCCATGCTTTTATCATGGAAACTTGGAAAGAACATAGCCTAGAAAACAGAGTCATTCGGGATTTCAAAAGGCACCAATCTATGTATTCCCCTAGATTTTGTAAAGATGTTTCAAAAATGCATGATTAGGGTTGTGGTGCTTACAATAGAGGGAATTTCAGAAAAGAATCCAGCCACTACAAGAAGAAAAAGAAAGGATTCCATACAAGTGCTCCTAGATATCATACTGACAAAGGCTACAAGCATAAGACTCCCAAGTTTTATAAGAAAAAATTTTGAAACCCATTCCATAAGAAATATTATGTTAGGAAAAGGTATGAGCCAACATACAAATAATTTTTTTTTATTTGTGGGAAGAAAGGTCATCGAGCAAGCAAATGTCCACAAAAGAAATCCAAACCAAAGCTTGCGGCTTTCTCCGAACATCTAGATCCAGCTTGGTGGGATCTTTATTTTTGTTAAAAATATCAATACCCTTATGGAGAAATTATGTTTCTCCCTGATGATGATTCTTTTGATAATGATTCTGATATCCATCTGAATAAATTTTCTCCCTCCAGTTCGGATTCTTCCTCTTCCGAATCTGATTCCGCCTCAGAAGCAAATTTAGGGGGGTGTGAGGGACCTCCAGACTTTGATTTTTCTTGTTATCTGTTTTCTGCTTCAACAAAACAATCTCCATTTAAGAGTCTTTCCTTCGAGAAAGTCGAGATGTTTCATAATTGTGAGAGCTAAAAAGTTAAAGTAATGGAACTTTTGGAGGAAGTTCGTTGTGACAGTAGCTGTGATGCAGCATTGTATATTTTTTGTCACATAGGCTAGCCAACTAGAGATGGAAATGTGTGTGACGTGCTGCTGTGGGATTTATAGAACCATCAAAATGGAGATTGAGACCTCTAAAGCATGTAGTTTCAATGCATGACATTTGAACTTTGATCAAGCTATAAAGATAGGAAATGTTACTAGTTTATGTAAGATGTATTTTTTTTTATATAAAATGTGTAACATCCCTCCAATTTAACCCTAATTATTATTATTATTATAGTAAAATAATTATAATTATGTAAATAGGCCATGGTGAGGAGCTCAAGGCCAAGGCCCCACCAGTGGACCTCGAGTTAGTGTCATGATTATAAGTATCAGTTAAGACTACAAAATTAAGAAAAGTAAATGCGACTAAACGATGAACGACCAAACCCATCCAAAAGAAAAGATGAGATGGCAAACAAGCCATGAGATCGAGTTTTCTAATGACTAGGGCACATGAAGATGATAATATGTTTTACTTAAATGACTTAAACAATTAGGGCGCCATACGAATGGAGTTTAGCCCTAAGTAGAAGACCTAAACTACTATAGTTAAATGGTAAACTTTTGCGGCTTCGACCTAATTCCACGCATTTAACCTACCATCCTAAAGGGAAAATCTAACGGCTGTTATAACAATTGGGTGGCTTGCGACAAGGATCTAAGTAACAAGTCTTATGATAAATGATGAAGCCGTATGACATTAAGATACTTTGACCTAATTATCCTAATCCTATTATGAGTAAGCCATGAAAATGGACCTTATATATATATATATGTGTGTAGCGGGAGATATCATATATATAATTATAAATATATAAGATTATAGAGTTGAGGTCATTATTAAATTATATATTGAAATATGTGTGTGCCTTACAAGAGGGGAGAAAAACGTTGGTAAGTGAAAAACCGCCACTTGGCTATCGATTTGAGGAACCATAACATAAGAGCTTGAAGGGGAGGCTTGGAGGAGAACACATAGGCATAAAGGAGCATCATGGAAAGGCCACTAATACATGAAATTTTCCATCAGTGGCATGCATGAGAAACGCCCAACTTCTGCTTGTTTCCAGATGTATATCCATGCATGAGGGAGGTCGATGGTGGGTGATAACTTGAATTATATCTATTCGCTCATTGTTGTCTGGGATGCTTCAGTTTTGTTAAAGTTTGGTTTCATAGATCAACTATATAATATGCTACGGTTAAGATGGCTGGGCATTATCTAGGGTGAGGCCATGAGAGGCTAGACGCCCTTCTAGTTGATATGTATAATATATATATCTATAACTTTATACAAGTCACTTATGGATGTTAGTTGGTGGATGGCGTAGAGGGTTCGGTAAGGATATTGGCATACTTTTCCTTTCGTAAGATTTATGAATAATTTGCAGGATCATTTTGTTATGCTGTGTTATCTTTGAATACCCTTGGTATTGATGCGTATGGCTTCCTGAGGGAAGGTTACGATTTTACAAAACCCTGCACATTTATTATTTATACCTCTTAGTACCTTCCGATGGTGCACTGTGGTGAGAAGGGATTTCCGTCTCTTCTCTTTTTTTTACTATAGATGCATGTAAATTCCTTTGGCACAGTGCCCAGGGCGTGGGAGAAGATCTCTGTTTATTTCATTTTATTATATACATTCTATGATGCATGCATTGGTGGGGTAGCTGCGCACAGGCTGGGGAAGGACATTTGCCTACTCCCTTCTCATATTTCATTTTGTTGGTGCATTATATATTGGGCTAGGTTGTTGAAATTTATATATTGCATGGTGCCTCTTCTCTCTGTAGTTGGGTTATAGGTGCATGCATTTGTTGTCATCTTGTATACACATATAGTGTTGAATGCTCATTTTGGAGGTAGGGCGTGGACTTCGGGGGAGAGGCAAAGAGAGTGATAGCACCTCTGCATCAGAGTGATGCATTTTCCTTGCTACTGGGGTTCTTTTTATATTGTTGTGGTTGATTTGTATAGGCGGGGGGAGAATTTTTTATACTTGCGTATTTTATGCCTCTTTCCTGTAATATATGGATATTGATCCTCTCTACTTAGTGGTTTGATATCTGAAGTCCATTATCCTTCTGCACGTTTCCTTTGATCATAGCAAGATGGCGCTGGGGAAATATCCCCGCATTCCTTCAGTTTCCTATACTACGTGCATATATTCTTTGGTTGGATATATATATATATATATATATTAACTTTATATGATGTATGTCTATTTTTTTGCCAATAAGTCTTGGGAATGGATGGCTGGTGGAAGCCGATCCATGGATACTTGTGCCTGACATATTATATATTATGTATTGGATCTCCTTGTGTATGGATGATGTTGATTTTATGTTGATTGCGCAGATGCTCAGGGTGGACCCCCGTTGCTTATTTATCTTCCTGCTCGGGAAAAAGATTCAGAGGCGACCTCACGATAGAGGACCTGCCTGTTCTTTAAAGGTTCCCTACATTACTTTAAACCTCCTACTGCTAATGACAGGATTTGCTAATAATAGACCCAAGTGTGTGTGATAGCGTGAATGCTGTTAGTTGCTCTGTAGATCACATTTTTGTATATATATAACTCGGCCTCACGAATTTGAATGGGTGCCCGAAACCTTGCTTGTCAGGTTTGATTGGAAAGGAAGATCCCATGCTTTAGTGAATGTCTGGATTTGTTGTTTAATGTTTATGATAGAACAGAGGTGGCCTCACAATTGAGGACCTTCCCATTTTTCTTTACTTGGTTTCCATTGTTATTTAAATCTTATGTCCAGAAAGGTCAGAGGAGTTGTCTTTTTGTATTTATCACTTTCACCTATCTTTTAGATGTTGAAATGAATAAGAAAAGTGCATACGACTTCAGTGCGGATCAACCCTGTGTTTTTGTGGCTTGCAAACCCTTGAAAGCTAAAGCATAAGGGCAAAGTCCTGGAGGTTGGAGTTTTGAGACTAGATGAATTAAGTTGCTTGAATTCTTTTCTAGTTGGATGAGTGTAACTCATCACCTAAACTTAATGATTTATTTTGGTACTAAATATATTTGCTTACCCTTAGTTAATTGCACAGAGGTCCAGAGGATCTTTGTTTCCTTTTTAATTACCATACACACTATGCGCTATGGCGCATGTGTAGGAAGCCCTGGTAAGTTTTTCTGTCGATACATCATTTACTTATGCAAGAAGTACTGTATGGACTATGCGGGGTTGCAAATCCAATTCCTCGGATGATACCCCTTTTTATTATATATAAGTTGAGTATATATATGTTGGATATACCTTTGTATGCTGAAGGTATCGGTTTTCTTTTTCCCAGAACATGGTTGGGGATTGATCCCAGTATAAGATATTTCTTTTCTTCTATTGCATGTAGACATTTTCACGTATCTGTGCTGAGTCATTATCTTAAACATTTTATGGTTCTTATTTTAACAGCTGCAATATACTACTCAGTGCCCTGCTCATAAGATATTAGACATATATAAATATATGAATGTTCTAGAGTCGCATTTCAACCCTTCTTGATAAGATTTCGTTGGCAACCATTAAATACTTGTGTAGGTATCTACTAGATTTGCTATATTACTCCAACGCAGAAAAGTTTATATAAATTCGTAGTTGGACAGAACAGCATATATGTGCTTTTGAATTAAATATGATTAATTGATTTCCAAGTAATTCCTCTCTAGGGAGAGTATTGAATCACCATTACACTTTACATATGAAAGGGTTAAAAATGTGTTTTGAGCACTAGTTAATTATCATCTAGTTTTGTGGGAGAACTTCAAATCATTGAGTTGCACCTCATAAAAGCCCCGAGAAAAGAGTTTGATTAAAATATATCGTTCGTATAAGAGTAAGGAATGCATAAGAATGTATCCCTAATTGTTACACTACCCTTGTGTACACATTGAAGAGGAAGGGTATAACCCTTAGACAATGAGAATGACGAATCCAATACTTGTACCAAGTTGTTAAATGTTGACTTGTTATACATGTTATATTCCGAGATAGAACTCTAAGATGTCTTGAAGATACTCTCGGTGAGAGAGGTTCATGCAATGTCCTTGTTGTTGTTTGTAAACCATGAGTTTGGTTGTGGCAACTAATTTTCTCTTGTAATCCTACTACTTTTCTCTAATAATAAAAGATGCACACACTTTTGTGGACTAGCCCGTGTATGGGTGAACCACATTACTCTTGGTATCCTTATGTTTTCTTATGGTGTTTCTCAATATGCCGATGCGTATGAGTACTTAAATTCCTTCTTAAATGTTTATGATAAGGCAAATATGTTCACTTTATGATTATGTTAATATGGCTATCACTTATGATGTTCTCTTGGTTCGATCAACTGATAAAAGGTGTACATGTGCATTTCATCTATTCTGTCTATGTTGACTTTCTTTATGCAAGCAAATGTTTTAGCAATTGATAACTCCTAATGTACCTTTATTTTGTCATTAGTTGCTTGATGATGGCGAATATTCTATAGTTACAGCTAAATATGGAAAAACGGTTCAGTGAAAGTATAATCGTAGTCATGCTATCCAGCTAAAATGTTGCATGATGTCAAGGAATTGTTTGGTGATGTAGAGATACGTTGTCAAGAAAATAATTAAATTCTAAGATGTTGCTCTATTATTTTATAATGTTTAAAGGATGAAAAAGGAGTTGCAAAAATAGGTAAGATGCATCACCCAATATAGATTTATGTCATTACACGTCATTACGACATGTATGGATTACGATATTTTCTATGTTGTAATTATCTAGGAAATTAAATAATTGCGAGATGTTTAAATGTCGTTTTTATTTTTAATAGTAATTTAAAATGCCAAAATTTTATACTTATGTGTAGTAATTTGAGTGAATAGTCCTTTTGGAAGGATTTTTAATTTTTATAAAAATCGGGTATGTGACATGTGGTATCAGAGCTATAGGTTACAGCACTCGGGCTTGATGGGCTCAACATGAAATAAGTGGGTGTTAAAGTTGACTAATCAAATTGTTTGGTTTCATTTTTGGATGCATGGGATTCGAATGGACGAGGAGTTAAGTCATTTAAACATGCAGCCGCAAGCTCTCCAAAAGGAGTAAAGATAAGTATTTCAGTTATTAAAGCAAAGTAGTTGATGTGCAAATCTAAGTTGATATATGAGTATTGTGTATCTTCAATTTGATAATATTTGGCTGACCCTTGTTAATGAGAATTGTTTTGATGTTGGATGTTAATGATAATACTTTGACCCTAACTAAAAAGTGCAGTATATATATATCCTTGTATATGTGAAGTTACATTTATGTATATGTGAAGTTACTCTTATACCAATGTGAAGTTATTTTTTATATCCATATGAAGTGATAGGATGTCCCAAAATATAGGCTAGATTATAAATGTTGAGATATTGTAAATAAAGGCATTCATCACCGTAGAATGCATAATATGGTCATCCTTTAGGATAGTTTATACTCCTATAGATCATAATGTGTTTTCAATAAAATGTGTCATGTTTAGGACTAAACGTGTTAAAAAGAATATGGGGAATTAGAAAGTGAAGCTTAGAGGTTACTTGATTACACTGTTGATAAGTATTGACATCTTGTTAAAGATTCGAATGTTATTGCTTAACAATTTTTTTATTTCATTTTAGAATTTATCTATTAAGGGAAGACCTTAAAATGTATTGTAAGCAGTGTTTTCTAGAAGCTTAAATAACTTTGTTAAGCAAATGATTGTAAGAGTTGTTATATTTTCGGATAAAGGTTATTGTGCACCAAGTTAATGGATCTTGTAAATAGTAGGAGTTTTGATTTTCAGGAAAGAAGAATCCTAATCCTTTTTGTAAACGATTGAGCATGAGATCCTTTAAACATCTAAATTTATTGAGAGAAGTCTTCAATTTGAAATGAATCTATGTACAATTAGCCGTTTTAAATTATGAAACTAACATGTTTATGTGTTAGCAAAAGAGTTGCATCAGAATGAATCTCGCATGTTCTAGGTTACAAGTCATGTGTAAGTCGCAAACTAATTACTGCGCTCGGATGATTAAACATTATTCTCGCTTATGAAAATCGTCATTTGTTAAATGAATAAAGATTATCATTTCTTAATATCAATTATACTCTATTCCAAGAAACTTCTTATGGTGTTTAAAATTTCAAGGACAAAGGTGTGTTATTGCAATGTTCCTAAGGGTTAAACTAGCCTTATTTTAGAAATACATTATGATAGACCTCTGTGGGGTAAGTTACAGTTTCTAACAAAGACTAACGAGCATCAAGATCTTGTTGATAGTTTGACAAAAAGAATTTTGACCTTGTTGTGATTGGTTGAGCATGGGGTCTTTTAAAAATCTTTAGATGGTAAGTCTCAATAAATCTATATGTGTTTAAGCTTTGATGCTAACATGTTTTCAGCATATTTGACCTCAGACTCACTTCAAGGATATTGAAGAATTTTTACATCAAGGTGAAGTAAATGCATAAGCTAAGTGAACGAGCATGCGTATAATGCTATGGAACTAATGTGCTCAATTGTCGAACAATTGAAGCAAAGAAATTTTTCTTTATTCATAAATCTTACGAAAGGAAAAGTATGCCAGTATCCTTACTGAACCCTCTATGCCATCCACCAACCAGCATCTATAAGTGACTTGTATAAAGTTATAGATATATATATTATATATATCGACTAGAAGGGCGTCTAGCCTCTCATGGTGCCACCCCAGATAATGCCCAGCCATCTTAACTGCAACATATTATATAGTTGATCTATGAAACCGAAACTTTAACAAAACTGAAGCATCCCAGACAACAGTGAGCGAATAGATATAATTCAAGTTATCACCCACCATCGACCTCCCTCACTCATGGATATACACCTGGAAACAAGCAGAAGTTGGGCGTTTCTCTTAGGTGTGAAATTCCTCATTTTATGAATTCTTTTAATTCATTATTCTCTCAAATATTTTCTTTAGGGTTTGCCATTTTTATCCAATAATAATTTCTTATTATTATTATTAAGTGGCATTTTCCCTACAATCCTTAGGGGACTATGACTCCCATCTCATTAATGTGCTGGTCCACCTAGTCATTAGAAATCAATTTATCAGATTTCTGAAATCACCTATGTAAAATGAAATAATACTTAGCAGAAATATAATAGCGGTTCAAAGTCCAAAATTAAGGTATTACAGTTTATCACTTGAAAAAACTATGGTGACTAACGTTTTTAGTCTCCTAGTCACTTATCTGTCATTTTGTACTAGTGATCTCCTCTCTCACATGGAGCATCAATTGATATTGTAACCTTAAATTATTCTTTCAAATATTTAACAACAATTCATACAACTTCAAATTAGATTCAAGTTCAATCCGTCGCATGAAATTTCACAATCATTCACATGGAAACTTACAAGATCATAATGGTGTGTAATTTTTTCTGTAAAAATAAATAGATTGTGATTCTTGGAATGCTAGGGTTTTCGCTCTGCTAGGGTCCATCGATCTGCCTGGGCCGCCATGGCCTCCCCTCCTCCTTCGGATCCCACCCCGGAGGAGATCCGCCGTCGCCTGTATCTCTCCTTTCAGGCCCTTGTAGCTTCCACTCCAAATCCTCTCGCCTCGATCCCTCCCTCCTCCTCCTTTGTCAAGCACGCAGCTACGCCCAAAATCTAGATTACGTCGACAACTTCTCGGATGAAAGCATTATCTCTAAGCGAGCGAGGTCTCATCGGTCAGTTTTTAGGAATATGGCCCTCGCCAAAATCCATGGATATTTGGATCTCCAAGAATTGGATGCCTCTCATTGTTGGGGCTCTACAACACTGTTTTTGCGGTAAGGGATTCTACACATTTCTTTTTGAATTCAAGGGGGATAGAGTTCTCATTTTCAGAAGTGGCACTTATTTCATGGGACCGATAGGTATTTATCTCAATCATTGGAATCTCTCCTTTGAACCTCATAAATACGTCCCCTCTACAGTCCCGGTTTGGGTCCGTTTACTTCATCTTCCCCTCCACGGCTAGAATAATGAAGCCCTCCAAGCTATTAGAAACTCCCTAGGCAGATTAATTGATAAAGTTGAACCTAAAGGCCCTCTCTTCTCTTGTGCAAGGATCTGCGTGGAAGTCGATTTAGAGAAAGGATTTCCTGAAGGAGTTAATCTCTTCATGGACGGGTGGGAATTATTCCATAAGGTAGACTATGAACAACTCCCCTTCAAATGCAGAAAACGTCATGAGTATGGGCATTTTGTAAAGAACTGTCCTAAATATATTCAAGAAGAAACAGAGAAAACCCAAGAAGAGGGGCGGCAACAAATTAAGAGGGGGAAAAAATCAAGCTCTACTCCAGCTTTCAACAACTCTGGAAACCAACAGGAAAAAAACAAGGAACAACCCAAAAAGAATAAGTGACCCTCTACCAGCAACCAATATGAAAACCTACAACCTGAAGAAGGAGAAATTCCAGATCTTGAAATCCAGACAAATGAAGACAGAATAGAAGACAGCGGGACTCAACCTCTTGAGACCCTCCACTTAGCAGTAATTGAAGAGATCACTGGGAACATTCCCATCGAGCCGACCTCCCCTAGGGGAACCTGGGTTGAAATGACGGCTGTTGCTGAAGATACAATCGAAAGAGACTCAGATAGAATAGTCTCCCCAGGAGTAACTTGGGATGAAATGGTAAAGCATAGTAGAACCAATCCAAAATTTTCTTCCCCAGGTCAAACAGCATCTCAAGAGACACAGGAGACAACGGATTTAGGACCATCCCTTTCCACTCGAGGAAGAAAATCTTTAAGACAACACGGAGAGCAAGAAACAAAAAGAGAGCTATACCTTGGGAGGCAGCTAAGCATAGAGGAAACAAAGCTTCTCCAAAATGTAAAAATCACAGGAAACGAGGATAACAGATCCCGAGCAGGATCCCATGCATCCAAGAAATAATGAAGATAGTCTCTTGGAATTGCAGAGGTCTAGGAAGCTCAATCAAAGTAGAACCTTTGAAAAACATCATGAAAATCGAGAAACTGGACATTTTGCTTATCCAAGAGAATAAGATAGAAAAAGAAGAGGTAATTAAACTCTCTTGCCTCTTCTGGAAAAACAGCATTGGAAAGGTCGTTAGGTCCAGAGGCACCTCAGGAGGAATTGCAACCTTCTGCAAATCATACAATATAAAAATTAGACTGGTAAAAGAAAACACTCACTGGCTCTTAACATAATTGAAAAACAACAACAACCAGGATTCTATCTTCCTTTGTAATGTGTATGGACCTACACATTATAGAGACAAACTGGCTTTCTGGAGCTCCTTACAATATTTAAATATAGAACTTCAAGGGAAAGATACTATCATTGCAGGAGATCTCAATACAACAAAGTCAAGCAGGGAAAAAAGAGGTGGCTCGATCGTTAGGGATCTCTTTGGAGAAAATATTGAAGACCTGATGGTTGATCTTGACCTTTTGGATCCTTTCCCCAAAAATGGGAAATACACTTGGAATAACAAGTGAATAGGACCAGGCCACATCATAGCTAGATTTCATCGTTTCCTGGTAAGTACCACCATCCTTCAAAAACATTTGCTTCCTTCTTCTTATATTATCTTCTCCACAACCTCTGATCATAAACCTATCTCTCTTTATCTAACCCCTCCCACTAATCTTTGCCCTATCCCTTTTAGATTCAACCCTTATGGCTTCACAATGTCAAGGCTCTCGATTTAATTCATTCTGCCTAACATTCTTCCTTCATGGGATCCCCTAGCTACATTTGGGAATCAAAACTTAGGGTTGTCCGATCCACTTTGAAAATATGGGCTATCTCCTCCTTCCCGAAGCCCTCCACCATCAAAAAAGACCTCCAAGCAGGACTTGACTCCCTTCAATTTAAAATGGAGCGTGAGGAGATCACTCAGCAATCCATTTCTCAGGAAAAAGCTCTAAATCTGGAAATTTTAAAAGCTACCAGACAAGAAGAAGAGATCTGGAGATTAAAATCTCACCAACTTTCGTTAAAAGGGGGAGACAAGAACACTGACTACTTTCATAAACAAACCAAGGCCAGAATGAGCTATAACTACATCAAAGAGTTAAAAGATAGCAACAATCAAACCATCTCTGGTTAGGATGCCATAAAAAAATTGACTCTTCAACACTTCAGCCATTTATAGATAAACAGTGGAGAAACAGACCCAACCTCTCAAGCAAATCTTCTTTTAGGGATTATATCTATTATTTCATAAAGAGAAAGTGAGAACCTTGAAAAACCCATCACAGAACAAGAGATAATTGAAGCAATATGGACCCTTCACCCTAACAAATCTCGAGGACCTGACGTATTTACAATCAACTTCTATCGAGCTGCCTGGGACATTATCAAAGAAGATTTAAGAAGGATTCTAAATTGGACCAGGAAAAAAGAGAAAATTGGTGGAGCCACAAGCTCTACTTTCTTGGCACTGATCCCTAAGGAAAAAAATCCTCTGACTATTGAAAGATTCATACCCATCTCCTTATGCAACACCTCCTATAAGATCCTCACCAAAATCCTTTCCAAATGAATAAAAAAGCTCATGGCCAAAATTATCTTGGACACGCAAGGAGGATTCATTGTTGGCAGACAGATCATGGATAACATTATCATCGTCCGAGAGGCCATTCATTCCAGCTTGAAACGTAAACAACAAGGTATAGCAATCAATCTATATATGGCTAATGCTTTTGATAGAGTAAACCACTTCTTTCTGTTTGAGATCATGCATAGAATGGGATTTTCCAAAAAATTTATAAGGTGGATCAAAGGCTGCATTAGCAACCCTTGGATCGCTCCTCTTGTAAGTGGCAGGCCTACTAGATTTTTCAAAGCCTCTCGAGGCCTCCACCAAGGATTCCCCTTATCTCCCTTCCTCTACATAATAGTTGTTGAATCATTAAGCAGGAAGTTGCAAACCCTTCAAGACAGTGGAGAACTCAAAGGAATAAAAATTGCTAGAGGTAGAAAAGTTGCAAACCATGCACAATCGATGATGATACAATCCTCCTGGGAGGGGCCTCTGTCACAATTGCTAAAAGGTTCAAGGGAACCCTTTCCATTTTTCTCAAAGCTTGTGATGGGAAAGTAAATGATCTAAAAACCAAAAATGGTTGGAACTGCCTTGAATGAACTATGGCTAGGATAGCTATGACCCTTGGCTATGAAGGAAGCACCAATAGGAATTCTTTCAATTACTTTGGAGTCCCCATTCACAAAGGGAAAAAGAAATCCTCATATTGGAAAGCTCTTGTTGAAATGATTAAGAAAAATATTCTCTCTCGGGGATCAAAATGGCTCAATCCTGCTGGAAAAATCATCATCATCAACTCCATTCTTGTAGCCTTTCCCATTTTCTCATGCTCAATTTCTTTGGCTCCAAAATAGATAATTCAAGACATCTCAAAGGAATTCAGAACTTTCCTTTTCCAAGGAGTAAAACCTAATGACACCAAAAAATTCCATCTTGTTAACTGGGAAACTGTTTGCAGCCCCAAAAGCTATGGAGGATAACGAATAAGAGACCTAGGGGCAATGAACCTTTCCCTAGGAGCCAAAATTATTTGGAGAATGATCTCTGGGAATACTGCATGGTGGAAGGACATTCAAAGGAAAACATACTTAAAGGAAGAAGAAAAAGATGTCTGGACGAAATTCCCTTAGTAGAGAACGATTCCCCAATTTGGAGATTATGTAGAAACACAGCTTCCATCATTCAAGATAGTCTGCGGTGGTCTCTTGGAAATGGAAAGCATATACGAATCTGGGAAGATAATATTGGCCCCTCCTCCCCTTTGCTCCACTTACATTCTTTTGCGGATATAAAGCTCTGGATGGATCATCAAAATATTTCTACTCTCTATGATATCTCTCAGTGGCATAGCAATGGAAGATGGGTGGGATGGAAAAATCTTGAAGTTCCAGATCTTTTAATTATGGACTACACAGTGTTGCAAACAATTCTTCAAGGTTCTACCTCGATCCATCTAAACTTCTATGATTCTATATGCTGGGGGAATCTGGGAACCTTCTCGGTCAAATCCCGCTACAAGTCCATTCTTAACCACCACAAAAACAACATCTGGATTGGATAAAAATCTGGAGCAAGGACGATCTTCCCAAAATCAACTCCTTTTACTAGATTTTAGCTCATCACAAGATACTTACAGCCGAGAATTTAAAGAAAAGGGTTATTGAAGGACCCTCAAGATGCATCCTCTACAACAGAAGAAAATTTGGAACACCTTTTCCTGGATTGATCCTTTACAAAAGAGGTTTGGCACATAGCCACTAAAGAGATCCACTTTAATATTACTCTTCTAACTAATTGGAAAGATCTCTTCACTTGCTGGAAATATTATTATCATGGCTCTCTCTATAAAAAACTAGACTTCTCCAAAGCCTGGATTGCCCTCCCAAAATATATTTGTTGGAAAATATGGACCACTAGAAACAAGGGAATCTTTGAAAATTTGACCTCACCTCCCTCCAGAGTCTCCCTCTCTTCCAAAGTGTTATGGATTGAAGCCCTCCTCTCCAAAGGTATAAAGCATATCCACCTTGAACTGTTAACTAGCGAGGAAAAAATTTGGACCTCTTATCTTCATCACTCTCCAAATTTCCTTCCGAAAAACCCCTATCATATAAAACCTACCTCCCTTAGATGGAAAATCAAAATCAGTCTGGACAACTTCATCAGTTGGTGGTCTAAGATTGGTTGTCACTCTCTTTTCTTCGATGGTGCCTCCAAAGGTAACCCTAGGTTGGAAGGTGTGGGAGGGGTCATTTTTTACCCTGGGGGAAACATAAAGAAATATTATGCTTGGGGAATAAGGAAAAAAACAAACAACAATGCATAATGGATTGCACTAATTAAGTGCTGGAAACTGCAAGCTATCTCAGAATAAAAGACCTGGTCATTTTTGGGGACTCTCTTATGATCATAAAAGAAGCTCACCAAATGGCGAATAAAGGGGTTCTCTTAGACTATGGATATATTGTCTACAATGGAACTAATCCTATTCGTTGCTAGGTATCTTAACCCCTCTAGGACTCCCCCTAGGGGTTCTCTTCCTCCCCGCCTCCTCTATGTCAAATTAAGCTTAAATGCTCCCACATTTCGTGGCACCCTCTCCTCCCTCCTGCGCACAGCTGGCTCTCCTCGTTCTCCATCCCAGGCTCGCATTCTCCATTTAATGCCTTCACATGGCCTTCTTACCACCCTGCTCTTTCCTCTACCATCGTCCCGCTCTCCATTACCTCTATCACTTGGCCCTCTACAAGATTTTATTTCACTGTAATGGGTGATATGCCTCATGTGCTCTCCCTAACACCCTCTCTAAGCGCTAGCTCTCCAGCATCTCTCATCCTTCTACATTGTTCTTCATGTATCCTGTGCAAGAAGCCGCTTCCACTCATCTCTTCTCTCAGACACTCTAACGCTCTTTTGCTCTCCCCTCTGCATGCCCTTGTTGATGACCTCTCTAATCTTAATCTGATCTCCCTGAATGACATGAGCTCGGCCCTTCCTCATCGCACCACCCTCTCAACCCTAATCATGTCTTGTTGGGAACTATGGAGGATCAACTTCGCCTTCTCAGGGCTGAGAACGCATAAATAAACAGGAACATCACGAGGATGTACACTTTGTTCCAGTCCATCAGCACGGAAATTAGGAACAACAATAATCTCATGAATGGGAGAATTTATACTATCTCTAATACAGTGGGATACGCGGCAACAACATTGCTAATGTGGACTCAAAAACAGAGGACAACTACAGAAGTATTTCAGAAATGGAAGGCAAAATTGACAAGCTTAGGGAGGACATTGGAGGCTGCACCCCAAGCTTTCACGATAGCAAAGGATTGGGTATTGGGATTGAACAATCTCTGGAAAGAAACCCTGGACCTGCTGCTTAGCATCGCAATTAGCTCAGTCATTCTTTGCTCTTAGTACTACTTTCAGCTACTCATGCCAATTTTGGTTTTCCACACCTTTTATGCAGTTATTAGTTTAGAAGTTTTTTTTATAAACAGACTCTTTAGCAAGATGAACTATATGCTTCACATGGATTTAAACTCTCCAGAAATCCTTCTTTTGATATGTTATGTTTCTGCATTTTCATCTTTGGGCAATTTGTAAAGATATACAATCATCTTAGAACAAGTCCTTCTCGAGTTAATAGTATTTTTGTTAAAGCTGAACAGGATTTCATGGACTTTGAATCCCTTCGGATATAGTCCAGTGACCTATCTATGTAATTCTCTGCTGGTTTTTTAATATAAATGACTCCCAACTGTTCTTGTTAAAAAAAAATGTTACAAGATCATAATTAAAGTATGTTTTTATCTTTCATATCATCGTAAAAAACTAGATAAAATATGTCTTATTTCATGTCATACGTAATACGATTTTGCACTTTCTATATGAGAATTTCATATCCAATCAACTCAAAACTAGCATGCAAGGTATACAATGCAATAGAACATAACCTTCAACATGAAATACAAGTAGGTAACAATGGCATTACCCAAAACATAGCAAGTAGAGTTTCATGTTTTACAGTTATACCCATGCATGCATTTATATCAAACATTCATTCAAATCAATAGCCATATATCTTCATTTTCCTAATTAGTAACTTCACTTTGCATACATATGAGCATGAGAGGACTACTCACTTAAACACATAAGAGATATATTCACTCAAATGCACACATGACCCTCAAGGGGTGTCAAATTCTATATGTTTCACAGGTGGATCTAGATTACTAGAGCAAGCTTCACTTAGAATTTACCAAACATTGACAAGAAAATAGAAGAATATGAAGAAAATATTAAGTAGAACACAAGAGAAAAACACTCATGTGGATTGATATTCCATTACATTATTATTCAAAAACATGTATACAATATATAGATGCTCTCAAGAGGAAAAATCGAAAGACTTAGAGGTGATTCAAGTAGCTCACAATAATGAGGGCTTACCTAAGCTAATTCCCCACTAACTGACATTAATGCCATCCAACCCATACTTGGACCTCACGAATTGGTCATTAACACCTATGAGAGCCATGAGTGGATAAGTATGAACCTATGTGTGGAACAAAGTAGTGGAATAGTGGTTTTATGAGCACTAGTGGCCATTAATACACCAAATAGACCAAATCAAGCATGTAGCGCCCTTAGACTCCTTAAAACAGGGAAACTATCATAATGACATCCTAAGAACTAGGGAATGGGTGCATTGACTCCCAAAATTAAGGAAAGATGGCACTCTTGTGGAAAAACAAGGTGGATAAGGCATATCACTAGTCTAAGTAGTCAAATGTGGAGAAACATGTGGTCCAAGACTCTAGACTAGGCACTAATGAACCAAACAACACTAGGTAGAACAACATGAAGGTCCATGGCATGTCTATGATGGGAATATTGTTCTAACACCCCCCCCCCCCCTCTTAAGACAAAATGGTTGTGAGAATGAGAAATTGGGCCCAAACAACAAAGGCCTGTGGTCACCCTTTACAATTATTAATCCATATGAAACGAGGAAAGATGCAAAACCACATGGGGAAAATTCTCCCTAAAAAATGGACATGAAAGAGAAACCAAAAAACTATATACTCTCCAAACTAAATGAATATGTCTAGAGGAATATTCTTCTTGGGAAGAAGTGGAATGTGCTCAACCATATCAGAAACATGTACAAATGCATGATGGAAACTGAATCCATGTAGAACAATTGAAACATAATGATAGTAGAGTGAATGCATGTTCTCTTTAGAGTTGATCTTCAAACCAACCAGTGTGCCACGTTCAAAAGAGACTTGAGGTGCTTGAGAATGCAAACCAACAGTGGTGAAAGTGATCCTAATAAAATCATAAGTCTCTTGAAGCATCAACTTCGAATCAAGAGAGTTGTAATCAGCTCCAAGAAAGAGGAACAACAGTCCCAAGTGCGTCACTCTAATGGAAAAAGCTTCTCCATATTCAAGTGAACTTGAAGAAATTCCGCTAGCCATGGTGTAGGAATACATAGGAAGAAAAAGAGTGTGAAGCAATGATAGATATTCACTTGACTTCCAAACTTCTCCTTGACCATCTTTCCAACCAATAATCTCATGTGAAGAAAAAACCTCTTCTAGAGAAGGCTCATTATGATCACCAACCAACAACCCATATTCAACATTCGTAATAGAAGACATAGAGGAGAAAGAAGTGGAATGGAGAGACATCTATTAAACAATATTTATGGAAAAATATCGTATGTTATCTTCATGAAAAAAATCTTCTTGGAAAACAAAGGAATCCACAAAGGAAGAAAGTTGAGCTGGATCATTTGTTGAATCTGTATCTTCTTCTTCTTCTCCAATTTGAACAACTTCTTGAGAAATGCATGAGACCGAGACATTTGGATGGATAAAACATGAGGAGGTGTCCATTTTCTTGCTCTCCATATAGCCAATATCTTATTTCTGCATGCCAAGAGCTCTATCTATATTTCTCCAAAGCTAAAATGGATACTCAGCAAAATCAATCAGATAATGAATTCTAGGAGGTATAGCCAAACACATAGTTCCATATGCTCTATCACAGTCATTGATCCAATCACACTTCTCTTCATAATATTTTGGCTCGCTCACAACACCAATGGACACATCAAAGAGACATTTTCTCTTTACATATGCACACATCTTTTCTTTCCACTCAGAATAGTTAAATGGAGAGAGGAGAGGAATTTCTTTCGAATCCATGAATTTGTTGTAGACACCTGAAAACACACACACTTGGAAATCTATTTTGGAAGAAAGACTAGGATCCCCTATGGTGCTCTAATACCATTTCAAATTCTATATGTGTCACAAGTGGATCTAGATTACTAGAGGAAGCTTCACTTAGAATTTACCAAACATTGACAGGAAAATAGAAGAAATATGAACAAAATATTAAGTAGAACATGTGTACAATATATAGATTCTGTGAAGAGAAAAAATCAAGATACTTAGAGGTGATTCGAGTAGCTCACAATGATGAGGGCTTACCTAAACGAATTCCCCACTAACTAACATTAATGCCATGCAACTCATACTTGGACCTCACGAATTGGTCAATAACATCTATGAGAGCCATTAGTGGATAAGTATGAACCTATGTGTGGACGAAAGTAGTGTATTAGTGGTTTTATGAGCACTAGTGGCCATTAATACACAAAATAGACCAAATCAAGCATGTAGCACCCTTAGACTCCTTAAAAGAGGGAAACTGACATAATGACATCCTAAGAACTAGGGAATGGATGCATTGAATCCCAAAATTAAGGAAATATGACACTTTTGTGGAAAAACAAAGTGGATAAGGAATATCACTAGTCTAAGTAGTCAAATGTGGACAAACATGTGGTCCAAGACTCTATACTAGGCACTAAAGAACCAAAAAACACTAGGTAGAACAACATGAAGGTCCTTGGCATGTCTATCATGGGAATATTGTTCTAACAAGGGGTTTACTTCTAATTCTCATTAGCATTACAAAGATACTAGCAAGTTGACTTATTTTAACATTAGTTAAGCTTTTTCATCACATCCATAAGGAAATCCAATTTTAGTAGTCACCTTAAACCACGGGTTAAAGGTATCTTAAATTTTAAGGATGACCGTCCCAAGGACAAGCTCAATGTGTTTAAACACATGCATTAGAAAACATACATACCAAACAAGAATAAGTATTATCAATAATTAAATTTCTTATCCTTCTAGGTGAACAACCATCACTCAAAAAGCCATCGAGCCCAAGAATCAATAATCTGCAACATTCAAACATTTTAGAGATTTGAAAGGGTGTGCATCATTAATTTTTAATGGTAATATAAACACATAATCAAATGTAAACACTTATATCAACATTTCTACATTTACGCAATGATAAAAAATCATTCTTCAATTAATCACACAACAATCCCATACAATTTTGATTATTGAGAAAGTAACTAGTCTCTTTGAATCAAAGATGACATGATTCATCACAAAACTCAACACAATAGTCCCATACAATTTTGAGTACGGAGAAAGTAACTATTCTCTTTGTATCAAATATGATATGTATATTACTTTAACATTATACCAAAAAAATTGTCATTTACTTTCATTGAACCCATATATCCCCTAGCATTGTAACCAATAATTATGATACCAATTCGTAACATACCTCTATAAAAAACATTATATTTAGATGCATTCAAGAAAGAATAATGAAGGATAGAAATTAGTTTTTATTTGACATGTTTTTGTTTTTCAAGATAAACACCAACTCTATAGACATACCAAATGATCTTTTTGGCCTTTTAGTATTGGCACACCTTTTATTATTCATGATAGCATTAGTCACCATTGCCAACATGTGCTTGTTTAAAAGAATAAGAATGCCAACAATACCCAAAGCTAGGTTTTTTTCTCTTATGCTAAGAGATTATACTTCAAATAATAATTGATAGAAATGAGATCTTGAATAGAGTTACTACATACCAACTAGTGACTTTTTCCAACAATATGTTAACTTGGGATTTGATTTTCCCAAGTATGATTATAAGCACCAATTCTCTCAACAAGCAATTGATTTTTAATTGTCATTGGAGAAGAAATTGCAGTAAATAATATACGCATTAATACATTAATCCAGTAGTATAGATAACACATTTTAGATGAAAGGGAACATCATTTAATGGGATGCAATTCATCTTTTATCATCATAGTAGAGACAATTTGTCAAACACTTTTTGCACAACCTCAAACAAAGGAAAATGGTAGAAACATTTTTTCAAATACTTTGTGGGAAACCTCAAACAAAGGAAATTGGTAGAGAATTTTTTCCAAATCGTTTTATGGCTTTATCTTGGTATCCCACCCCATCTCCCCCATTGAACACCCATCTTTGGCTTAGATGAAAAGTGCCTTGTTGCGGAGTTAATATCTTGCAAATGGAAACATGGGTATCTAATATTTTTTAGGATATTTTAACATCGATTTCTAGATCCTATATCACAACTACCCACTTTGTAAATTTGGAGAAATAGATCGATGTTTGTTAAAGGTGTTCTTTGCATTCCCACGGTACTCAAAATAAAAGGGTCCCTATTACAAAGTTAATATATCTCAAATGAAAACATGGTTATCTGATATTTTTGGGGAGTATTTTAACATGGATGTCTAGATCCTATATATTAAAAATCACAACTATCCACATCATATATTGGGAGAGAGAGATCAATATTTACATGTTTTTTCACTTCTTCAATACTAAACCGTTGATTAGAGATGAGTATTGCAAGTGTTATACATCTACGAATCCATTCCAAAAACATTCATTAAATTTTTATAAGTATATGTTCATTCATAGAACCCATTTATCCATCATAATGGGACAGCTAAATATTTCCCTTACTTAAACATTTGTCAAATAGTTGTGATGAAAAGAAAGTCCCAAAAAAATTTCTTCAGATCTTTGTTCATCTTAATTGAGTATACACAATACTCATTTGCTCATTATCATAGATAATATATTCATAGAAAATAATGGATTCGTTTCATTTATTGGTCTATAATATTGAACTCATAAACAAGAAGTAGATAGAGTATGCTTATCTTTTTAGGATGAATCTCCAAGGAAACAATCTGTGGGGGGGTACTAATTTCCTCCCAACCATACGCTATTCCAGTGTAGAATTCCACCCCATGCTAGGATATGAGACCTCCAGGGTAGAGAATATTGTAAAGGTTCCAAAACTACATCTTCTCTTCACTAAAGGCTTTCAATATACCAACCAAGCAAGTCACTATTAGTTCTTAGTTCAACATCCCAGCTAGCACAACTCTTGTTACTCATCCCTTTGTCCATACAACACAAGAATCCATCCTATCTATTTTTCAGTCCCTTAGGCATGTGATTCTACTTTTTTCTCTTTAGTATGGCCAATGTGAGCCCAAGACATTACCTTCTTCTATATTTCATTTCCAACATTTTGAAGCTTATTAGACAAGAATTGTATGATTCTTTGTACATTATAAAAGTACATCAACCTCCAAGGATTTTATATGGGATTTATATACTCTTAATTGATGTCTAAACACAACTAGTATCCTTCCTTTCATCTCTCCCTGGTTCATATGAGAGTGGGGTTCAATTTTCTTCCTTCAAACCCTTATTTTCTCTTTAAGAATCCTATTTTTGTAAGTTCCTCTCTTCCCATTCGATTTTTCCATCCATGAATGAGAGAATGAGTGTGAGGGAGGAGTGTTTCCTCCACCCCATTCTTGGTTCCTCAAAGGTATGAGGTAGTTACTAAAATAAAGGAGCTAGGTCGAACTTTTGGCATATGATTACTAATTTCTCATATTTAGATTTCCCCTTTCATTTAACTAAGGTATTAATTCAAGTTTAGCATAAACTTAAGGATAAATGGAAAATAAGACAATTGCATACACAATGTTTAGGATAAGGTAAAGTTTTATCATAACCATAGTTCATTTATCCTATTAGACCCCCAAACTTTTCCTTCTGATGGACTCATAGCCCAATTTCTATCCTCCCCACTAGTCATCCTTAACAACTTTCATCAATATTACAATGGTCATGTTTGTTAGTCTTCATAATATACATGGCTTCAACCTCATGGTGACTTGATGGATCTAAGCAATCAAATTTTTGCATATCAACCTTTGGGAAACAATGCAATAAATTGTTATCCTAAAATGGTGGATACTAGGTTTCATGGAAGCGAGTGTTATATCCACGTTTCCAGTGACCATGGAATTGGTGGATTGATCCTCTAGTGTGGGATCTAGACCCTAGTGTTTAAATATGATGTTCAACATTTGTTGTTGGTTATATTAATTGATGTGGATCTGTTTAATTGTATGCCTTAAGGACATGACCACTGACTCGTGATCATTAATTTCCCTATTCTAGTCCTCCATGTTTGGTTGGTTGTGATGTTTACCATGGGACCACTTATGATCTGAAAATTATTAACAAAATATTATCTCAAAATGACTAGTGGCATTGTTGAGTCCATAATTTTTTTTTGTTAGAGATGTATATCAACATCATTAACACAATGAATGGATTCTTTTCAGATAGTTCTAAAACAATGGTGTATGTGGATTCCATATTTTTTTAACACTGGTGGGAGTATTACTCCCTGTTGAATATGACTACACAGACATAACTACCGAATTCCACATAGATGCAAAGCCGTATGAATTTCTCTAGCTAGTCTCAAAGGATAGATTTTCAAGGGCCCTGAGGATAAGACAGTGTCAGGTGCTATAATTATCTAATATACATGCATTATCCAGTAGTAGTTACTCATCCCAACCTCTCAGGAGACTAATTAAGGAGGCTCAATAGTGCCCTTAGTCGTACTACTTGTCTACATAGGTACTAGAGAGTAATATTACTTAGTGTTGTTCTTGGTGCCACTATAGTAGTAAGACAATTGATTGGATTATCTAAATATGGTTTTTGGTTTCCCAGGGGACTTCTGATATACCCTAGGGTGCAAGGAAGTGAAATTCCATATATAGGTGTTTTTTGGTGTGGTACTACTTGAAGGCTTACCAATATAGGCAACAAGGGTTTTCAACAACGTGACTTAATACCACTTGTATTTTATCCATGTATGATTCCCTAATAATAGGTTTACCCACTAAACAATTGATCTTTGTGTTATTTAAATATGCCATAACACATCTCTAGCATTAAAAAAATGCAAAAATTATGGAGGCTTATTGGCCCAGGAAAGTGCTATGATACCACTTATTGTGCTTTTTACCCTAAAACTTAGCAACAACACATCATATATTGATATTTACGATGCAAAAAACTAGAAATTATAGTGCATAATAATGAAAATAAAGACAATAAAGAAGAGATATCCTACAAAAATAGCTCTTGTATTATAATAATAAATTCATAATAAGTGTTCATTCTCCTTTTAAGCTTGCCAACCTTTCACTTGAGAAAATCTCCAAATACATAATTCTTGACAAAATAATCCACATCCTCCTATATCATTAAATAGGCTATTCAATATCCCAAACCCTAACTACTCATAATTAATGAGTACCAACTACCTAGAGGGCCTTAATTAACACAAAAACCCTTTTTACATAAATTAATGGTCCCCTACTAACTTTGTGGCCTTATTCAAAGGAGATAGCCACATTCATATGTAACCAAAGGTAAGGGGGGTTAGGATAGGACCCTAACACTAAGAAAGGCATGTCCAAGCATAGTTGATCCAATCATAGATGCATGTGTGTGGGTGTTGTGAGGTGGTCACCTACATCTAGGATGGGCGGCAGATTTTGCATGAACCCCTCCTCTAATGTGAGAAAGGACTCAAAGCTTTAAGGAACACCAAGATGGTAATTAGTTCACTATTATCCCTACTTCAAGGGAAGAAATTTTAGTGAAGTATGCAATACGAAATAATTATAACCAACAAATGCAACAATATGATGGAAAAGATAACAAATGCAAAATGGTGAAGGTGTGTGTTTTCCAAAGTAGCATCAATGTTGATTATAACATGTATTCTTAATTAGGATTTCATAATTAATGGATATATATGGTTATCCTATTGAATTAACATCCTTACTCTTCATATTATGGTAATTGGGATTTCCAATAGATATCTTATTAGATGGTTGTGAACCCATTGAAGACAACAAGTGAATGTGTAAATGAATAAAGTATACTAGGGGGGATCCATGAAGATGGTTGTCTATTTCGTGAGAATCGGGTTGTCGAGAATCATAGCGGAAGTTATTCGGCTGAATAAAATAAGTTATTCGAATGAAAAAATATTGTTATTCAGTCGAATAATCTAGAGTTTATTAGGCCGAATAAACATTAACAGTTCACCGTTAAAATTAACGCAACATTGAAGTTCATACGAGTCAGTGTCGGCCGAGAAATGTCGGCCGAGAAAATTGTTTGTCATTTTTTTCGTTTCTTCGGCCGAATAAGTATTCGTCTGAATACTTATTCGTAATATAAGGTCGGTTGCAGCCTTGTTGCACCATTTTTCCTCTGAACAAGTTGTAGGGCTGCCCTATTGTTGTGAAGCGACCCTACCTCTCGTTGTTGGGACCCCGAACCCGACCTCCCCTGCTTATGTGTTGTCGCTTGCTCTACCTCTTCGACATCACCAGCTTCGACGCTATTGACCTGCTAAATCTCCCGAATTGCTTTGACGTCACCGAGCTGCTGATTTTTCCCACTATGCAACTCTGCCAATTGCAATGTGGGCTGGTTTTCTACGTTTGTCCTGGACTTGTTTCTTGACGTGGGATGGTTCCCGACGTTCGGCTTTGTTCGCGAAGTTTGGCGTTTGGCATTGCTGCATTCTGCGTAGCCAGGTATAGTCATTTTACTTGTTTTCTTTTTCCTTGTTTTCTTATTTTACTTGTTTCTGATGTTTTTTTCGTGTTCTAATCATTGTATTTGTTCACAGGAGATTACCGTTTCACTCCTCGTTTGGTTGCGCTTCTTTGGCAGTCGTTCGGCATTCGGTGTTGGGCGTGAGACAACCTGCTCGATCCTGAGGTGAGTTAGAACCTCTAATACTATAATTTTAATTTTTTATTTCTTGTTTTATTTATTATAAAAAAATTATTTTGATATGTATGCTATATAAAGTTTTTTTTTCAATTTTTATTTAGAAATTAAAACTCCATTCATGAATAGAGTTCTGTTCATGAGCAGAGTTCTATTCATGAACAGTATAAAACAATTCATGTATATAAATAAAAATAAAATAATTTTTTTAAAATAAATTAAATAAATGTTTTTTTTTTAATTTTTAAATAAAATTTGAAACATTTATACTTTATATGGTATAACAGAGTTCATGAACTCTGTTCATGAGCAGATTTATGTTCATGAACAGAGTTCTGTTCATGAACTCTGCTCATGAACAGAGTTCATGAACAGTATAAAAGAGTTCATGAATATAAATATAAATTAAATAAATTTTTTTAAATAAATGTGTTTTTTAAATAAATTAAATATATGTTTTTTATTTCAATAAAAATTGAAAAATATATACTTTATATAGTATAACAAAGTTCATGAACAGTATAAAAGAGTTCATGAATAATTTTTTTATTTTTTTTTAAAATAAATTAAATATATATATATATTTTTAATTTTTAAATAAAAATTGAAAAATATATACTTTATATAGTATAAAAGAGTTCATGAACTTTGTTGCCCATTGTCACAAAAAACACTCTTACTGTAACTTTAGGCCGGTTCTTTTTTTGCACAAGGGTTTTAAATTGTTAAACAAACCATCTCCATGTGGCCAATACAATAATAGATCCTTTTAGTGAAAACATAACTTTATGGAAAGTGAAGAAATGACTTTGTGGAATGTTCTCGCGTGAAGGGGAAGCTAATAAAATGCATCAACCTTACAACTTCTCCATGCCTAGTGTGTGGGTAACTAGAAAGATGTGAACCAATGGAACTCTGTTCATGAATACAGTTCATGAACTCTATTCATGAACAAAGTTCTATTCATGAACTCTGTTCATGAACAGAGTTGTCGAACTCAAATTCTCCCTTGTAGAGACTTGTCGATCTTGGATACTAGGAAATATGGTGATACATGAAATATTATGTACGTTTATGAACTGTTGGTTAGGTCTGAAGCTAGCCAGGATAGATCACATTGAACCATTTCATGCATGCTTCACTTCCACGCACATTTCATGCATGCTTCACTTCCACACATTGTCTCTATGAGTCCTAATGCAATCCTAACACCACTGCTTCAAAGATGAAAAGGAAACAAATAGTACACACCATAGAATTTATATAATGCAAGATTCCAGATAGAACCTACTTAGAAAAAACTGTTCAAGATAGGAAATAAAACCAAAAGGAATCAAATACCAACCCTAGTATCAGCAATTCTAATTTCCACATCATGGTTGTAGACCTCATAAACATATTGTCCAAATTCAATTCCTATCTTTCATAATAGACACTAGAGAAACATTTTAGTACTAGATTACAAAATTTAAGATTAATCTACTAGATGAAAAGATGTATATATATGTAATAATACTCATCAACTATGGATCTCAATAACTAAGTGACTCCTAATGCTCAACAAAATACCGCCAATAATCACCATTTTAAATAAAATGGCATTTTCTAATGAGATGACTATGCATATAATATGCATGTATGTCCAATTTCAATAATGGCATTTTATAATAGATGATTATGTATGTAATATTCATGTAGTCAGCATAGATGCACCAAGTATCTTCTACCTTCGAGTAGGTCATCGAGAAATGACATGTTGGACTTATGGACTTAGGTCATAGATGCTTATAGTGCATAGAACACCTTCTCATTAGTAAAGTTGTTAAATAAGTACAAATCATAACAACACTTACAATCTTTATTTTGTATTATATAACATAACTTCTTTCTTTGGGAGATTAGGTTAAATGTTTGGAATGTTAAAATATAAAAACATGTAGAATTTGAATATGTTATGAGTTGATAGTTGTGTAAATGTAGACATCATATCAAATGGAAAGAGAGGAGTCTTTGAGGAAAAAGCGTAGGAGGTCATCACGATCACCAGGAATTGGTGTCTCGACTGGTAATCAAAGTTTGTCGAATTCACCTCGGGATTCAAGCTTGTTGTATAGTTCACATTCATTTGATCATCGGCTAGGGAAAAGGGGTACAGATGATTCCCCCACATCTTCTATGGGAGAATGACGATCTCAACCCTCTATTGGTATGACCATTTATGTCTTAATATGTATTTATCATTTGTAATTTTGTGCGTGTCCAAAATTTTTGTACATGTTTACACACAACTGTGTTTGTCTTTGTGTTTGTCTTTGAAGCAGAGCAAGGTTCAGAAGAGGCTCATAATTCTACAGAGAGGGACGAATGTCGAGCAAGGAGGAAATATGTTGAACAATATGTGGGTGTAGAGAAAGTTTCGAAAGAGGCTCGTAATTATACACAGAGGGACAGAGGTCGAGAAAGGATGACATATGTTGAACTAGATGTGGGTTGTACACCCATAACAACTTATCCATGTGATTTACCTGGGGAGCTTCCATGGGAAAGTGGTGTTCAAAAAATTACCCTTGAAAGCTGTAGATCTCACTATGACAAGTTGCAACATGATCTTTCAAGTTTGGATCTCCCTCCAAAGAGGAAACAAAGTCTAGAAATTGTTTTGCGATCATTGAAAAAATTCATTGAGTCATATGAGGATCTCGTACCAACTACAAACGGTTTTGTTGACTTGATGCGGAGGAGAAGGTCACAAGTGATGGGTCCAGACAAGTGGGATGTTGTGAAGGAGAGAGTGACCAAAGAATAGGCCAATTCAATGTTTAACTTAGAAGAAGGCCTGAAGCGAAAAATGTTGAAAGTGAAATATTTCAAGCACCCTGAACTTGCACATCTATTATATGATTGGTTCCTTGCATCCTATGGTTGGTTTCATGGAATGATGAGGTTCCTAATTATTCTGCCATATTTTTTTATGCAGATTTTTTTTAAAATATGAAGCTAGACTATACCAATATTCATTCTGATTTTTATGGAGTTGGAAAGGGTTGAATATATGATTGGAAAGGTTCTCTTAGAGATCCCACAACTCTTCGACCTCCACCCCAAATATCTCGTCTAGACAGGCTTGTGGCTTTAAAATCGGAGATGGATCCCGCATCCCAACTTGAGACAACTGCAAGGGATTCCGTTGCTGAAGGTTTAACGTCGGCATTTGTAGGAGTTGGTGTGGGACTGGTTCGAGAGAGGCCTTGAGCCACTATTCGTCAAAAGTTTGTTTACAAAACGAATGATGAGGTAGATGGAATGAGCATTGAACATCTTAGGGATTATGCTAAGGTTTGTCACTATACAGCTTCAGATGTCCTATCTCATGACACATCGAGTATAGGAGAGTCTGTTTTTTATGTACATACAATCTATTTAATTGTTTTATTCATTTTGAATTGAACTTTTTGTTACATTATATCTATGACATTATGTATTTTTTTATGTGCAGTAATAAATACATTACGTAAATGTTTATTGGCTGCAGTTTTCTAGAATGTTGAATGAACATATTTTCGACTCTCCACTAGTGAAAATGTAGAAGGGCGTCTTAGAGAGGTATATTTATTATTTACATATTTATATTTATGTTTGAAAGATATTGTATACCTTTTCTGAATTTTAATTTATCTATGTATCTTATTGTTAATGTGACTTATCCATGCAGGTTCATTTAGATTCCAACTTTTTTGATGATTTTCCATCTCTTGTGAGCTCATGATTTCAATTTTTTGTTTTGGTTTTAAGTGAATTGCTTAATTTTAGTTTATTTTGCTTGCACAATGTTTTATTTATTAACAAAATTTAAATTTTAGGGAACACGAGAACATATGGAAATTGGTGGTGAGGATATAGGTTCTTTGATGGACGTGGACATTGGCACTGAGGTAATTTTGTTAATAATTGAATTATTCTTTTCAATTTTTTTTTATAAGTTTAATATTTTAATTTTTTTAATCTAGTTTAAAATTGTTTGACTAATTTATGAGATTCATAATTTGCTTTTATACATGTTGCAGGTTGGGTCTCTTCGGGGCAAAGGGAAGACCCTAGTGGATGATAGTGGTGGACTTTGATTTAGAGAATGATTTGTATTGGTCTTTTTTTGTTTTCCCATACTACCATATTGCATATATCTTCATGGTGATACATATGATGTAGTTGTTTTGGAGATCCAGGAACTTTATTTTTGGATTATATATGTACATTGAACTCACATGTTCAGGAACTTTTTTTTTGGATTATATACATGTACATTGATATTACATATTATATATTTTCTTTGAATGATCTTAATTTTTGGGGGGGCTAATTACATAGCATACTTTGTGTGGTAAATGCTTAGAATATGATTTTGCACGATGTTCATAAATGTATGTTCAATCTTGAAATGGTTTTAAAATATATTAGTACACATGTTTTAATGTTTAAACTACTTTATTTTATTAATAATATAAAGTCCATGTGATTGTTGGTGGATCCTGTCCTTGCAAACCGGAATATTTTAGATCATTGTGTGATTTAGAACAACACTATTTAGTTGATGTACCTTCTTTTTGTAATTTTCAGATTGCAAATTTTATGTAAAGTTGACATTAATTATTTGTTGTTTTAAATTAGTTCATAGAATATAGTGTTTTGCAGTTTTCAATCCTGAATCTTTCTTTATTGAATTTCAGTATATGCTAGCCTTAAGTTTTGATAGGTGCACTCTAAAGTTACAAGTTTTAAGACCTGCGGGATTTAATCCTTGAGTGCATATTTGTAGTATTGATCATTTTTGAGTGCATATATTTGAATTTTTGAGTGCATATGTAAAAATCTATGAGTGCAGATGTAAAATATTTTGAGTGTAGATGTAAAAAAAAATTAGTGAACGTTTCAACCCTCTTGGTTGTCTTTTAATATATGATCTTGGTTTCAACAATAAACTTGAATTTCATATAAATTATAACTTGAATCTTATATAAATGATTCATATTTTCAATTTTTAACTAATGATTCATATGTTCAATGTTCAGGTACAACACTTTTGTAGTTGGTGAACTATAGATGCCGCTGAAATCATGGCAAATGGGGATTTAACGTTTTTTTGTTTTTTAATCATAAGCAAGGATTTCAGGATTGTGAATCTTATGCTAAATTAGACCAATTATTTCATACAACAATTTGATGGATTTTCATCGGTTTGTTGTAAATAACCATTGCTCTAATTTAACATAAGCTTCACAATCGTGTAGTCCTTGTTTGTGATTAAAAATCAAATGATCGTTATCTCCATTTGACATGATTTCAGTTATGCGAAATTAAATAATTATGTTCAATTCCATCATTAGATCTTCATATAATCTAGATCAAATGGAACTAAATTCTTTCTACACAAGTGATAGTATTCTTGTGCATGTATCATTTATTTAAAAACCATAGGTTAGCAAAGTTCCAAAAACTTCATGGATCATATTCATATGAATTGTTCATCCAACCACGAAGCCACCAAAAAGCCACTAATGGATCAACCCATTTAATGGATCAAGAATAATAATTTCTCATTTATATAAATAATAATTTTATTCATCATACAATTACTATTATATAATTGTCTATTAATAATACATTAGAGAAACATGAAATGGATTCATCACAATCCAAATCTTTTCACGAAATTACACATTAAAGACCACACATATTACCCTAAAATCCTTCAAATTCAATCAAGGTCAAAAGGTTTTAACTATACAACCACATATCAAAATTGATTTAAGGATTCCAATTTAGGATTTACTTCACATACTTCAATACCATAGATCCCACAGTATAATGGACTCAATTAACTTAATCTAATAGAGGTTTTAATAGACAATCAACTTGTTATAGAGAATTCTCCATCATTTTCAAACATTTCTTAAACAATTTAATCCTACATCAATAATTCATACACCACATGTCCATATTTAAACATGACATTACATAATTACTCAATCATGTCCAACAATCTTTAAACAATCATTCTTAACAATTAACAATGTTTTTACGAGATCATGTTTAAACTTTTATTCTAGTTCCCATACATTACTTGTAAAATTACATTTGCAATCAACATTCCATAGTTGAAAGATAACATTTTTCAACTTTTTCCAACTTTTATTAAAGTTCTCATTACCAAATAATTATCGAATCAATTTCAACATGCTAAAATACAGTCATTTTATTAATGACATCTCAGCCTCGATGATATCTTATTACACATTACCAAATAACACACCAAGTCATCATGCCATCATCCATATTCAAGCATACACAATCATAGACACGAGCTTATAAAACATAAATAAAAATATGACACCTAAAGGTCATATCCATAGTTCTCAATATAAAAATATATTGTACACAACATTTGACATGCATAAAACAAGTATAAATCTGTATTCATCATTCAATATTACACAATCATCTTCCACATATAGACTAAAATGATGCCATGGGTCTCCTATAGTTCTCTTAACCATTATCAATTCATTTCCGATATGGTTAAAAACATTGCAATGGAATGCCGTCCTCAATTATTCTTTCATGGTCATATTTGGACATTTTCCATTTTCTAGTTTTTAATTTTTTTTTATGGAACTTGTACTAATTTTATTTGAGATGCACATACTAAATGACTGTATTGACAACATATAACATCAGGTTCATAATCTTGAAAGTAGACATAATTTTCAATCATATGTGTTGGTTGAAAAAAATAAACTTTTAAAATGATGGATCCTCTCTCATATGTAAATCCTTTGTCATCGTAGTCTTCCAATAACTTCATCTTTCCTTTCGTGCATCACATCAAATAATATTTCACTTTTTCTTTGTTGTCTAAAGGTGCAATCACATCGAAAGCATCACCTGTGCAAATTACAATTGATGTCAGGGTTTTTTAATCAATTAAATTAACTATACACATAAGGTGATGGATGTAACAATGAACAATAAACAAAGAATTTGTAAGTTCTATATATATACATAATTTATATGAAATGAAAAATCATTGTTTATAGTTTATTTCATTACCTTCTCTAACAAGATCTAAAATTCTATCGCCATCAGATGATATTTCTATTTCTTCTGATTATAATTCTTCTAAGCTTGCTAGTGGCACTTTTCCCTTTGGATTAATCTCTGTGTGTTTCCAATGTTTTACGTATTTGTTCGTTATGTTTTCACAAACTTCTGTAGATTCAACATTTTCGATGCAAATATGACAAAAGCATGATTGCTTTCTACTGTCAAATGCAAACACATTTTGGAAGGATTTTGTTTGAATAGAGTGTAAATCTCTAGTCCCATGTATGGTGTCAGCCTCGTATGGGATTGATCTATCTATATATTGGATTCCAATAAGCCAAAAGAACCTACACAATATATGAAAAATTAGAAAGGACAACTTTTAATGTTAGTGTACACATATACTTAAATGATAGAAGTTTGCAAATAACAATTTTTTAAATTGACAATTAATATAAATAAAAAAACTGTGTACATACCTGCAGACATATTTTGATTATTGATTGTAATCATGACTTAGATGTAATTGACACCATTGGACAACCTACATCTTAATTAAATCACGCGGAAGAATGGTTCATTTTCCATCTTCGAAGTGCTCTTTTTACACATGCTCCTGCACCATCATGTTCACCTTTTCCATGTCCAGTTTCAAAGAAATTCCAACGATGTTTAATGTTCATTGCTTTATGAAGTCGACTTAACTAATTAAATGATCGTGAAGATTTAAATTGTCCCACACATCCATCCGACCATATCCAATGTTCATTGAATTTAACTTCACGTCTTTTTAATGATTCATAGAAAATATTTTCAATACAATGATGAACAAAATGTGTATCGTGTGTACGATCATTACTGATATAAAAATGATACTCTTTAATCACGTCTCGATTTTCACACATGCTTTCAATGCCATCAGCATCTTATTGAGAATGTCTATATAGAACATGGACAAATATTGAAACTTGGTCAGAATGATAGTATTCACTTTGTATCTCCTTTTGTGCAGCAAATGTGTAGATTTTTGCAAAATCAACCATAGAAAAAATTGTTCTGGGTGGAAAAATTTCACGAGAGTGTTTGAATTGAAGGTCTTGCCATCGTGCTCTATGTGAATGCTTGGTGTATTTAAAAATTTCACTTTCAAATTTCTTCATAAAATCTGTCACACATATTTTATCTTCTCGCAAATCAATTCGCTTGGAATATGCATCACTAGAACTTGTAGCATAATTGATGTATTCATATCTTCTCCAATCAACGGTTACATTTGACTAATCATTATCAATAGGATATTTATTGTGGAATAAAACTACATTCCCACAATGATGACAATGTTTTCCATTGACACATTTCTTATTGTAAAATAGTTCATCGTGATCTCTCTCACATAGAATTTGAGATATGAATTCAGGTATTGTGGGCGGAGGTGGTGAATTTATCAAATTTTTTTTACAAAATTCAAGAAAAGTGTCATAATATAATTCGAATTACACATGATAACGACAACAACATGTGTCACGTATCGTAATAGGTCTAACATACCATGGTTTTTGTTGCGTAAATGTAGTGATTGACATATTAATTCCACGATGATCCTCCTTGAATTTATTGAAAAATTGTACTTGTGTCATTTCCATTATATGTTTTGCATGGATTTCGTATTCATTTCGTGATACTCATTGTCGTATCACATCCCTTGAATTTGGTGAAACTCGAACATGTGCCAACCAATATTTATGTGCAATATATATTTAACACCTTCTCTCATTCTATCCTTGTAAGGTTGTCTACAAATAATTTCCCAACAAGCAAGTTCATCATTTTCATCTATTTGCATTCTGAATTTGTTATGTTTGTATAATGTCTTTCTTGAGGTTTCTATTATTTTTGCTAGTTGTGTTGTCAAACGATTTCGTCTAGGACTGGCTGAAATAATTGCTATATGAATTTCTCTACGTGCAGGTTTGGTATCTTTCTTCCTGGATTTTCCAAAAAACATTATTGCATCACTTATATTTTCTATCACATTATGTTTCAATTTTGACTCTTTTGTCGCCTTTTGAATACCCAATAATGACGTAGCATCTCTTAACTTCTTGGACACTAATTAACATCTCAAAATTTGCTCTTGTCCTGCTATTGAATATTGTTTGAGAAAATCATCATAAATTTGCATAGCACGATATCGTGCAACATGTGTGGCTATTTTTTCTCCATATTTGTCGCAATCAATGTCTTCTAAAATTCCATCATCAATGGTGAAAGCACCTATACATGAAAAGTTAAATTTAATTTAACATATATCCAAAAATACAATTCATTATAAAAAAAGGAATTTGGAAAATACATGATATATACATACCAGGTCCAATTTCTTGTTCTTGAACTTGATCTTCAATATTGACTTCATCAACATTAGCATGTAAATCCCTATTTACATCTTCAACAATGATCTCTTCAGCTTCAATTTGTTCTTCTTGTACTCTATTTTCAATATCCATGTCATCAACATTATCATGTAAATCTGTATTTGTATCTTCAATAATTGTCTCTTCTGTTTGTGCAACCCTTGCTTTTTGGCATGATATCTGAGTCTTTTTGTTTTCCTGTGAGCATCATGATCACGTTTACGATCACTTTTTATTTGGCAGTTTCTCTTACTACCCATGATTATTTAATCTATAGAGGTTAAATTAAAGAATCATCACTTTATAGTAAAAAAATAAAATTTTAAGATTTAAAAACAGTTACTAAATTTGTTTTTTTTAGTCTTTCAACCATTTATAAAAACATGAACTGAAATTTACTCGCCTTATAAAAATCTTGCAATAGTCATTTGAAGAAAAACTCCTTGGAAAGAAATTTCCTTTGAAAAAACCCTTTGAAAAAAAATATGAAATCTTCTTGGAAAGAAATAAAAAACTCCTTGGAAAGAGATCTCCTTTGAAGAAAAACTCTTTGGAAAGAAATACGAACTCCTTGGCAATAAATATTCTTTGAAAAAACCCCTTAGAAAGAAATAAAAACTCCTTGGAAAGAAATCTCTTTTGAAAAAAACCCTTGGAAAGAAATAAGAACTCCTTGAAAAAAAATCTCCTTTGGAAAAACCCCTTCAAAAATATTTTATGTAGACCTCTACGAAAAAAAAAAAGATGCGAAATAATGACTCATTTAGTTTTATTTATACAATTGTAAATAATTTAATTTCTTTTTTTTCCGCCGACGAAAATTTTTTGCGTTTTGTTTTTCGGCCGAATAACCGTTGTCAATTTTAACAGCCTTCTAATCGAATATATTTATTCGATCGAATAATTATTTGGCCGAATAATATCTGAGACATGAAAACAGTGTTGTTTTTAGACTTCTCTATTTTCAGAAGGGAGAAATCATCTGTTACAGTGCAAATCGACTGTCAGACTGGATACCATTAGTTTAGTCATTGAATCTACTCTCTGTTGGTATAGATTTTGTTGTGTTTAGGTGGGATCTGATAATTGTAATTATTTTTTTTGTTAACATGTGTCGAGTTTGGTTTCATTGATTTCAAAATGAGGTGAAATGAACAATCCATAAATTTAAAAATACACCATAAACAAAATTGAAAAAAATATGGTGTAGTTAATTGGAGTGTCTACTTCAAAAAGGTATTCTTAGATGTTTTAGTTTTAGTGTAAATTGAGAGAAATGTCGCATAAAAAAAAAACATGTTGAAAATCGACAAGCTTTCCCCATTAATCGAATTCAAAAAAATATAATAATTACTATATATATCCATTGGTTACAAAATTATAGTCATGCAGTAGTACATTTTGTGTAGATTGTCGTAACATATTTTGTTTTTACAAAACAAAAGTTTAACAATGATTTCAGCCTCCCCAAAAAACATGACTATTTTTCAATCCCTTCATTTTATAAGAACATACTGTCGAACATTTTCCAAATTGACATATCAAATCGCAATAAAAAAATTTGAAAAAAGTAATGATAGAAAGCTAACCTAATTCTCTAAAAGTTTTCTTTTGACTGAAAAGTGAAATTCTAAACAAAAATATCACTTTTGTTCACCCAAAGTTGAAAAACATGAAAAAATCAGATTTATTTTCTCATAAGACCCCCCAAAATAGACAACCATATTCATGGATTCACCCACTAGGCATTATTGGGGATCTCCTCTAAAATGACCAACAACACTTTCAATAGTCAACAAAATATGTTTCAGGTGCAAATTCACCCTACAAAATCTACTTGGTGATAATCTTAGGTTTTGGCCACTATGATACCCACCTCAAGTGTGGATAAAAAATTTAGCCTTAAAAAATCAAGGGTCATCTCCACAAAGTGATGGGTGGCTCGATGTAGAGAATAGAAACATGACCTTGAATTTAGTATCTTTGGGCACCACACCTTCTTATCCAGGTTTTCTCACACTTGGGATAGTAGGATTTATACTTCCTTCTTCTATTTCACATGAAAAATATAAAGGGGAATTATTTGGTCCTCGAGCCCAACAATCCTAACTTCGAATATACATTTTTTGTGACCTCTTTTGGAGGAACTAAGCCAGTTTAATATTCAAGTTGTTGATTTATTGTAAAGGGGAACAATTTTAAATAACGTGTCAAAAACGAGGTATTTTAGGCCTCTCAATTGTTTTGGTCCATCAAACCCACTTTATGGGAACATGATAAAGAGAATATTCAAAGGAGATTAATCTTTAGATATTTTGTGTGTATTTCATGTGGAAAAACACATGTGTGATGGAATGCTTCAAACAAACTTGTAAGTGATTTAGAATAAATTAAAGGTAAGAGATGTGAACATGTTGTTGGGCCTAAAAAAGGACACATTTTACGATGTCATTTAGTCATTCTTCACTCACTTTATCATTTCATTTTCATTCCTTTCACCATTCATATTCCCATAATTGACCATTTCTACCCTATATGAGCTTCATGGGTTTTTCTTCAGATGGGGTCATTTCGGTGACTTATGAGGAAATTCCTAAAAAAACATGACTTGATGAGTGATTTGGCATGATCTCTAAAATTGGTATTTTGAGCATAACTTCTGCTAGTGCCCTCATCTTTTGACTCGTGAACTACATGGATGAATTCGAGAACATTAACTCTATGGGGATGATGTTATTACACTATTTTTTATCATGAATCAATATTTAGATAAGGTCGAGATGAGTTGGTTTTGGATCTACACATTTAGAAGAATTGTTGGTTATGAGATCCACTCATTTTGGATCTAACATTATCTTGATGTAACGTCTTCTCCATTGAACCAAATTTATAAATATGAGATGTATCATTCAACTATGGAGAAGTTAGATGTTAGAGGTTATAGAGTGAAAGGTTGGATAAATATCATCGAACTCTTTGTAATCTTTTGATGTTGGAATAAAGAATCTTGTTGTTGCACATTATACTCTAGTAATGTAGTCCTCCTTCACAGTGTATGCCAAGGGAAGAAGGCCCCCCTCACTATGGTATACAATGCCCAATTAGTTTCCTTTTTGTCATGTTATTTCAAAATTTGTTCATTCCATTTCATGTTCATTTCTTTATGCTCTTTCATTTACATTTGCAAGCAATTTACATTTATAGCAGTGTGGTTTGAGGTATCCCTTAATGTCCCCAGATATTGAGAATTCATTAACCCGAGAATCCAAGAAGTGTTTTGAAAGATCACAAGGCTTGAACTTATGACCTCCAATGACCTAGTTTTACTTTCTTACAAAGTGTCTCTTTATTTCCTTGCCTGTGTGATTTACCTTTTCCCATACATGATTTGGATATTGAAGGCGTGGTTGTTTCCTCGACACTCTGATAATGTTAATTGTTTTACATACACACAATGAATCTCAACCAACCTATCTAATACCTCATTGAGTAGACTAGATAGTGTTTCTAGTTAGAGTGACCAATTGAGTCTTGATTCTGCATATAATTTGCACGACGCCTCATTAGTGTACTGACCTTAGACATAATTTATGTGAGGTAAAACAAAGCAATTAATTTGCCCAAAATTTTGGTGCTATTGTTGGGGAAGTTTTAAAGAACGAGGGCCTAATTGGTCTCATAGATAATCTTTCTAAAAGAATGTCCAATTCCTAAAACACAAGAAGACAATAGAAGTAAGACGAGAGGTAAGAACCTGCACCCTAGCCTGCTTTAGTGCGTACATTATCTCCCTATATTTAGAATATGCTGGAACTGGCATTAGAAAAATTTTGAGGTATAAAATGGGCATCCTAAGGAAAATTATAAAATAATAGTGGAAATAATAAAATAATATTAGCAAACCTCATCAAATTTTGGAGGAAAAAAGAAAAAACTACTTCTTCAACTCGTGTTTTCAAGTTATCTCCTTGTATATTCACTCAAATTCCAATCAAGAGTATTTGTTGGAGGGGGAATTCAATACTGTATCCAACGAGTACCCACTCAGAATACTTTTGATGGACCCCTCTTCCCCAAAAACAACAAATACATGAAAAATATGTCGGGCGGGTACTCGTTTGATGCAGGATTGAATTCCCCATCCAATGACTGCTCCTGATCGGAATTTGAGTGAATATAAAGGGAGATAAGTTGAATAAGTATTTTTTTCACTTTGTCCTTTTTACCTTTTAAACCAAATTATGGTGATTCATGCCCCATGGTTGACATCATCACCTTCAATTCTATTGGTTGATTTTTATAGTACATTTCTTTTGTTTTGAGGCCCATTTTTTACCTCAAAACTTCTCTAATAGTAAATCGATGCATCGGTAATTTGGTTTATAGTCCTTTCAATTAAGTTTGAAGCATGGAAAGGGGGAAGCTTCATGTCAATAGATAACTTGGCGACAATAGGGCCTTAGTAGCATGGGGCATCGAAGTACATGCTTTATTTTGAAGCTTGTTTTGTAGAATTTTAGTTTTCTATTAAAAAGAGAGAAAGATCCCCTCTACATTAATCCATGTGTGAGACAAGGATTTTCATCGAATAGGCAAAAAATTCAAGCATGCATAAAGAGTTGTTGAGAAAGGAAGATGTTACTCCAAGAGATCTCTTAGATCTTAGCATAAACAGGGACCATCTCTGCATCCTAGGAGGAGTAGATCTTGATAGCACTTCAGAACATAGCTACACTTCGGGAAGTAATAGAGCCAAAGGTCCATGAGAGGCAAGCGGATCTAGCGTCTCTCCCTATTCTCCTTGCATACTTGAAGAGGGGGCATGGATAACATTCGATGGAGAGCAAGTATTGGAACCTGAGATTGAAGAGTTTATTGGTAGTTTGTTCCTGGATCCTTTGTGCAATATCCAAATGATTGAATATCTCCAGGGTATGACAAAGGAGGACCTGCAAATTAGTGTTGGTGAAGAAAAGAACCAAAGGGGCTTCAATTACATTGAAGAATGGTTCCAGACAATCATCAAGTCGAGGTTCTAAGAAGAGGGGTTGTGATTACATCAACTTGTTTCCATAATGTCCCCTTTTTTGGTTCTAAGTGTTTGAAATTATAAGGAAATGGATGGATTTCTTACCCAAAAGTGATAGCCATCAGATGGATGATGAGGCATGGTTTTGATGTACACTATATCTATATATATTGAAATGTTTGTAAAAAACATTCTCAATCCACCAATGAAATGAAGGATGGGAGGAATATGACAAATAGGTAGCACCAATGACATGATAGTTGTATAATGATGCTCTGCACCAATTCTTATGTGTTCTCAAGCACTAAAATGGATTATAAAAATGAAATCACTGGTCTGTAATATTTTTTATTCTACCATGTCCCAATGCACTCAATTGTAATTCACATTGGTGCTCTCTTTTCCAACAAGTCAATCATTAAGTTATTATAAAAATCATTAGATTAGTGCACAACTTGTAAAGGTGCCCCAGTTAAATCATCCAACCTTAGTGCACCGAGTAGTTTATGGAAGTTTAAAAATATATCAAACTAAATTTTCGGGTGCATCATATCCATATGTGCCGTAGTGCATTTCATAGTTTGAAACACACCAATTGGTTTTTAAATAATATTAAAAAAAATGTGAAAAGCACTAGTTCATATATTTTTATTATAAATTATTTTTTCATACTTACACACTTGTGCTCTATACGAATTATTTTGCACTAGTGTGTTTTTATATATGTATTGCAGTGTTTAGATACATACCTACATATATATATATATATATATATATATATATATATATATATATATATATTGAAAATAATTGACAAGAATCTGTGTGTTTCATGTAGTAATGCCCTAGTATGTTATGTTAGGGTAAACACAATAGAAAGTTGAGGAAGAGATAAAAATAGACATATTTTTTAGTTCAAGAATGAAATATTCTGACGTGTGTATGTGTAATATTTTTATGCACTGGTGCTTCGTATTTGGTAGGGCACCATTGCATGTTTTCCATTTAAGAACATAATAATAAAACCTTTACTAAATCCTTTTCCCACTTGCCTCTGCTAGCAACCTCTACTATAAATAAACAAATGAGATATTTTTTAGGACGTTCTACAAAAACCTTTAGTAGAAGATGTTTTCTTTATAGTGTTACTAGTATGCATGTTGCCTATGGAAAATTGATTAAATTAATCCATTACTAATTATAGTAAAAACATCCAGACATTCAAAGGTTGCATAAAGCTTGGCAAATTAGATAAGCTTTTCCATTACAATTTGGAAATTTCGGTCATCTCCATCATTTTTCCTATTATATATCTCCATATGGTTGTGCACAAGAAAGAATTATTAAAATAAATTGAGAATGGACAAAGAGAATGCAAAACTAAGAGACAAACCATCATAAAAAAACATACTCTATCATCTATCAAAATAATACTCTATCTTCTACTAAAATGTTAATATATTGAAAGTAAATTGCACATGATTATGTCTAGGAAAAATAAAAAAGGATTATTAATATTCTTTATACATTGTACATAAATATGTCTAGAAAAAAGAAAGAGGAATATTAAACTTCTTCATAAATTAGGGAACCTGGGGAAGGAACAAATCTTAATGATGCATGATATATTGTTGTCTTGAATAATTATCCGTTTATGAGATTTTTTAAGGTGAGTCGTCCCATCTAGCATAAAATGTTCATCACCATGTTCAAGTCCTTGACGATGTAGGATAACCCTATCCAAATTTTTAGAGGGTTCAAACTTTTGGTGATGTCAACTTGTTTTGTATTCAAAGAACCTTCAAAGTAACCCTCCATTGTTGGATTGAGCAACGAATAATTAAGCAACGAGGATGAGGAACCGAATTATCAACCAAAGGGAGAGAAATTCAGTTGCAATTGGAGAAGTGGAAACGGACCTAGACCCTTGCTATTATTCTACTCGCTTTCATATCTGTTGGACAGTTAAGTTGTGGGATCCTCGATTCGGAACTGCCTTGCTTTAGTAAAAAGAGATCCACTTTGTAAAATAATCAGTACAAACCAATATGTGCTGTTTTTGATTTGATGGAGGTTCAATTGGGCCAACGAAGTCTAAGCTCCATTTTGTTTGAATCTTCTAATGTTACCCCTATAGCTTCCTTAGGACCAGGAAAGGTTGTGAATGTAGGTAAAGCGTCCAATAATAATGTAGATTGCTCTTTAGTATTTGTGTCCAATTGGCCCTTATTCTACACAAGCAAGGTAGGACCATACGCAGTTCTCTTATTCAATATCATGAAGAATTTCAAGGTAGCCGGGGGGTTCAACTAATATCAACAATTTGGAGCTCTAAAGTAACCCAACCTTCTATTGATCTCTACAAATCCATTTACCCATATACCTAAGTCGAGACAAAAATAATTCTAAGTCGAGACAAAAATGTTTACATGTACACCGGCATTGACTGGTAGATTCAAAAACCTACCACAAGAGAAGACCCATATACCTACCACAAGGAACAGCGAAGTATGGGGAATTACGTTACCGGAAAGAGAAAGTTGCGCAGAAGCCAATGGATGGCAGTCCCGTATTTGTAAAGATTTGCTTTCGGGTATAGAATTTTATCAATCCGGGAGGCGTGATTACTATTGAGGTGGGCATATTTTATTTTTAGTTACCTGTTCCTTTCTTTGTACCTATCAGTTTGGTATAAAGTATTTTCACACTTAAGACCCTCCACCCTCCAGTTGGTTTTACTGACTCAGACTGGGCAGGCGACAGTGATGATATTAAATCCACTTCTGGATATGTGTTTCAACTTAGGGATGGGAAGCTTGGAGTTACATCATTTCCTTTTCACCCTGAAATCCTCTCCATCGTTGGATTTCCCCTTCTAACCCAACGACTCACAGTCAAGTCAACCTGGGGATTTTCCAATGTATTTTGATTTTAATGGGTTTAAGGTCTTTCTTATTTGAATTTATGGTAGCGCTTTACATTTATGGTTAGGTCATTTTCATTAAAATACCTTGATGCACTATTGGTAGGTTGAGGGAGGACACATTGCATGGCTTAAGGGGTTGTGATTCATTTCTTTTATGGGGAGGATATTGATTTAATTATAGGAGATTCGAGGGGAGGATAGAGAGGATAAGATATGATGAAAGAGAATGGGAGGAAAAATAAATGGAAGGGAACAAAGAGTTCAGGAGATAGAGAAGAATTGGGAAGAAGTAAGTGAAGGAAAGAATATAGGTATGAAGAAAAGAAAGGGACAATTATAGCAAGCTAATAAGTAGAATTAATTATAGAAAACTAATAAGTAAAATTGCAAAGGAAATAATAAGAGGCAATTAGAAGAAAGAAGGAGAAAGGAAGAAAAGAATGAGACAATTATGTGTCTAGTTGGGTAGAACGACCATTAATTAGAAATTGTTGGGTAGACTAGTGTAGATGTTACAATAAAGATTGAGAAGAGATAGGGGAAAATAGTAAGGAAAAGGAAGAAGAGAGGAGAGATAGAAGAAGAAGAGGTGGGGAAATTAAGGAACTTGGTAGTCAAAAGAGAATAAGGGCCCAAGAGGATTTATTTCTTTTTTCTAGATTTCTCCATAAACCAAGGTAATCATGAAAGGTAACACTTTCAATATTTTTATATTTGATAATAATTTTATAATTTGATGATGATGGATAAATAATAATGGGCCAATTATATATGCTCGATAATGAAGGGACACGTCTTTTATTTAAAAGACATGTCGTATAATATTTAACTAATTAATGATTTAACCTAATAAATAATACGTAAACTAATAATGGTAATATACTTTTAGGTATATTACAAGTCACCCCTCTCTGAAAAGATTCATCCTCAAAACTTCGGTATAAAAAGAGTTCTTGTCTTAGAATCTGTATTTTCTTAATTGATTGCGACTTCACGGAGGCAATTAATCTTGATGTGATACTGAGTGATGAATGAACCTTGTTCAATAGTTTATTTCAAATAATAGTACCGCGATTAATTAATCTTTGAAATAGTTGTTCACATTTCTGTTCATATTTCTATCTGCATGGTGAGCATAATATTTCATAGATAAGAATGCAACGGCTATGTATCCAACGATTCTCACAAGGATGCATGTAGGGAGGACACATGTTAGAGCAACCATCCCTGCATTGATGAACACATCTGGGGAGAATTTCGAACACAACCACATGGAAAGAAGGATAATTTGGCTTTACTTGAGGAGTAACCTTGGTTTACAAAATGTCCTTTTGTTTCTTCTTAATCCTCTTCTCTAGTCTAACATATTTGACAACACTATGATCATCAAAGTCATTTCCAATGCCTTTATTTTCATTATTATGCTTATATACATCTTCATCTTCTTCACAATTCTCGTTGGCATGATCTTCATATTCATCAATATTTTGTGCTTTGTTATTATAATCCTTGAGATGGTCATCTTCTTCATGATTGATATTGACATCATGTTCATCAATATCCCATGTATTTGTATCTTTACATTTGTTATTGTCATTCTCATCAAAATATTTTCCAGATCCACCTTGATTTTGCACATTTGGACTTCATTTACATCCTCTACATCTTTTTTTTCTTCATCATTGTTATTGTCTTCCTCATACTGGCTTTGGCTATGGTTTGGGATCCCGCAATGGCTTCTGGTTTGTCTGTGCTCAAGATTTCCACTAGGCATTTTATATTTTATAGTTGTGTGAACTGTGATGTTAACAATAAATATGGCAGAGTTAGTGTTTATGTTTGATTTGCACTTTGGGAGTCGAGAAGCATTTATATCCATAAAATTAAAAGTGATTGGACCATTTATGCAACTCATTTATGTTCCTTGTAAGAAGTTGCACACAAAGGTGATAGAATCTTTATTAATGTATGGTACATGTGCATATTTATGACCTCACATTGCATTTGAAGCATTGTGTTTAAAACAACGGTTCTTATCCTTCTTTGTATATGATGGTGTGATCTTTTGGTTCACGGGAAAATATAAGGAGTTGACCAATATAATATTCATTTTTCTTATGTCTTATGTCTTATGTGTAGTGGTTATCCTTTAGTGAGGGGGTATAAGGAGATGGTCCATATTGTTTTTCTTTTTTCCTCAGTGTAGTATAGATTTTGAACTACCCCATATCATAATGAGAGTTCATTGTTTGATCATCATCATGTATTTCTCTTTCTCTCTTTTTGTTCATATGCTATGCCTTGTATTCTTTTTTGTCATCACGATCACTAATTTTTACCTTGATGACTTTACCATCTTCCTTGAGTCCATCTTCATAAATCAAGTCTTCATGGTTTGGTTTTGTCTTCATTTTTGCTTTCTTTTTGGCCATCTTGATTAAAATGGTTTTTTTATTATTTCCTCAATAAACATAAATATTTCTTCATGTTTTTTCCACTTTACAATTATTTTTACCATTCCTTCAAAACACTTATCCAAAACTGAAGACATTGCAATATTGGAATTTTATCAAAAAATTAAAAAAAAAAGATAATTGTTATTATTATTATTATTAAAAAATAATAATAATATTACTATCCATATATTTTTAATAATATGAAGGGTTAGATAATAATTATTATTATTTGAATAGTTTAATAATGATAATAGTTTCTAATATTTTTTGGAGAAGATTTAAAATATTTTTGTAATGGAGGAAATTGAACCCCACCCCACACTTTCTGAAATGCCCAAACTCCCTTCAATCACCAAGTGAGCTACTTATTCTTGCCCATTTAAAATATTATTATAATTATTAATACATAATATTATTATAATATTTTTTTAGTTGAAAGGGTGGAGCTAGGGTTTTAAACCCTAATGGTGAGATGGCGATTTTAGATGGAGGGATTTGCAGGAGAATGTGACAGTGCTGGGGGAGAATGTGAGACTGCTGGCAGGCCGTGGGAGTTTAAGGTGCCGTTTGAACAAGGTTGCTGGGCTGAAGAATGGGGGTGTAAAGATGGCGTAGGTGTGTAGAATTGGGAGGGTGTGTTGGTGGTCTGCGTGAGGGAGCGTGAGAAGGGTTGGAAGCAGGTTGGGGGTGGGGAGTAAGGCGTGAAGGATAGCGTGGGAGGGAATATGGATATGTGAGCGCGTGAAGAGGTGTGAGAAATGGAGGAGTGAGATAGTGAAGCGGCTGCATGTAGTGATAGGGAGTGGTTGCGTGTAGTGAGGAGTATGAAAGCAGGTAGGGCGTGTAGTGAAGATGGACTTAAGGGTTGGTTGCCTGGGAGAGCACGTGGAGGGAGATGTGGAAAGGGCATGCGATTGGTAAAGTTTTGGAAAGGGCGTGCTCGTGGAGGGTTTTGGAGATGGTAAGGATGTGTAGCTTGGCGCAAGGGGAGATAGCTTGGCCCAAGGGGAGATAGGGAGCAGCGTGTAATGGCGTTGGAAGGAGCATGGGAGAATAGTGGAGCAAAGGCTGGAGAATGAGTAGTGGATGAGTGAGGGAGAATGGTGGTTAATGAGGAAGAGTGATGGGACTACGTGGGGTAGAAGGAGTGAAGCGATATGGCAACGAAGGAGTGAGCTATATGGATTTGATACCACTTTAAAGGTAATATTTTCAATATATTTATATTTGATAATATTTTATAATTTGATGATGATGGATACAATAATAATAATGGGTCAACTATATATGCTTGATAATGAAGAGGCAAGTCATATATTATTTAATTAATTAATGATTTAATCTAATAAATAATAAGTAAACAATAAGAGATGAAAGATGATGAAGTTGTTTATATGGTAAAAGAGATAATAAATAATAAGTAAACAATAAGAGATGAGAGATGATGAAGTTGTTTATATGGTAAAAGAGAAGGAAGAAAAAGCCCAAGTAAAATTGGGCCAAGTTAAGGCCAAAACTAATAAGTTAGCAACATTGAAGAGAAAAGTATCCCATGGGACATTGCTAAAGACAAGTCAAATATTAAGGTGGAAATGATAACATGTGCTAAAGAAAGAACAGAGGATAAAGTGTCAAATTCAAAGTCAACTTTGAAGTGGAAGGCTTCCAAGTGTAAAATGGGCAATAAATTGAGGAGACATTTTATGTAGAGGAGGTGAAAGAAAATATTCAAGCAATGGAGATGAGAGCAAACAATGACTAGTATGACTTTGAATGTTTTCTAGAGTTGGAAGATGATGATGATATATAAGTCACCATTTGACTTAAAGGACATGCCCATTAGGTAGTGGATTACATTGATGTATTTCATGTTTGTGAATTTCTAAGTACAAAAGAGAAAGGAAGTAACACCCTTTTATTGTTGCAAGTGAAGAAGAATATAACAGTAAAATTGTTGAAGAATAAAAGCAAATTTGGAAGGAGAAGTAACAATGAAATCAATATAAGAGAGGAAGAGATTACACCCTATGGAGATGTTGTATGGAGACGTTGTAGAAGAAATAATGGTCTAGAAAGAAGTTATATCAAGGGGTGAAAATGAATGGAATTGTGGAGGAGCTAAAAATATATTTAGGAAGACATATCAAAAGTGAAATTGTTGAAAGAACCGATATCGTAAAAGAGGATAAGAAGCTCATAGTAGTAGACAAGGAAATAGAGCAAGTTAAGAGAATTGAAGAGGAAACAAATTTGGAAGCTATGGAGGTAGAACAAAAAATATAGAAATGTTTTCTTGATCAATTAGCATTGTACAAATAGAGACTCCTACATCCTAGAGGGGCATGAAAAAGAGGAAAATATCTATAGGGATGATAGACAAGAGGATAGTGATGTTTTCTTTGTAGTAACATGAGCGATGGTAGATAATACAACCCTTGGAGTTGCAAATGTAGCAATCAAAGATGCAAAGAGGAAGAAAAGGATATAAGGGGAGCCATTGTTTCATCTAATCATCTATTTGTTTATGAGTTGGCATGGATAAATAACTACTTTGAGGTTACTAAGAAAGAAGGGTACCGTGATGGAGTTTAAAGGCTACTAAGCAGCATGGCAAAAGATGAAAATAAAGATGATGAAAGAAAGTAGAATTTAATGAGTAAAAGGAGAAAAATACATATACATGGATGCAAAGGTAGTTGAAGGAGAGGATGAGCATGTCATTCACGGCATGCTAGAAAAAGTTCATGATGAAGATGTGGAGAAAATTGCAGCATGCGCGGCAAGAAGATGAGATAATTTGCAAGCATTATCAACATTCTATACATGCATGTCTGTATAAGAGGACGAGGAAGAATATATTGCATCCAGTATGCAAGCAAATTATGTTGTACATGTCACTAATTTCCCACTGAAGAAAAACGATGTAATGGAAGAAAAAATTGCCATGGCGTGTAAGAAAGGAAGAATGGGAGAGGAGCACATGATTAGGTTTTTGTGCGTAATTGGGACACCAAGAAAGGAAATGACCACCGGCAAATGCTAAGATGGTCTTCGTCAACAAGACGAGGAGATGAGCTACCTCAAATACAAAGACCTGCTGCAGGCGAGATCACGGATTCTGCCAGGAGCTTGTGGATCAGCTATGCGCAATGGACAGTCATTTAGAGGATTGATGCCAAAGAAAGAGATAGAGAATAGTAGAAAGGACTCCATTTTGTCCATTTTGTCATTTCAGAAAGTGGAAAGATAGTGACAGAAAGAAGGGAACATAAGGTTGGGACACTGTCAGCTGATTGTTGGTAGAATTGTTATTGATAGACTATTTGGTAGAATAGTAACTTATTTCAACAAAAAAAAGATATAAAAAAAAACAGAGACAACAAAGAGAAGATATAGAAAAAACAGAGCCAACGAAGAGAAGAAGAGGTGGGCAGCTGAGGAACCTACCAGCCAACAAAAATAGAGACGACAAAAGAAGAAGAGAAGGAGCCGCTGAGGAACCTACCAGCCAACAAAAATAGAGACGACAAAAGGAGAAGAGAAGAGGTGGAGCCGCTGAGGAACCTGTCAGTGACAAGAGTGTAATGTAATATATGTTTCCTGCACTTCTCTCTGAACCTAGTAAACCATGGCAGAGACTTAGACCAACAAGCACTTCCAAGAAGAAAATACCATTTAGCTCTGTAATTATTTGCAGGCAGCAGTAGAAGCCCACTGAAGCATACATATGTCAATGCATGAATTCGCAATTTGAATGAGATTGCTTATGCAAATTTGAATCTTCCTTTTGAATGCTTGTTAACTGTTTGAAATCTATGTGCTTTTACATTTAGCGTGTTGTCTACTCCCAGCCATGTGGGTGTTGTTGTTCATGCCTACCTAGCATCACTAGAAAGTTGAGTTCCCCTGACACTGCATGTTGTGCCCGGAACATAATCTCACGGTTGTCTCTAGCCATCGCAAATCATTGTAGTAAACAACAAAACGTTCCCAAGAAGCCAAATTTTATGTGTTAAAACGCCCGGAGAAGTTCGCTCCTCGACCGTTTCTTCGGTGCTTTAGTCGACTATTCCAATCTTTACCAATATTTATCTGTGATAATAGATTTTTATTAAACCGTCCACTGTACTCTAAACAATATTAGACAAGATAAAAATAAAATTACAAAGGGGGTGACTGTACCGAAGGCATATTCCGTTTAACAACAACGATGCAAAAAATTAAATTGTTAACTGTTCATGTTACTAAACCGAAGCCAAAAAAGTTGAAAACAACCGGCTGTGAATGCCCTTGAATCGTTTCCTATTGTACTAATCCACCGGACCACCACCGTCCATGACATTAAAACCCAGCAAATCATTGTACTGAACAACTAAGTACAAACCTGCCAAACGCTTTATTATCTGCCACCACAGCCTATGACAGTAAAACCCAGCAAATCATTGTACTCAACAACTAAGTACAAACCTGCCAAACCCCTTATTATTGGCGAATATTATCCAGCCTGATGCGGCAGGTGGGTTGGCCGTTGGATCTCAGGCATGAAATCCAACGACCTACATGAGATTCAACAACCAACCAGATCCAATGGCTAACCAGCCTGTTGTGGCCGCATTAAATGGCCTGCAGTACTTCGCCTTATTATTTACTATTACTAGTTATTTACTATCACTAGCTTTTCGCTTCAATGCTGACATTAAAAAATAAATCATTATATTTTTTTCCTTAAAATTTCATTGTTTATTAAAAGTAATGTAAGCAATGTTTACTTATGGTCTCTCAGATAGGTCTGTTACTTGTTATACATGCTTAGTTGTAATCATATGTGAATCTTTGGTCTAGAAAAAGCATAGATGGTAGTCCACCCCAAATTCGAAGATATAAACACCTATCCGTGTAAATATGGACTAGCTAAATAACCAAAAAATCTTTATAGATGAAATTTCAAAAACATAAATAAAGAAATCACTTGTTTTATAACCAATAGAGCTTGTATTGAAAGACATTGTTTTAGCAAAGTATGTACATATAACAAAAAACTTATCTTGAAACAAAATCTTAAAAAGAAAAGATTTCATACTAAGGGATAGATCACCATATATTTGTACATCATTGAGCTTGTTAAACAACCACAAAGTAGCCCAATTTTTATAATACCCCAAATTCTTTGTCTTTGATTACATGGCAAAGTGTACCCATTTTGTTTATATTGGGACTATGGATACCATTAACGTGAATAAAAGAACTATAATGCTAATTAAACTCATATTATAATGAAAAGGATAGTGTGCAAATTAAGAGAAATTCCACTTGCGAATATGTCAATTTGATGCATTGTATTTAGCTACCTCGTAATATAAATGAATGTTTGATTACTTGAACTTGGTTTTCTATGTCACTTATGAGTTACACCAAATCTAATTTTGGCAAGCATGCATTCAAACACATGAATGTGATTGTAGCCCAAATGACAACAACTTACAACCATAAGTGACATACAAATGAATAAAAATCATAGCCTTTGAAATTGTTTTCAATAATAAATGAACATAAGAAAATTGGCATTGCTACACAATTGAATATGATAAAAAGGAGGACAAATCTGAATATGAATGCAAGTATCCTTATCTTAAAAATTAATGTTTAATCCTGGAAATTAATAAACAAATATCACATATCATTCACCATCTGATTTTAAACAACAACAAATTTATATAAAAATTAATTTATCTTCTCTAAAATTGTGTTCAATTATAAATAAAACAAAGAAAATTGGCATTGCTACACTACTCAATATGATAACAAGCAGGACAAATCTGAATATCTGAAGTGTATAAGGGAAAGGAGGACAAATCTAATTATGAATGCAAGTACCCTTATTTTCATCATTCACGTTTAATTAGTTGACGTTAGTAAATTATATATATCACATATCATTCACCATCATATTTTAGCAACAAATATATATCAAATTTAAATTATCATCTTCCGTTGTCAAATATTAATGTTCATAAATAAGTAAATATGTATGTCTAATAATAAACCGACATGTCATTTACAGGCCAGGCCATAAGAGTACTGGCCAACATAAAAAAATAACAATAATACAATAAATGAGAAGGCATCTTATAATAAACTTACAATCCAGTAAAAGGCACTAAAACCATATCAAATGCTAACAACAACATCCACTAAAAATTACGGCATATACTTTTTATTAACATGTTTTGAATGCATGTCTTAAGCTAGGAATCAACATATTTAAAGAGGCTATGATATCAAGCTTCAAACACAAACTAGGATGATTTCTTAGAAGACAACACTTTAGGATTTCTTATAAGACTTCATTTTGTTCCCTCTTACCTTGTCCCAACTCACACCTTGCATTTCCATCATTCACATCCATATTTTTAGAGGACACACAACTGTTACTACTTTCCTTCAACATCGTGCTAGAGTGAATGTTGCTTGCATTGGTTGTATTGGAGGATAGTTGGTCACCTATGTAAAGTGGGATAACCTTTATTTAGGTCTCACTTCAAACAAATATTTTATATTGCAAGCAACTTATACATGCACATTGATGGCTATGCCTATGTGTTACTCCTCACCACACTCATTAATCATGTGATAATGTTCCTTACTTCCTTACATCATATTACTTCATTTCAATAAAGTGCTTAAGTATGCTTAAATATGAGAATAATGCTTAGCCAATACTTCATAATTTGTAGATATCTCAATTAATGCAATTAGTTAAAACAAAAGGAGACTTTGTGGTGATTCAATTTTTAATTTGTTTACTAGCTAGAGACATTACCCATTTTTTTAGAAAAGAAAAAAATATTGTAACTTGTTATTCATGTGTGAATCAAAGTTACAATTTCTTAAGTGGTATTAATTCTTCCACCTCGTACAAATCATTCACAAAACCACTATTGCTTATAGGAAAAAAATAGTAAACAAACGATATCTAACAATGCAACAAACACATCCAAGAGAACACTGATAGTACCACAATCCATGCTAAAAAACTATATTCATTAGAGGAAATTTCAATTTAAAATGGGCCTTCCAAAAATAATACAAATTCTATGTCATCATGTATTAACCAATAAAAAAAAAAATTACTTTTTTAGGATCGTATTTTCAACTTATCTCCTTATAGGTTTACTCAAATTTCAAGTGGGAGGACACGTTGGATGCATATTTAAATTATGCATCCAACGAGTACTCATGTTGCATACTTTTAACAACATCTACACCATGAAAAATCGAAAATACATTAAAAAAATGTGTTTTCTCTCACTAGAAACATGTTTTTAATGTATTTTCAAATTTTCATGGTTTGGATGTTATTAAATGTATGCAACATGGGTAATCATTGGATGCATAATTTAATTATGTATCCAACGAGTCCTCCCGCTTGAAATTTGAGTAAACCTACAAGGAGATAAGTTGAAAATACGATCCAAAAAAATAGTTTTTTACTCTCTCTCTACTATTATTTTATTATAAATTCTTATTATTTTCCTTAGGAGACCCATTTTTTACCCAAATTTCCTCTAATGAAAAAAATATAGCAGTGTAAAGAGGATCAAAGCCTTTGCACGGGATCCTATAGGCCTCCCAAAAAGACATAACATAGGGAAATAACAAAAATATAAACATATACATGAAACAGTAGATCTACAAACCCTCAAAAAGAAATAATAAAATTGACAACCATGAAATTGAAAGGGAAACTATTTTTTATAACAAATTAAAAAATATAGAATATTTCGTTTGAAGTTACAATTTTCATGTTGATAACCTAAAATCCCATATATATTATATCTATCCCACATCCATTTTTCATTATCAGACATACCTTCAATGCCTAGGGATTGTATCTCTTATGGGGTATCATCACAATAACCACTAAAATTCATGTGTGTGTTGTCATAATATCTAGGTTTCTAGTAATTTCAAGCCTTTCGAAATGTTGCTTTGAGTTATAGGCTTACAACCAATTCAATCATATATGGTATATAGCTCCTTGAACTTTTACAATTATTTTTCTATTAAATTTATAATTAAGTAAAGTATCCTTTAAAAATTAAAGTTCATACAAAACATTTAAATAATTTCTTAAAAATTTTATAAAAAAAAATTATGTTTCAAAATTTTTGTTAAATATTTGTAATTTTGGAAATTTATGGAGTATTGTATGGTTTAATATATCTTTTATTAAAAATAATTTGGGAATTTTTAATTTTTTTGCCATTTGCTACTAATTAAAAAATCCATAATTACTAATTTTTTATTACTCTACATGAATCTCAATTATTCAAATAATCAATAGTATATATTTATCTTAATCTCTTATCTACCAAGAAAGGGATCCAATTTCTTGAGGTGTATTTTTTCTTGGATCATTCTCCTATTTGATATATCTAGATTTAAGATTAAATCAATATAACACAACTTTACAAGTTACAACATATCCCTAATACTAGATTGTAGAGCACCTTGCTATTCTCAGTACAATCATATCGAAACATTAGTTAATATTGTAAATTGTTGGTTAATAATCCATATAAAAGCATAAATACATAAGCATTTAAGTATGTTCCATCCCAACTACTAATAGGGTGACCTCAATAATGTGATATAGCCATTCTACAAACTCAATAATATAGGTTGAGATTGATTGAGATATGATGTATACAATTCAATCATAGAGTTGAGATTGATTGAGATGTAATATATAAAAGTCAATAATATAGATTCTAGTGCCCTCCTTGTATGCTTACATTAACTTGTGGATGTTATCCATTTGCCATGCTTGTCTTTTTAGTTTGTAGTTATAAAAACTCTACTATTGTCATGTTTATGTTTGAATAATCTCACTCATAAAATTAGTGAATCACATTCTACCCTCATATTTCCAACTTGAATTATGGTTGTAATTTTTATCGTGTCAAATATATATACATTATTATTCTGATTCTTGATTGATATACACATGCTATAATTATAGTAAGATATTCTTCATGTTTATGTTTAAATAATCTCACTCATAAAATTAGTGAATCACATTCTACCCTCATATTTCCAACTTAAATTATGGTTGTAATTCTTATCGTGTCAAATATATATACATTATTATTCTGATTCTTGGTTGATATACACATGCCATAATTATAATAAGATATTCTTAATATTGAATTAGTTTAATATTAATAAATATTTTATTACTTTAAATTATAATTTTTACTATATTTTTAAAATACAATTTTTAATTATAATGATACATAATATATTTAAAATTATGAACTAAATCCTTTTTAAAACACATTAAATTGGATAAAAGTAAATACTTTAATAAACCAATTTAACACTATAACAATGCAAAATCATAATGATCAAATTTAACCTGGTAATGTAAATTGGAAGATTATTCTAGTCCGAGTCCTATTCTTTGTTAAGAGTAATAGTTCGTTAATACTAGACTATATTATGGTGCTATAAGTTAGACTTCTATCCACTTCAATTTAATGGTATTCATGTGATGCATTTGTCATATTAGGGTAACAATATTTAGCCTACTGCAGCTGCATTAAATGATCTGCCCTCAACAAGCTTGTTGCAGCTGCATTAAATAACCTGCAGCAAACTGAATATTGTTTACAGTCATGTTACTCTACTTTAATGCATCCATGTGATGTATACATGTCAATATCATACTTAAATATACAACTATATTTTAATTAAAAATCAATCACATTGGATTGACATGTTAAACTGATTTCGTTTCAAAAAAAAAACTCCTCCAAATCCCAAGCTTTTTCCTTGTTATCACAGCCAATACGCCTACACAAGAAGCTAATGTAACAATTAATCTCAAGAGCTCTCAATAAAGATTAAACAATGGAAGAGAATGCTCGAATGCTTCAATCAGAAATCGATTAGATGGCTCGAACGGGAAAATAATTCCATTTCAAGGCTACCTGAAACTGTTAAAGGAAAAACGACACCGCTCAGGTTTTCATATTATTTTCCCGTGGAGGCCGGCATATTTTACATGCATAAATACAAAACAAATTGAACTCTAACTGGCCGACTTGTATAACGATAAAGACGGGAGAAAATATCCGGAAACTCGAGAATTTAGATATTAACGGTAAATATGAATTTCACTGGTGAAAATAGCGTGCGTCTACACACAGGTCGTCTTGGTTGAGCTCTAAAACTCTCAACAAAACCAAACAGAATCAATAAAAAATTTATTTTTAATTAAAACTTAATAAAAAATGCTAAATTTAACATTACATCTTTTAAAAATGTATAAACAGATTAATACTGTAAACTCATTCGTATATGTTCCCTGGACAGATTAGGGTTTTTTTCTAATTCATACTCTGAATTAAGCAGGTAAGCAAATTATAGTAAAGCTTCAAACAGACAATGACGATTATGATGCTCTACTCACAATTTCTTCAGCAAATTGTTGAATATTCTTATCGGAAGATCCGCCTTGCATCATTGCCTCCCTTGATAATGTCTTCCACCGTAAGGCGTTTCTTCTGAGCTCCACGCCCAGTTGGCTTTCCATAACCATCCTGATACATTTCTCCACTTCCTCCTTCCCCACTACTCCATCTGCTGCTCGTTTATTCAATCTCAATCCCGTCTTCCATTTCTCTGCAATGTATTTGGAATTAGTCGTCTGATCTGTCCACTGAGGAACCGCCAACAGGGGGACACCCAAGCTGAGGCTTTCCAGCGTCGAGTTCCATCCACAGTGCGTCATAAATGCAGCGACAGAGCCGTGAGAAAGCACTTTCAGCTGATGACACCAAGGAACGACTAGTCCTTGCTCCGAAGTTTCGTTCAAGAAACCACCCGGCAGGTTTTCTTCATTGTTAGGTGGACGGATGACCCATATGAAAGAATACTCACTGGCTTTCAGCCCAAGGGCTATTTCATGAATTTGTTCTTTCGAGGCAACCCCAAAGCTCCCGAAGGAAACGTACACAACGCTTGCAGGCTCCTTTGAATTCAGCCAGTCCATGCACTTTGCTGCTTTCCACAGATGTGCAACAGAGTCTGTGTCTGTGGGATTCTGTCCGTCCAAGAACGCCGAGGGTAACAGTGGCCCTACAGTGCGAATAGGAGCTATTGCTCTCACTGAGTTTATTTCTTCCGATTCGAGTTCCTGAAACGAATTTCCCAGTATCCACGTTGCCTCTGATAATGGATCAAACTGACCCATTGCTAATCGCAGCAGAAAGACGTAGACATTGGAAGGTTGCACAAAGCTCGGCAAGTCTGATACGTTCAGCAGCGGCAATCCGGGAATTTCTATCTCGTCCATCGTTTTCCCTGTTTCGTCTGTGGCGATGGCTGCCCACAAGAAAAATAGAGATTGAATTTATTCAAACAGAGAAATAGATTGCAAAATTGACAAAAAGAAAGCATTGGGAAACGAAGGCATACACAATCCTCTCCTAAAATGGTAATAGATAGAGTAAACTGCACAGGATTGCGTCCAGAAAAAGGCGAGAGGAATATGAAACTTGTTCGCAACTTCAGGAACCCAGGGAAGGAAGGAGTCGTAAACGATGCAAGATATATTGTTGCCTTGAGCGTTAAGCCTTTCTATGAGATTTGTTAAGGTGAGTCCTCCCATCTTGCGTAACATCTGCATCGCCATTTCCAAGTCCTTGGAGCTGTCGAAATCCAGAGGAAGTCCGTCTGAGATTGTTTCATACTGAAGTACTTCCTCAGACGAGATTGATGCATCTTGTGCCTCTAACATGTCCTTACGGTTGGCCTCTGACATCACAAAAGTGACCTTCAGCTTTTTTGAGACGAGCCGCTTGGCGAACTGCAGCATTGGATTGATATGCCCTTGCGCTGGATAGGGCACCACCATAACGCGAACCTTGCTGTACTCCTCCTCCCTTGCTGAAGATGCCATCCTCCTCCTATATTCCAACGACTGGCAACGAAAAATTACTGCCCAGATCCTTCAAATATTGAAAATTCTGCCTGTTGTAGGCTGCGAGCCTGATCCTTTCACTAAGACTGCATGTTTCTCTTCATGTGTAGCTAATTTATTCAGAGCAAGCTCTAGATTATTTCCCTTAACAGTCCATTTTCCGCCTTTAATTACCTGTAACTACTCGTCCCATACTTAACAGTCCATTTTCCGCCTTTAATTACCTGTACCTACTCGTCCCATCTGTTTGGTTATATATATATATACACACGCATTCCAATCATCCACGTAACCACTTGTTCTAGAATGCATGTCACTTAGGATTTCATTAAGTAATTTTTATTGATGTGGATTTTTCAGATTTGTTGGATTGGTTTTTGTAAAAAAAAAAAAAAAAGATTTATCGGTATTTAAATTGTCAAAAATCATTTCAGATTTCATTAGAGCTTAGCCACAATCTTCAATGGTTGGATTTTGGATATCTCTTTTTAACTAGTTAAATATAAAATTTAAATATGAATATTAGGAATAAGAATTTTTTCAACAAATTGTAAATTGTAAAATGCATCTTATTTTGATAAAATCATTATGTTCTTAATTTATATATTTTTGAAACTTTTGGTCCATAATATAGAAAAACCCTTTCCTCCACAAATGTTATTTTCATTTATGTAGATTAAACAATCAATTTAATTTACATATTTTTAAAAAAAATAGTCCATGCAACAAAGAAAACTCTATCTTCTACAGTCTTATATTTCATAAAAGTTAATATTTTCTTTTGTAATTTAGCTCCATCACAAAAAAAAACTATGCTCTCGTTTATCATCACAAATGTTGTTTTCATTTATGTAGATTAAATACTCAGATTCTTAATTAATTTTGATTATAATCATATATATTATATAATAATAAAAAATATATTTTTGAAGATTATATATTTTTCAAAATTTTAATTTATAATGAATAAAACCTATCTTTTGTAATCTTAAATTTTATTTCATTTTTTTAATTTAAAAAATTAGCAATTTTTTATTCATCAATAAAAATCATTTTTTATTCATAAATTAAAAAAGAAAGAAATTTATAAAGACAAACTTTATTTTATTTTTTTAATCTAAAAAGTAATAATTTTTTATTCATAAATAAGAAAAGTCACTCTACTTTATTTCATTAAAAAATTAGTAATTTTCTATTCATAAATAAGAAAAGATACTACTTTATGTGGATGATCCATCCTACTTTAAATAGAAGTGCAATAATATTATATTATAGATTAATGAATGTTTTCTTTTGTTATCCAATGAAAAAAAACTTTAATACTTAAAATTAAAAATTAAAATTAAAATTTGAAAAAGAAAACAAATATACTTTATTTGAAGTTCTAATATTCCTTATAAAAGTTGTCAAATTGAGGTATCATCTCCATCCTCATTCATTCATGTGTAACCACTATTTGCAATGTAGTCATGTGTTCTTCTTTATCTTCATTCATCACTTTTGAAAAAACAATGTTCTCCATCTTGAAATGGTAACATTTTGCTCTCCTAATAAATATATTTTGAAATAATCACATGATTATGTGTTACAATTTTTAGCGATTAAGTGTGAAGATTTGCTTAATTCTTCAACTCTCAATAGAATCTTTATACGATGACTAAGATGTCTAATATGAAAGTTAAGAAAAGATCACATCTCAATTAAGATTTAGTTCTCATTTGATAGATATGAATTTAGTTGATAAAGTTAATTCATCTAGTTGTTTACAATTTTTTTAATGATGTATAATTATACACCATTAAAATAGATAAAAATAAAAAATTATATTTAAAAATTTGTAGTAATTTTTTTAATTTATAGTAATTTTTTAAAACTAAAATATGAATTTAGGAGTAGCTAATAAAATAATTAAGTTTTTAATTAATTTAATAAAAAATTAATTACCCTTAGGTCTAGTTTTTTAGTCATTAATAAATCTTGCAAGTAAGGGGTACCATTAATATATATATATATATTACGTTTGTACAAACATTATGTTTATAAAGAAATAGTGGTAATTATTTATGAGATTATAATTACTATTTATATTATGTGATGTGAAGTAGTGATATATATATACATATCTTACCTTTGTACAAACATTATGTTTATAAAGAAATAGTGGTAATTATTCATGGGATTATAATTCAGACTATTTATATTATGTGATGTGAAGTGGTGATATATATATATATACATATCTTACTTTTGTACAGACATTATGTTTATAAAGAAATAGTGGTAATTATTCATGGGATTACAATTTAGACTATTTATATTATGTGATGTGAAGTAGTGATATTAACACTACTTATATTATGTTAAAATGGTAGTAATCTTTGTTAACTTGATTGAAAATGGAGTATCATGATATTGACCCTAGTCACGGTTTTATCAAACTACAAGCCTAGGTACTATATTTTAGAGTACATAGTACATGAGATTGAAAAGTAAACACATAGATCATCAAACAATAGCAATTTGTATTACCAATGAAAACAAAAATTGAGCTTACATTACTATGGCTTCCATGGATCTTAGCATTATATCAAACATTTAACTCTTCGAGCCAATTGGACTCAAGCATAGCTTTCCTAACACTTATAGTCCTTACAAAATTTGATCTTGGGTCACCTTCTATGTGTTGCAGCAAGTTCCTTCTCTTTGCTCCCTTAGGTTCTTCTTGGGAAATGACCAAAACCCATGATTCCCTTCTCATGCTTGAATTATCCTACCTTATTAATTGAAACCAACTAACAATAAATAAATTGAATACTATTAAAGTTTACTTGAAAGCATTTTTGTTTACTGGTTTTCACTTGCAAAAATCCAAAAATACCTTTTACATAAAATTCGCCAAATTGTATATAGTTTCTCTAGACTGGCAGAAAAGAGAAGGAAGCATTCATTTGGTAAGATGGGATAAGATAAAAACTCCAAAAAAGAATGGAGTTTGGGGTTTAAAAAACAAATTTTGGTTTAGTCAAACTTTGGCCATGGAAATTCTTTGGAAGGGAGCTTTTGGAATAGGACTTTGGAGTAAAGCACTCCAAGCTAAATATATCAAGAACAAATCTGTTGAAAATTGGATCCGAGCTAGCTCAAAAAAGGTTACTACTGCATCAAACATTTAGAGAGGATTTGTAGATGTGTTTCCTATTAACCTCCTTCTAGACTAATTTTGTAAATGAACAATTCACCAACAAGTGGTCAAATATTCTTCCTCAAAACAAAACAAACATATATTTGGGCCAACACCCCCTCTTTTGATATAGTTACCACATGTTAACAATTTGTTTTCAAGAGCAAGCGAACAAAATAATTTAACTTTTGTAGGAAAATTCCACTTCCAAAGATACATGTACCACCATTTATCCTCACCTTCCATATGTAGAAAGGAAATAGCTTCATATGCTAATTTAGCATTCACGTTACCATTTTGTGTGTTTGTAACACACCCGATATCCTCATTATTATTTTGAGGAAATGGGGTGTAAATTTTTTTCCTTTCCATTATCTAACAAACAATTAAGTCAGTTTAAACATCATCCTAAGGATCTATAATGAATCCCTTTAAACCTTTATTGAACATAAATGCAAACTAAGTTACCTATCATGCGAGATTTGTTGCTTACGACTTTATCATAAGATCACCTAACACATATTTAGCATAATATAAATCCTTTGTCTACATGATTTGTGTCCTAGATTAAGTATCCATCACTATTATTTGATCACATAGTATATTACAAGAATGAACCATTCTTTACCCAAGCAACCCTACATGGCTGCCACTCAACATAAGAGTAAGCATTCAGAGGTACTAAACTACACACATTACCTCTGTGAGGATCTTCTAAATCATTTAGTTAACCATATACACAACATTTACTTCAATCACGCAAATTTCAGTCACCTAAAAAGTATAACTCTTACATAATAACAACTCATAGTATTTTCACATCAATAGCAAAGATCATCTGGATACAAATGTATAAAGTGGAAAACATACATTAACATCATGCACACCTTATCAACTAGTTAAATATACATGTGTACTCTTTATGTAAATCAAAATCATTGTCATTTTGTTAATCTTACAAGCATAGGTACGTGCTCCTATTGACACACATTAATATTACATTCAATATTTCACTACATCCACATATAAGAATGAAATCAATTAACAATGAAACTCATGACAGATACATCATTTATAAACTTCACATCTTTAAATAACAATACAATAATGAAGGATAGTTATATGAGAAAAGTAGACTAAAGCGACAACAAAAGAGACTCGATATCCGCAATATAAAATATAGCCGACAACAAAAGATACTCGATCTCGACAATAGTAAAGATAAAGTTCAAGTAATTTAAATATTTAGCAGACGTATTCTTCTCGGTCTAAACCTCGAAGATATAATCTAACATGAAATCAATCAATTATCTCATAAAGTGTATTACAACAGCAACCAATAAAAAATACTAAGTGAGATGGCTCCTTCCTGGAGACCATTCCCTTCCCACAACACAGAAACACACATAGAAACAAGATCTTAATGCAAGGAAAATATAAAGATCCCTCAGCTCTGCTAGAATTCTCAATGCATAGATAATTTCATCACGGAATGGGATTAATCCTCGATGAGGTCGTTTACTTTGATGCAATGCATTTATATGAATACAAAGATCATATATTATTTATCTTAATGCAATATTCCAACTTGATCGCATCCCTTATCACGTCATATGCAGAGTTTAAATACAAACTCTGTCAATCGAGGTGTGTGTATGTGTTATGTGTTAGAATATACAATACAGAAGAAAATAGAAGATAGAACACAAATGGGCATATCCATTGCCTTCCGATTATTAACCATGAACATATATAGGATTACATCACATCAATACAACTGTCCAATACTATGGGACAAGAAATACTATGGGACAACCAAGTGTCATAGTCAAACTAGAATTAACTAATAACTCAACTAATTAACCAACTTAGGACCATTGACTCAACTAATTAACCAACTTAGGACCATTGAGATTACAATTCTTAACACACCCCCTTAATCTCAAATGGGATGGTATTCTCAACACTATCAATGCCTAAGTGCTTCCTCTGAAACTCAAATGCAGATATTCCCAAAGGTTTGGTGAACATATCAGCCAATTGCTCCTTAGAGCCACAAATCATCAAAGTAATATCTCCATTATTGACTAACTCATGTATAAAGTGATAGCAAGTGTCAATGCGTTTACTCTTTCTATGAAACACATTATGTTTGGAAAAATATATGGATGAACTATTGTCACAATAAATAGTTGTTGGTCATGTTTCTGTGTGTCCCATATCCTTCAAAAGTCTTCTTAGCAAAACTGCATGGGATGTTGTTGTAGCTGCTACGACATATTCTGCTTCTGCAGAAGACATACTAACAATAGGTTGTTTCTGAGAGGCCCATGAAATCAAACTAGTACCAAAATGGAAAGCATAACCAGATGTGCTTTTCCTATCATCAATATTGCCTGCATAATCATTGTCAGTGTACCCTGTAAGAGTACTGTCTGGTGATTGAGTGTACCAAAGTCCATAACCAATTGTGCCTGCACATATCTTAGAATTATTTTTCCAACTTTCCAGTGAGAGTCTTTCAGAGACTCCATAAATCTAGAGATCAAACTTATAGCATACATTAAATCAGGTCTAGTTGCAGTCAAATACATCAAACTTCCTACCAATCTTTTGTAAATTGTAGAATTTACTTCTGGTCCTTCATCATTCTTATTTAACTTGGTTCCTATAGCAATGGGGGTTTCTGCTGGTTTGCATTTGTCCATTTTGAATCTCTGCAGAATGTCTGTAGCATACTTATGCTGACAGATGAAAATTCCATTTTCACTTTGGTCAACTTCCATACCAAGAAAGTACTTCATGAGACCAAGATCAGTCATTTCAAACTCTTTTTCATGACTTTCTTAAATTCTTCTAGCATCATATTTCCAGTATATATCATATCATCAACATAAAGACATACTAGTAGAATGTTACCTTGCTGATCTATTTTGACATACAAAGTGTGTTCATTTCTACTTCTGATGAACCCATTTTTGATGAGATAAGAATCAATTCTGCTGTACCAAGCTCGTGGATCTTGTTTTAGACCATACAAGGCCTTTTTCATCTTACATACCTTGTGTTCTTGACCTTTGACAACATAACCAGGTGGTTGTTCTACATAGACTTCTTCTTCAAGTATGCCATTGAGAAAGGAGGATTGCACATCCATTTGGTAAACAAGCCACTGGTTTTGAGTTGCTATTGCAAGTACAACTCTAATGGTGTCCATCCTTTCTACTGGAGCAAGGGTTTCATCATAGTCTACACCATATTGTTGTGCAAATCCTTTTGCAACCAACCTTGCTTTGTCGTTCTCTGTCTCTGCTTTTTCATTTAGTTTGGTCTTATAGACCCATTTTACTCCAATACTATTTTTGTCTGATAGGAGATCAACAAGATCCCAAGTCTAATTCCTTTCAATAGAATCATTTTCTTCATTCATTGCTTGTACCCACTTTGCATCTTTTACTGCTTCATCAAATGATGTTGGCTGACAGGAAAATAGAGCATACTGTAGTTGCTCATCAATAACAGCAGTCTGTTCATATAACTCCCTTAAGCTTTTGGTTCTCTGGTTCTGTGGTGGACTGTATGCTGGTGTTGCTTCTTGTTGTTGCTATTATACCTCAAGTCTGGGCATTCTGAGTGGTTCTGGTGGTACAAGACTGTCTTTCTGCCGAATATCTGTTGTACCATTATGAGGATCACTCCAACATTATTCTTCAAGGAATTTGACATCTCTTCTCACCATAATCTTTTTGGTGATAGGATTATACAGTTTGTAAGCCTTATCATTTTCACTGTAACCAATGAAGATACATTTTTCACTTTTCTTGTCAATCTTTTTCCTCAATTCATCAGGTATGTGTGAAAAATCCACACATCCAAATACTCTAAGATGTGAAACACTAATCTTAGTGCCACTCCATGCTTCTTCAGGAATCTTATCTTTAACACTTGTTGTGGGAGATCTGTTTAGTAAGTAAACTGAAAATGCAACAACATCATCCCAATAATCATCTGATAGATTATTGTAGGACAACATACTTCAAGCCATGTTCATGATGGTCCGGTTCTTCCATTCAACAACCCCATTCTGTTGCGGAGTATATCTAGTAGTGAACTGGCGTTGGATGCCATACTACTTACAGAACTCTGCAAAATCATGTGATTCACACTCACCTCCACCATCTGATCTGAGTATTCTAATGGATTTACCTGACTGCTTTTCAGCCAACGCCTCGAACTCTTTGAATTTTGAGAAGGCATTTGATCTGTGTTTGAGGAAATAGATCCAGACTTTCCTACTATAATCATCAATAAAGGTAAGAAAATACAGACTACCTCCTATGGACTACTTTTGCATGGGTCCACATAGGTCTATGTGAACTAAGTCAATTTGTTCTTTGGCTCGATTTGTGGAAGTGGGGAAAGTGTCCCTCTGGTGTTTTCCTAGGATATAGTCTTCACAAGAATTGGGTTGTTCATTCATAACTAGAAACCCCTTGACCATGGATTATTTTTGCAGATGACTGGGACTCTGAAAGGGTAGATGACCATACCTACAGTGCCACAACCAGGTTTCACCTAGACTTGAAACATTATGTGCATATGACTGTGACAGTATAGCACTTCTGAGACTGAGTGGAAGTATTATATTCTTGGTCATTTCAACTTTGGCTAAGAGTCTTCTACTCGGGGATTTATCATAGAAAAGACAATATGAATAAATAAACCTGAATTCATACTTGTTCTGAATCAGTTGACCCACACTAATCAGATTGACTTTCAGATTAGGAACATAAAATACATCATGTATTAGCTTTTGTTCATTCCTTTTAGTAAGGACAGGAACAACTCCTTTTCCTTGAGCAGGAATAAGGTAATGATCAACAAGATTTATCTTTGAATTAACAGATGGATCTAGATCATAAAATAATGATTTGTTACCTGTCATATGATTGCGACCGCAACCACTGTCTAGCAACCATACGTCTGAATGATATCCAATGGAAACAATATGTGCATATGACTGTGACAGGATAGCACTTCTGAGACTAAGTGGAAATATTTTATTCTTGGTCATTTCAACTTTGTTTAAGAGTCTTCTACTCGGGCTTTATCATAAACAACACAATATGAATCAATAAACCTGACGTCATACCTGTTCTGAATCAGTTGACCCACACTGATCAGATTGACTTTCACATTAGGAACATAAAATACATCATGTATTAGCTTCTTTTCATTCTTTTTAGTAAGGACAGGAACAACTCCTTTTCCTTGAGAAGGAATAAGGTAATGATCAACAAGATTTATCTTTGAATTAACAGATGGATCTAGATCATCAAATAATGATTTTTTACCTGTCATATGATTGTTGCCGCAGCCACTGTCTAGAAACCATACATATGAATGATAGTCTTCCTCAGTCGCTTGACATGAGAGAAACATGAATTATGATGAGATTTATTCAACATTGGATACATGCGCTCTGGCACCGTTCTAATCTGCTTGCTTCTTTCTGTAGTCTTGTTCATAGTGGCCATAATTCTTGCAATAGTTGCATTGAATGCTAGACCTATTTGTCCATTTCTTTCCTTTCCCTCTCTGGTTATGAGAGTTGTGAGAGTGATCACAATGTTCTGAATGTTCATGAGCAATTATATCCTCTATTGATTGAGAAATTCTTCCTCTTATGCCTCGTCCTCTACTTCCTATACCTCGACCTGTGTTGAATGAAGCCTGAGTGTTGAATGCATTTGACAGAGACTCTTCCTCTTGACTGATTCGAGCTTCGTGGGATAGAAGGGACCCTGTTAACTCTTCTAGGGTAAACTTGGACAAATATTTAGATTCTTCTATTGTAGTGACAACCATAGCAATAGTAAGACATTTGAGGACCTTTTTGATAACAACCTTTTGTTCCAAATCCTCACCATAGGTTTGGAATTGAGTCACAATACCCGAAACCCTAGTCATGAACTGATCTACAGTTTCACTTTCCTTCATTTTAAGACTTTCAAATTGAATTATAAGGGTTTGTAGCCTTACCGTTTTAACTCTCTCGGTACCTTTGTATGCAGTTGGGGGGATATTCCACGATTGATATGCGGTGCTAGCTCCTGATATCCGTGGGAATATGGACTCGTCAATGCATCTTTGGATCAACCATTTTTCCCTGAGATCTCGATCTCGGATTTTTTCAAGGGATTTCTTGAGAGAATTTGACATAGCAGCAACAACAGTCGCCGCCGGTTCTGTGAACTCGTTTTCAACCATATCCCAACATTTGTTGAGATGGAGAAACGTCTTCATCTTGATTGACCAAAACTCATAGTTGGTGCCGGTCAGCATTGGTTCAGAGATCTGCTTCATGCTGGAACTTTCCATTTCGTATGACGATATTTAAACAAAGTGGTACAACATTTTAGCTAACACAATGCGACTGAGGGGTGCGTTGTGCAAAATTTTTTAGAGTGAATAGTGACTGGCACACTTTTCCTTCTCTGTAGGTGCACCAATGGCGCACTTTTCCTTCTCTGTAGGTGTGCCAATGGCACACTTTTCCTTCTCTATAGGTGCGCTAATGGCTCACTTTTCCCTCTCTATAGGTGCGCTAATGACCAACTTTTCCCTAACAGGTTGTGCGTCGACACTTCGAATGAAAAAAAAATAAAATAAAAAATTTGATGCGTTCCGATATGTTCCCCAAGGCTGTGAAGCTTCTCCTCCACGACGATGTGCTCCAGACGACCTGTGATCGGATAGTTCTCTCCACTTTGTGAAAAGGATTACAGGCATGGATTAGGCCATATGCTCTGATACCATGTTAGAATATACAATACATAAGCAAATAGAAGATAGAACAAAAATGGGCATATTCATTGCCTTCTGATTATTAACCATGAACACATATAGGATTACATCACATCAATACCACTGTCCAATACTATGGGATAGGAAATACTATGGGAAAACCAAGTGTCCTAGTCAAACTAGAATTAACTAATAACTCAACTAATTAACCAACTTAGGACCATTGAGATTACAATTCTTAACATTATGGTTAACATGCAAAAATTTATCGACCAAATATTGCATAGCTCTGTTAATATGATGCATAGATCGTACTACAGAGATCGATCTCTATTCAGTGAATGTATGTAGAGAGCAATAACTAAATAACCAAAAACTACTTTAAGCAAAAGTACTCAAAGATTGCTTGCAATTTCAATGAATATATGCAGAGAGAAATATCTAAATAAACAAGGTAAATAGCAGCAAAGCTGCTAGTCCCTTCCTAAAGGAGATAAACAATTTATAGAATGCATGACTCTTTTTCTCAATTATCTGTAAGCATGTGAGCAAGATTTTATTTGATCAATTAACTAAATGAGATGGTGTCGACCTGATCTTGGTGTATGTTTAATGGCCATTTACATTGTATGAAATTTGAAGCAATGTTACTAGTTCAAATATTTACTATTGCCATGTGTCCTGTACCAAATTTATGCAACGATTTAAGTTTGAAATTTCCTGAAATATTTTTTAGTGGCCAATGGTATATATTACCTTACTACTCCATATGAGGAAATTTTCCTTGATTTTGAATGTATAATTCTTCATAAAGATTTAATGAATAGCTTCTGAACTATTGGATTTATTATCAAATACTTAGCACGTTTGTTCATCATATCATTAGAGATCACCATCCTATTTAATAATTATGGTATTTTGCGTGTTCTTCCAGTTCCAAGAACTACCACTCTTATTGGTCCTTGAATATATTTGTTTATCCCCTAAATTTTTTGTATCTTTGACCAAAACTTAGCCCCATTTTTCTATAATATGGGATGATGGTTCCAATGGAAAGGCTCTGGTTTGAAGAGTTGAATGTGGTTTCTTTAGTTCTGCATGCTTTTTACTTAGTTTTATTATCCTACAATCATTAAAATATGGCATTTAAGATTACATGAGAGAGTTGTTTCTTGAACTGAAAGTGTGGAGTCAACATTGAAGATACTTGTCCAACAACATATCATGCACAACGCAACCACTAGTTAATGATAGGAGCATTGATTTTGTGCATCACCTTAACCACACATACAAGAAAACAAGCGTAAAATCCATGATAGCGTCAAGGCATGAAACAAACAAGAACGGCTCAAACATCGTCAATCACTTTGTAGTCATCGAAAGGAAACATTCTATCACAAGCATTTTTCCGCATTTTAATAAATATTTGAACTTGTGATGCTAAGATTGGGAATTCGTTAACGTGAGCATGTAGGAAACCTAGCAGCTAGTTTACCATGCTTTTTTTTCAACCATTCCACATGTTCACAATAATATTTTTTATTGTTTGCACCCTGAATTTCACATTAGGACCGATTTATAATGTTTCATCCGTAAGGATCCCGTAGGACGGATTTCACATGATGACAGATGTATAGCGTTTAATCAGTAAAGGATCCCATTCGTTGGCACACATGGCATCACATCAAAAATAAAACAAGAAGAAATACTTGATGAAACATGTAACATTTACAACAAAATGTTTTTTCCTCCAACATTCATGGCTTTAAGAGTATATTAAAACTTAAAAGTATTTACTCGCTCGAAAATGTAGCAATTTATGGTAGAGATAATGCTTTAACTATAGACATATACATTTAAGATTAGGAACTACTTGAAGGGAAATCCAACTCGCAATTATAGAATGCATATATGATTTATCTCTAAGAGAGAAAAGGTACAATTTGAGACATCAAGGTAGGAAGCTTTGCTCAAATGATGATGAGCTTCTGCAAAGCATCTATGATATTTTGCAGTATATCACACAAATTCTAGAGCTTATTAAAGAAACATGGATGATCAAAATAGAAATCATAGTTGTCTACAATCAATTATCCTTAACGGGATGTTATTAATGTGCATATACAATTGAAAATGAATAGATGTAATTCTATAAAAAATGAACAATTGTTCCTTCAATTTTTCAACTTTTCTACCATTTCTATGTGCACATACCCAAAATGGTCCTAATAGTGAAAATTTACTAAATTCCCATGGTAATTGAAGAACCAAGGAAGAAAGAATGCATGACCTCAAATGTAGAGGTTTTGAACTGCACATATCAATATTGATAGCATTTAGAAGAAGTATATCAAGCAACAAAAGGATACGTCAGCAAGCAATAAATTATTCTTGGGAAAAAGTATGATCCTATAATCAAATTAAAATTTTATTTTTTTAATGTTACAAAAACATAAGAAAATTTGGATGAAAGATTACACAAAGCGCCTTCTAATGATGACATGAAAAGGCATGCTATTGTAATTTTATAACATCTAAAACTGGAAAACAATTAACACTGGTGCATGCATGCACCCTCAAGTTCTCCTACATAAATCTAGATCACCTCCAAAATAGCTAATGTTATGTCTTCACTCTACAATTCATGTTGTGCACTGATCCCAAGTTAAGGCACTACTCCACCAAGGTATGGATTTGCTATGTTCCATATCTACTGAAGAAGAACATATTCCATGCAATGGGTAAATTGTAACACTAATCTTTGTCTCCATGATGGCACTAGGTCTAAGTATCTATCCCCTACCTCTAAAAATATCATGCACTAGGTATTGGGAGGGTGATAACATCTTCCACCATGGATATAGCCATACCTCTAAAAACATATTCCAATGCCATAGCTAAAACTTGGATTGCATATTAGATGAAGCTTGTTATAATTTCACCCCAAATACAAAAGTGAGGCAGGATTTTCTAATTCTGACTCACATTCTAGTTAGAACATGGAAGTGCATCAGATCATATTTATATCAATAAAATGTAGAACTTTATGCAAAAAAGGGGATTTAAAAGGCATGTTCCACATTGAAATACATTTACAAACAAGCATAAACTAAGCCCATAATTATTTTCTACTAAAAACTTAATTAGAAGCTCTCATAGTATAAATTTGAATTAGCACTACTTTTGCAAAAAATGAAAAGGTCTAACAACAAATATATATATTGTACAATCAAATGCAACAATGAAGCTATACTAGCAAGAAGTCATGGTAACACATCCTCTTGCTATGGAGGCTGCATCCAAACCATTTTAAATAGCCACACACATTTGAAATATTCAAACAAAAAGTTTGAATTGAAAAAGTCTTAAACCAACCATTGTAGATGAGCATCGACTAACTGGTTTAATTTGAAAAATGGCTTGAGGCTGATACACTATTCGCAATACTTGTTCCATACAAACTGCCAAAATATACCAATCAAATAAAAAGTTTAGTATATTGTATTAGACAATCAGTGCCAAAATGAAACGATATGAACCGCAACCATATGGAAGGGAGCCAGTGCACACAAGCACAAGGCCAAAGTCCCAATGCAACAAGGCCCTGGCCCATGTCCATCCGTGGTGACACTTGCGGGGCACTTGTCCATCGCAGGGACAAGCGGCTAGATGTCCATGAAAAAGTCTGTGAAGGGTTCCCTTGTAGCATGATCAAAATCCCCCATCCCTACTACAAGATTCTCTTTTTGGTGGAATTTATCGACCTATGTTGGTCCAACTACTAGTGTTGGTTTTTATGGAGGTCATATTATGCCTCAAGTTTCCCTATGTGATGGCAGCACTAGAGCCTTCACTTCACTGAACGAGAGATAACAAAGACAAGGTTCCTAACCATCTCTATGCACTATCAGATCTTAAACAAACTGAGATATGCTGGTGTCACCTTAAGTTCCAGACTCTCTTGGTCAATCGATTTTAAAATCTTAAAAAATACTCAGAAAATAGATGTTTCAAATAGTGAAATTAGTTTATGTAATTTCCAAATAAGTAATCTCTAATTTCTCAGGTCCTCCTAATGGCAAGCAACGAATAACCTTCAAACAGTCGGGATTTTTGGATACTCAGTCTTTGTTAAGGATATTGTTTCATGGTCTATGTGTCTTTTCTTTGTTCATGCTGTGGAACAGAGGGACAAAAGCACTTGTTTTCCAGAATTACAACAAAAATATTGGTGCATTTCATGTTTAATCTAAGGTTCACATTCAGTTATGAAAACAACAATCTTAATCTTAAATGGATTTGCGAAATCTATATAGACATCGACCTCTCATGAAAATCTATCAACTGCCTCCTTTTCTGGTAATTTAAGTACCACTTATGAGATGGTGTGTGTTTGATTTTACCACAGAGCAGATAAAATATTTCAAGAAATAATAATATAATTTTAGATTTATCAATTGAAATGGATTTATGAAATTTGTGCAAGTGGTAAAAGAAATGGAATCCATTAGGAGGAAGTTTAAGCAACTTGGAATGAGTTTCATATATTATAGCAACTTTCAAGTACACCGATATTGACCAAATCTCCCTCAATCCAAATTACAATCGTGTTGAAGGAAGAAACCCAACAATGAAATGCCTTCAACTCCCACATAGTCTTCATGGTATCCGAAATACTCTCTGAGGAAATGCTTCACCGGCTAATGCTTCCCGTCCGTCATTTTTAAAATTGTCTCCACGTTACCATATTGAGAAGTCAGGGGCCCATACATGGTGAATAACCCAGTAAGGTAATGTCATTGTGCATGCCAAAGGTAATGTCATTGTGCATGCCAACCATGAAAGAACAAGGAGTTAATTAAAAAAAGAAAACACAAACTATTTGTAAAGGAGAAAAATGTACATCCATTATCCATTAGTATTTGCAAACAAGAACTGGAAGGAATCCATCCACCAGCACAACCCAAGAGTCACAAACTAGTATCCTTCCAAATTGTGCGCCATGTATAGAAGAAATGTAAATGTATCTAACCGATTAACAAGGCACCGAGAAAACACTGCAAGTCGCACACAACTGTGGTGTTACCTGCTTAATTTAGATTTCACTTAATAGGCGCCTATAACCCTAATTGAAATCATGTGTTTGATTTCTATAAAGGCGGTGAATGGAGTGAGTGCTAAGGATCAAAATATCTAAGTAATTGTTGACAGAGAGTAAGTGATGTCAATCATTTCGATTATGTTAAAAGGCGATTTCGGTATCACAATTTTTTAATTTTAATATATCTCCGGCCTCTGAGAAAGAATTGAGAGTGGCCTTTGGTAGACTCTCATGAGAGTGGCCTCGGTAGACTCAAGAAAACTAGTAGTACTAATTTCTCCATGGTAGCTCCATACAATCAAGGTTATTTGCTTTGTCTGAATCATTGATGTTGTTTCTATAGCTTGATTCTTTGTGTGAATATACAACTCTGAAATTTAAAATAGCATATATTCATATTAATGCACAAGGATAGACGTAGGGGTTAAATCCATTTCACTTAATAGAGATGAGGTTGAGAGCCGTTCTATAATGCACATACCTGGAAGGCATGAATTCCAAGCTTACTCATTGCCTGATCCCAATGTTGTAGCTCCAGTAAAGGTGTAATAGCCAACGAATTCAAGAAGGTAAGATACTTGTGTATTGGTCAATGCATACAACCATATATGATATACATACAAAAATTGTAAGAATAGAAGATACTTGGTGTGAGTTACTTACCCTTCCACAAACAGTTGGCTGGTTGAAAGTTTTTTACACTAGATTCATCGTTTGGAAGACGAAGATTCAATTGAGTAAAACTAACCCTAAAAGAGATCAGGATAAATTCTTCTTGAAATTATTACAAAGTGCATAACTATTACCAATAAATCCACAAAAACTCTAAAAAGACTTGGAATAATTATTTCAAGCAAGCATATAAATACCTCAAACTACATCCACAAATTCTCCATCGATGAATAGTTTGGAGAATTTACAGGCACTAGATAGTTTTACACTTCTTGTAGATTACTTGTTTAACTGAGTTTATAATTTATATGTAACAATAGTGAGAGCCTGGAGCTGCTCAGCCTAAGCACAGTAATAAAACATATTTTTTATCACTTAATAAAAGCACGGGGTCGCCATATATAAGATGGTAAGTTAAGAGCAATCGGTCTTCCTCATTGTGAAGCCACTCTTGCTCTTTTACACCACATTATAAAAAGAAACATGGAATGTTTGGAGGTTTCACAAAAAAATAAATGCAGATAGAATTAAATGTTAAATGCAGAGAGAATTAGATGTCACTAAGCACGTTGGTCCTTGTTAACACCCAAAAAGTGCTCACTAGCTCATTCCCTTTTTCACATGATCCATTTTCCCACTTTTTCCACCATTTGAGCCTCCAAAACCATCAAAAGGTCACCAAAAAGACCATAATACACTTTTCCCCCTCAAAATATGTATTTTTCCTTAAAAAACACAAAAAAACCCTAAAAAGGGACCAAAATTCCCCAAAAATATTAAAAGGGAATAAAAATATAAAAAATATTCAAAAAAGAAAAAGAGAGGCAAAAAGAGACCTAAAACATGTTGGTTAATACCATTGGTTTCCTTAAAACCATAATGGTATTTCCCATCACCAAAAACTATAAAAAGGTGATAGGGTCTCCTCATTATTCATCCATATTTCATCCTATCCTCATGTTGCCAAAATCCATCTTGAGATTTTCCCATCTTTTGAGCTTTTCCCAACCATTGAAGCATTGGAGAAGAAGAGACTATTGGACATTGGAGCACCTCAACCTTGGAGCTGACCAAAACTCACCATCCTCACTATTTGAGGTAATATAAAAGTTTTAATTTTTATTTACGTGCTTATGAATCAATTTTGTTTATTGTTATTAATCTAGAATTCATTATTTTACTGTTTACTGCCATTAATCTATAGTTTATATTTTCTTATTTACATTGCTTTATTTGAGACTGCTGCTACTAGTTAGCAGGGGCATCCTTGCACATGCTTGGTTGAAAAACCAAGCAACAGTTTTTGGCGACTCCGCTGGTTTTCGAACTTTAAATCTTTGCTTTAGATCTTTATTTTAGTCATTTTTTCCATTTAAAACTGTAGATCTGCCATACTAGTTAGCTTCTAGATAGCTTCCCTAGCCATTGGCCCTTTCTACAGCCCGAAACAGCCCAGAATTTCAATTTTTGGGTTCGTTTTTCGCCTGCCGATTTCCGTCCGTACATCGCGACTTTATTCACCCACAGTCGCGCGGTCCATCGCGACTGTGATCCTTTTTCCCGTGTAGTGCATCGCGACTTTTCGACATTTTTCCGCGCAACCAATCGCGGCTGGGCGACCTTTCCCCACACGGTCCATCGGGACTGTTTGGCATTTTTCGCGTGGCTCATCACGACTTTTGACCACCACGTCGCGATTCACATCGCAGGTTTCTCCCACATTGCCACGCGGCTCATCGTGGGTTTTGACCTGATAGCCGCGATATTTCTTGTTTCAATTTGGCCAATTTTTCCCAAAAAATTTCGCCCAATCAACCCATTTTTTCCAGCATTAATTTCTGCAATTTTTTACAGCCCATTGTGTCATTATTGCAACATTATTAATTGATATTCAGTTATATGCTTCACTTATCTTTTTGAAAATTTTCAGCTAATTGAAAGAAAGATTTTTTAAGTATTTCTTATGTGGTAAAGTTTCATACATTGCAAGGTTAGAACCATATTTCTAAAATTGCCCAATATTTTGCTCAAGAAAGACTTTAGAAATCCATTTATTTTTGCATATGTTCTTTGCTTTACCTTGCAATTTTTTTTAAAGAATCCATATTTGTTTAAAAGATTATTAAAGCATTTACATTTGAAGCGTCTTTCATTCTTTCGCAAATTAGAATCCTTATTTTAGTTTGTGATTAAATCGCCCATGCGAGACAAATTGTTTTGGTATACACCCACACCAACACACAATCTGTCACAATAATTTCAAGTGAGCCTTAAAAATTACATCAACTCAACCAACATTCTAACCCCACTTGGGGAACACAAAAAGAATTTTGTAGCTAGGTAGGAGTGAGAGGATAAGCATCCAAATAACACCCCTCACTCATTTTTCATGTTGAGACATAGTGGTTGACATTTAGGGTTCCAAAATCCCTAATTATTTGTTGACACAGTTTAACACCAATTCATCGGGAAGGCCTCTCCCTTAGGAGGGTTGAAGTAGCCAGACTAGTTCTGGAAACCTGAGTGGAATACCGCAATCCATTCAGTAACCGAATGACACCTTTCGTAGTTCTTGTTGTACCACCCTCATGGGAGTACAACAGTGATAGAACAAAACTGCAGATTCACCCAACCAAACGTGTCATGAATGGGGTATCTTAGTGGCCAAACTTATAGGATTGTCTACCCGGTGTCCCTCCTGATAGGGGAATATCTAGCCTTTGATTCTACAAGTTATATTGTCTGACTTGGATTTAATCACCTTGTAGAGGATATACCTTATTGAGTCATAATACTTTTTAGTTAGGTGTTTGCATGCTCCATTACCTCCCTTTGGTCAGTGAGTACACCTTTTTTCTATTTTAGAAGCCGTTTGCATGTTGGTTTTCTAACCACATTTTTTTATTACTCCACTTACTATAGCACAGCTGTTATAGTAAGTGTTTTGAGTTTGGTTGTTGGCCTGAGTGCCATTATATTTTACGCTCCCCTCTTGCACACACGGTTGCATTAGGGATTTCGAGCTTTCCACTCATCACCACCTAGTAGATTTAATTCACAACTGTCACCATTGAGTCCCCGAGACATTCTCGACGTTTCCAGGGTGAACCCCCGCAGTACAGTTCCCTTGACTCCACACATCATCAGCACAGAACCCTGTCATCCGATTCTCACACGCCTCATTTCACATCTGACTCTGAGGCAGAATCCGAAAATTCGACATATACCGCACCCACTAGCCCCATGGCCGATTTTTCTTCCAACCCTTTCAACACAACGACTGTTGGTGGAAATTCTTCCACCATCCCGACTACTACATTAGCTACCACCACCACAACCAATGTTGGTATATCTAACTTGGGAACTGCTTCCACTCTAGGCATGCCTAATATGGGAACTACATCTACTCTAGGAATGACCAACATGGGACCTACACTTACTATAGGCATACCTTTGACTGGAACCACTTCCAGCATACCAAACCCTGGGTCTACTATATCCAATCCAAACCTAGCTGTAACTCAAGCTACACTTGGGAACAGAGGCTTCACCCATACACCTTTGATTGGGGGACATATCCCCTTCACAAATCAGATACCCTTCGGGGGCAGTGGCCCACACCATAATGCTACCACTAGCACATATGCCCCAACCACTACGTCACACCCCTTGGTTAGTCTGCCATTTATGGCAAGTCTGAATTTGCCAGACTTGGAAAGACTAACCAATGATCCTATTAGACATGACCCCACTTCGCCCCCCATGCCCACAAATCTCCCCTCAGATATCCCAAAATTTGAAGGAAAAGCTGGGGAGGACCCCCAAAACCATATCATGTCGTTTCACCTATGGTGTTCCTCAAACTCCATAGTAGATGATTCTATTCGACTCCGACTTTTACAAAGAACTTTCATTGGCTTTGCAGCCAAATGGTACATTGAGCAGCCACATGGGATGCACCCCACATTTACATCCCTCACCTCAAATTTCCTTCAGTTCTTTCAACTACCTGTACGCTATGATGCAGGAGTGGAAATACTGTTGTCTTGTAGACAGAACATCGCTACACACATCACCGATCATATCCATGAGTGGCTTAAGTGTCGTAGTCTCTCCAAGATAAAGCTTGACGACCGTATCTTCTTGGATTGGTTCCTCAAATCACTCCTCCCTCTCATAGCCAAGGATGTAGCTTCTGAACGACCCCAGTCGGAAGAAGAAGCCATCTTAAAAGTTTAGCAGTTCGACCTCATATATGCCTAGTATGGATATTTATACACAATTTTACCGAATGCCCCTCGCGATGATCCATCCTGGAGCGACGCACCGGGGGAATCCCATGACGCTGAAGGTATCATTAGCCAGGTTATGGCGCAAAACAAACCTTTCACCATGACGAGCATAAACAGCGCCCCAGACCTTTCTAGGGATACATCTCATTCTGGAGCTACAACTTCGTATGCTCCAGTAATACACACCCACCACACTCATGGACCCTCATGTCCACCACAGTGTTATGGGAAAGCACCATCAGCTTATGCACCACCTCCATATTATAACCAATAGGCCCATCAGACTCCTGTTCATCCACAAGCCCAATCGGCTTATTATCCTCAACAGGCAGCACCTCTTGTTCCAACACTTCTAGTAGCTCAAGGTTACCCACAACCACAACAAGCACCAGGGCCACCTTAGAACCCTCCTGCTTACTACCCACCGTAGCCTACTCTAGCGCCTGCATGACCTCAAAACCCACCTATTGCCAAAGGGCATGTATACGCACAACAAAACCAACCTCAAAACTAGAACAACCAGCGTAATCAAGGAGGTCAACAGAATCACGGAAGAGGACAAAACCGTGGAAATAACCAACAACAAAACCAAGGAGGACAACCACCTAATCCTCCCAATAACAATAATGTGGATCCTGCAAATCAAAACCCTGATTGTCCACCAAAATAGGGAAAAAATCCTAATTTGAGAACAAACCACCCATGTTCCATATGCAGAGTCTATGGACATTACACGCATAACTGCCCCCATTTAGATCGAGCGTGTCAACTCTAGACCGATGACGCCCAACGATAAGGACATGCTGCATAGCCAGCACCACCTCCTCAGCTGCAACCCATGATATTGCAAAACCCTCTACCCAACCACGAAGTAGTATACACTCGTCCAATGGATCCCCCACAAGGATTTGTTGCAACACAGCAGCAAATTACCTATGCGGCAACCGATTACTAGCATACAGAGTCTAAAACTCACCATTTGCTAATGATGTCAACCTTCAAACTCACAGAAATCAATACGGCTCTGCCCCTGAGGCCACACCCACTGATCCATCTTCGAGTACCCTTCGAACTGATCAGCCACTTCGAATACCTAATATTCCCATAGACGGGGGTCCAAAAGCACCTCGCTTCCCTTTACGACGAATCAACAACAACCCTAATGCTCGTGCAGCTTCGAACTATAACATCGTAGAAGACCTAGCCCAGTCCTCCGCTGCTATGTCCACTCTAGAAATCCTAAAAAATTGTCCTAAAAATAGAAAATTGTTATTATCCGCCATTAGTGCCATAGACCCCAACGACTCCAATATGATGGCTTTCGACTTAGACCAAGTCGAACCTCGTCTGCCTTCATCTCTAGCTTTTCAGGTTTCTATGTCCATTCGCAACCTCGTCGTTCATCGATGCATAATCGATGAAGGTGTCTCCACCTTTGTTATGCCGACTTTCATCTGGCAGAAAATTGTATCCCCAACGCTACAACCGTCAACTACCGCATTGCGAGCTTACGATGGTCGTGCAGCTCAACCTCAGGGTCGGTTAGTGAACGTCCCCATACAGCTTGGGGGCAAGCTGGTTCTCATAGATATAGAGGTCATCAATGCCCAACTTGATTACAATCTCCTTCTAGGATGAAGCTACATGTATAAAATGAAAGTTGTCGCTTCTTCAGTTTTCTGCCTCATGATGTTCCCCCACGAAGGACGCGTAGTCAAAATCGACTAGATAACATACTATGATCCCAATACCCCCGCAGCACCTGAAAATGTTCTTCCCATGATCGAACAACCCATTCAGAGTGCACCCACATCGTTTGTCTCCTCAGTCGGACCCGGGATATATTTGGATACTCCCATGACCACCACTTTCCCATCTATCCTACTCCCTCTCAGGATAACTGAAATATCCGATTTGTGCACCCTCTCGCACAACACATATCAACATACTCCACAACCTCAACCACTGCCACAACCACCCACAGTGCCTAGTCACATAGGATCCACACCAATTCATACTATCCCATTTTTATTTCCCCCTTTAGGCGCCATCAACACACCTATCATGGCTACACTTAATCTCCCAGGATTAACATTAGGACTACCTGTGTGGTACCTACCTGCCCCAACCCCTCCCTTGACACCGAATGTCATTTTACAACTGGTACAACCCATCAATATTTCGAACCATCCACCACCTGGTGTATCGAACACCCAAAACCGTCCACCACCTGGTATGCCAAACCCCCAAAACCGACCACATCCAACAAGGGCCACTACATCAACATCTATTTATGTCCCCCCTCAATTCCGTCACACTGGGGACATAGGTCCAAAAACCTACACCACTGGACCCACAACTTGCACCCCCCTAGTGACTCCCAAATTAGCAAAGAATCCCCCAACAACCCGTGTGCTCCCTAAGTGTTCCTTGTGTGACGATATAGGCCATGCTACCCATCTATGTCCACAACTACCGGCACTTCAAGAACACATGAATACATTGGATGATGACGCCAACGTTCCAATTGTCAAACTAGAACTACCCCCTTAGCCTCGCGATAAATCATTGTGCACAAACTACACTTGTGCGATATGCAGAATCTATGGCCATTATTCACATCATTGCCCCGATCTCCCAGATTATAGAGCAGCACTATACGAATTGAATAATGCCAACCTAGAGATATCCCCCCCTTTCATTGAGGAAATATTCCCCCAGAATCTTCCATTTCAGAAGAAATCAATACCATTTACATGATTTCAACTACCTACAAGCCTGAACCAATTGATTTAATGACGCACTAATTCCGCATCAATGAGGAAATCCTAGAAATGCTCATGGCACTGGACTACCCTTGGGATGATATGCACCATTGATCATACTTCATCCTTGAGGCATCTACCTCCACCACAGCGAACCAACTATCCGTTGAATCCAAAGACTTCTTACCAACCAAAGTAGATTGGTTCAAAGATCCTATCCCAGCTCCAGAAGCCTTTGAAGAAGGTAACATGGCCAACATTTCGCCAATCATAAAAATCGACATCTCCACCACCCCTGGAAAACCTGAGCTTATCTCTTTAGGCGCATCATGCATTGAAAAGGAAACCCAAGCCTATAAGAAACTCTTCCAAGAATTTCGAGATGTCTTCGCCTGGTCTTATACCGAGATGCCTAGTCTTGATCCTACCATCGTAGAACATCACATAGACACTTGGCCTAACATATCACCGGTCCGCTAGAAACAACGCCCCTTTCACCCATCCAAGCTTCCAGCCGTCAAAGCAAAAATTGAGAAGCTTCGAGCAGTAGGTTTCATATACCTGATTGCATATACCGCCTGGGTTTCAAACCCAGTACCAGACAATAAGAAAGTAGGCACCATCCGCATCTATACTAACTTCCATTAGCTCAACCTAGCTTGTCCTAAAGACAAATTCCCAACACCATTTATTGACCAACTAATCGATGTATGTGCGGGGCATGAGGGACTTTCTTTTATGGACGGTTTCTTCAGATACAACCAAATCAAAATCCGTAAAGAAGATCAATACAAGACCGCTTTTACTACCCCATGGGGCACCTTCGCCTATCGCGTCATGCCTTTCAGTCTTAAGAATGCTCGAGCCACTTTCCAATGAGCCATGACTTATTGTTTTGACGACCTGAATAACATCATATTAGTTTATCTAGATGACCTCACGGCTCGATCTAGGAAATGATCTGACCATTTAGATGATCTTCGACAAGTCTTCTTGCGTTTTCGAAAATACAAAATCCGCTTGAACCCACTCAAGTGTGTCTTTTGCATTCCAGCAGGACGTCTGTTGGGTTTCATCATTTTAGAAAAAGGGATCACCTTCGACCCTCTAAAATTCCAAGCCATAGTAGACCTACCGTCACCTCGTACATTAAGGCAGCTACAAAGCCTTCAAGAGAAGTCCAACTTCCTTCGTCACTTTGTCCCAGATTACGCCACCATGGTACATGGTTTCCTCGATTTGCTATGCCTTCATACCCATTTTGTATGGGATGACCAAGCAGAAGGGGATTTCACAGACTTGAAAAAAGCACTTACGAGTGCCCCCTTGATTTCTCCTCCAGATTTCACAAGAGACTTTACCCTTTACATTTCGGCATCAGATTACGCCGTTTCCGGAGTACTCGTCCAAGAAGACTCCGCTAGTCAAGAGCATGTCATTTACTATGTGAGCCAAACCTTATTAGGCCCACCACTGCGCTACCTACATGAAGAGAAAATGGTCCTCGCAGTCGTCTTTAAAGTACAAAATCTGCGACATTATATTCTCCTTAGCCATACCACGGTTGTGGAAAATTCCAACCCAATGGTCTATCTCTTGAATCGTCGCCTTCTACAAGGCCGTGTTTCCAAATGGGTGATTATCTTACAAGAATATGACCTGACTTTTAAAACCCCGAAGAGCACCAAAGCACTAGCACTCGCTCAACTCATTACAGACCTACCATCTTCGTCGTCATCACCAGCTATCCATACTGATATAATTGACGAACATTTGTTCATCATCTCGTCTGACGACCCTTGGTACGACGACATTTTGGTATACCTACGCACACAGAAGTTTCGACCCAATATCGACCATGATAGATGCCGTCACATTCGTCACCATGCCCCCCGTTATCTCCTCTTGGGTGATGTCCTCTATCGACACGTCGTCGACACAATCCTACGACGATGCCTTTCCCAAGAAGAAGCAGAACAAGTCCTTAATGACTGTCATAGTGGTGCCTGCGGCGACCATTTCTCTGGATTGGCCACCGCCCAAAAGGTAATTCGTGCAGGTTATTTTTGGCCGTCATTATTCACTGATTGTATCACAGCAGTCAAACATTTCCAAAACTGCTAGCTCTTTGCCCCCAAGGCAAGAACCCCCCCTGCCCCCCTTCATCCAGTCGTCACTGTTGGACCATTTTGCAAATGGGCTATCGACTTTATGGATTGCAATCCCGCATCAGCCGGTGGCCATAAACACATTATTGTGGCTGTCGATTACTTTACCAAATGTGTAGAAGCCATTCCTACTTACAATTACAAAGTCGACACTGCAACCCGTTTGTTCCTCAACCATGTTATTGCTCGCTTCGGAGTACCAAAGAAAATCATCTCAGACCACGGCTCTCATTTCGAGGACTTCATTTGGAGAGAATTGTCAACACTCCTTAAGTTTGAACATCATTTCTCCTCTGCCTATTACCCCTAAGGGAACGACCAAGTCGAAGCGGTTAACAAAATTTTGAATACCATCCTCCAGTGCACTATCGACCAACATAAGTCGAATTGGCATCACATGCTTTTTCCTGCATTATGGGATTACCGCACATCCACTAAAAATGCCACCGGATTTACCCCTTTCCATTTAGTTCACAGTGTGGAATCTGTCCTCCCCATTGAGTGTCAGATATCGACATTACAAATTTCCGTAGAACTCCTCCCGAATACTTCACTAATTGAAGAACGCTTACTTCTTTTAGAGCAAGCCGACGAAGATCGTTGTGCAACTCTCCAAACAATCGAAACCGCAAAGAACAGATCTAAACTCCACTACGATAAACATGTTCACCCACGAGCATTTAGTGAAGGAGACTTGGTGCTCATTTACAACCAAGCCCACGATAAAATAGGCAAAGGAAAATTCCAGTCCATGTGGCAAGGCCCATACATCATACACACTTGCCTTGGACATGGGGCATACATTTTGACTGATTCAGAAGGCAACCTCATGCACAACCCCCGTAATGGGTTGTACCTCAAATGATTCTATCCATAAAAATCTCCTGTACACCACAGTCCATATTGTAAAGTTTTTTAATTTATTTTTTTCGCTGTAAACTTCCAAAAACTTACATTTTCATTTTTTCCTGCATGAACACAGATGGATCCTATTCCACTCTACCACATCGGCTTTGTCGATGGCGCAAGTCATTAGTCTCCAAATCTCGCTTCAGCAGCTTGGTTAATTTATTCCCCTTCACATGAGTTGATCCACCTCGATGGAGTGTGCATAGGTGCTGCCACAAACAACCAAGCTGAGTACGATGCTGTGACCGGTCTACTGGCTGCTACTCTCCAAATGGGCATAAGTCACCTTAATGTTTACCTAGACTCTCAGCTCCTTGTTTCCCAACTCAACAACTGTTACCAGGTACGCGATCCCTGTCTATTTATAAAATTTCTGCGCACTAAACAAATGATTTGACACTTTGAATCCATTTCATTCACTCATGTCCCAAGAAATCTAAACAGTGTAGCAGACCAAATGGCTAACAACATTCTAGATTGGCACGTCAACCAAAACATGTAGGACATCACGACATGCATCACATAGGCATAAAAAAATCAAATTAAACAAAATAAATAAATCATCATAACATTGCATCCACGTGCATAACATGTGCCTCCACGGGCATCCAAAAAAAATAATATTGCATCCACGTGCATCGAACATGCCTCCACGGGCATACAAGCAAACCACAATTGCATTCACATGCAACAAAACATAAATGAAAAGACAAGATGTGCATCCATGTGCATACATGACCATATACCAAAAATGCATAAATATATATATATATATATATATCATCATAAGAGTCACAATGTCAGGAGTACTCTCAACACCCAAATATACAAAAGGTACACCAGCCGTACAAAATGTGTATCAACAAAATACATCCCCATATGATCATCAGCATTTGGGGGCAGGTACAATATCACCTAATCATCACGATCACATGGCTCCTTTGGTTCCTCCTCCTCTGGCTCCTCCAGATCATATAGCTCTCGAGACCTCCTCTCAGTTGTCGCTACAGCTACTCTCCGTAGGATCGATCTCCACTCACGAGGAGCATCGTAACAACGATCGAGAACATGTAGATCTAGATCCCTCTAACCATCATCTGGTGCATCCACTAGCAGCGCCTCCAAGCTATCACGTATGTCCTCTAGGGAATCATCTCGTTGATGCACAATTCCTTGTACACGAGGCATGGGTGCTGCTACCGGTGGAGGTACCACCACCATCACCCGTCCCCTACGGCCCATATGATCCACTGGAGGCCTCGGACCAACATCTGCCATGACCCACACTGAAACAAGTCAGTATCATATAAACATATCTAGCTATACTCATAACAAAACATCTAAACATGATATAATAGAGAAATAAAAACAAAGACGTACCGTTTAAACCCCAAGCCTATCCCTGAGCTTAAGGCATCTCAGGGTCTCCCCGGAATTCCATACCCACATATGGATAGTCGTCAATCACAATGGGCATCTGCTCCCACTGATCAGACATCTCCGATGAGAAAAATCGTTGAATGCCACCACCACCCCGAGGCATCATCTCCCCCCACCGCACCATCCGTGGCTCACTCCTGAGTCCCTCCTGAACTGGCACACGTGGCCACAAGGTAGGTACCCGTTCGAAAAAGAAAAAACAGAGGAAAGAGGCATAACTAAACTCTCCTCCCTCCCGACTAACCTTGTTCAGCTCTCGTCAAACATAGGCCAGAAACATCTGGTCCCATTCAAAATAGGTCCCCATCAAGACATGGTGAACCATCATCTTTTTCCCCCCCGACAAACGATGGGGCACCTATGCACCAAGCACCCGCAAAACATAAGCCGCCACCGCTTGTATCTCCGACTCCCACAGATCCAAGATACTCAGTGCATTGTTCTGCACACGGTCCCCTGGAATGCAAAATCTCTCAAGGAGATCCTCAATATCCTTACCAGTTGGAATCTTGGGCTTGGTGTCCCATATCTCTCCCAAACGAGGAAAACCAGTAAGGAAATATACATCGGTCAAGGTGAGCTCCAGACGCTCACCCTGCATAATAAAAGCTACCTCCACTGGGTCCCAGAAGTCAACTAACTTGTTTAGCAGCTCCCTGACTGAACGCATGATAGGAATCTGAGCGAACTTTAGTAGTCTACCCACAGCCAAGGCCGCATGTACATCTGGGCTCTCTCGAATATCGCCCATCAATCCCTCATCAATCTCCCTCTCCCTCCACGATACCAACGGCCTCCTCAGCATCCTGCCAAAACAACACAGATTTTTAGAAAAATAAACCAATTTTTTTTCCTAACCACGCGATCCCCATCGCGACTTTCAGACCCCTAGCCGCGATGAACATCGCGGCTTTCATCCCCCACAACCATGATGCTCATTGCGGTTGTGATCCCTCACAGCCATGATGTGCATCGCAGTTGTAAGCATACACAGCTGCGATGAACATCGCGGTTGTAGGCACCCACAGCCTCGATGAACATCACGGCTGATAGTGTCGGAACCCACAACCACGATGCACATCGCGACTGTCCAACCCATAGCCGCGATGCACATCGCGGCTGTCCAGCCCATACCCGCGATGTGCATCGCGGAAAAAGGCTCAAAACCGGCGATATTCTGCGTTGGAAAGCCAGCGTGGAATATTCGCAGCTGCTAAGACCCCGACACTCACTAAAATGTAAATAAATTGAAAGGCTAAGGCACATAGGCTTACCTGAAACTCACGGAATAAAAAACTGACAGTCGAATCTCCCACAAATCAAGAAAATGCTCTGACCCAACTAAATTACTCTGTGAAACTCAATGGTGAAAATGACACTTGTCACATTAGGTCCACTTTCTATTTATAGAAATTTGACCAATTTTCAATCAACCATTTCAGCATCATATGATGTCCGTTTTTCAAACTGTTGGTACTGTTGGAATTAGCGCAGCGAGAACTTCACGATAGTCTACTCATTTTCTCAATTCCACCAGGTCTCGCTTTTAGGCATTTTTTACATACCCCGTCGAATTCAATTTTCCATGCTCATGACGAAGCTTGAGACCATTTCTCGCTCTCACCACCTGATTTTTTGGGCATTTTCCCATACCCCTTGTCGCCTCGATTTGCGTGCCACATCGGTCGTGGTCCATTTTTGACGAGTTTTATACTACCGGATTCAGTTTTCCGCGCTCGTGACAATGCTTGAGACCATTTCTCGTTCTCACCACCAGATTTTTTGAGCATTTTTCCCATGCCCCTTGTCGCCTCGGTTTACGTGCCACATTGCCCATGGTCTATTTTTTACGAGTCTTATACCGCCGAATTTAGTTTTTTGCACTCGTGATGATACTTGAGACCATTCCTCGCTCTCATCACTAGATTTTTTGGGCATTTTTCCCATGCCCCTCGTCGCCTTGGTTTGCATGCCACATCAGCTGCGATCCATTTTTCACGAGTCTTATATCGCTGGATTCAGTTTTCCCTGCTCGTGATGATACTTGAGATCATTTCTCACTCACACCCTCATAATATTTGGGCACTTTTTCACATGCCCATTGTCCCCTCGATTTGTGTGTCACATCAGCACCCGTAAGATTTTACAAATTTTCGCATCACAACTTATACATGAGCCCTCCACTCCATCCATACTGCAATTATGGCATTGTTTTGCTACCATCCATCAACCCGCAAGGAGGTCCCATTAGTGTTCCCCCCTTTCACCGTGCCTGATCCCCATACTCTCCCTTTGATTGAACACTTCCTCCTTGCCTCCCCAGTACTTTTTTTCAGTATAATTTTTATCCCTTTTTTGGGCCGAGCAATTCCTTTATGAAAAAGGCACATAGGGAGTTTCTGTTAAGCTCTTTTTTGACTCCTAAAACAATGAAAAGATCACCGAGCAATGTTGCTTCCTTTCATGCTCGCTAAAATTATCTGAAAGGGCATCTACTTGGTATAAGTTTACCCCTTTTCCGGACCTTGTAGACTAATTACGAAAAAGGAATACTCTAGTCACATCAATTGGAAGAGTTCTCCATTCGCATCATTTTATGATTTTTCGGGCCTTGGAGACTAACACACGAAAAAGAACACCAATGGAGTCTACTTACCATTTTCAGACTCTCTAAAATTGAACTCACTCATGAGCATGAACAGTCCTAGGCTCGCATAAATCCACAGGACAGTACCATTTCAGAGCACACTTTTATCCCTTCTCGGAGCTCACTAAAACCATGAAGAAGGACCCAACAGTTCTTTTCGGCACCACAATAGATCATGTCTACTCATATGGCAGCTTCTCCATTATGGTCTCCTTTGTTCAGAGTATTCTACAGTATATCACCATGAGAGTCTCCCAATAACATCCATCATCTTGTACCCCTAGAGTCACTCCAGTATGCAATACATACCCCTGATCCCTCAAGCTATGATCCGCACACCTAAACATCAGTTTCATATGCTGCTAGGTCAACCATGTCATCATCCTCTGAACAAAGAAAGTTTGAGTCTACCCACTCTATAACCCTAGTTATGCCCCATCCCCACAATATGCTAGTCCTACCGTCAGTATCACATTTCAGTTGTACACCTCATGCTACTATCAAGGAAACATCATTGCCTTCATAGTTGCCGATCTTCATCTGTCGATGCCAAGCAAATTTATTCCAGAGGATAGACCCAGAAGTCCTTGTGCCTTGGACTCATCACCATTAGTGATGAGCCTACGGATCATTTTGAAAGGAGTCTTCAATGCCTCTCCAAATGATTGTTTCTCACATGCTCGACATCAACACCTTGATCGCATCGTTGAGACTCGTACAGGGTATCGGTCCTTTCGGTTATTTGTCAAAGACCCCAGATATCACCTGACTCTACCACATTTGAGAGTCTAATTGAGGAAACAACCAGTTACGTATGGATATTCGGGTTGCGCTTGGCGACAATTTTCAGATGTACCGCAGTTTTATACTCCCTCGAGTATACAGTTACATATACTCCTCAGAAGTTGACTCATTTACTGACTCTACCACATTTGAGAGTCTTATTGAGTACCTACAGATGTTGGACACCTTCGGCCCCAACAGTTCATCAACCCTTTTTGAAACCTTATTCAGAATGGTTGTTACTCTTTTCTAGTGTATCAGTTATTGAGATCAATCATGGTATGACCATGAGTACGTCCCAGAATTGTGTCCCCTCTGGACCGTTATGATGCACCAATAGATTTTTATGTATTATTTAGGTCCCCCTTCTTGGACCTAATTGTTATGTATATGTCTTGATACGAGCATGGGTATTCCCACCTCGTCCATAATCAAAGATTATTCCTCATTCATTTTGAGGCCATGTATTTTTTCAGTTTTTGCAGCTTCCAAGGGGCCGTTGTTCCAGTCTCCAATCAATCTCTTCTCCTCTCCAAACCCCGGGAAAAAGACAAAAGAACTATGATGTCTATTGGCCATACGATGAGCTCCTACCCGCACACATCAGGGGACAATCTGTTAACACCCAAAAAGTGCTCACTAGCTCATTCCCTTATTCACATGACCCATTTGTCCACTTTTTCCACCATTTGAGCCTCTAAAACCATCAAAAAGTCACCAAAAAGACCATAATACACCTTTGTCCCCTCAAAATATGTATTTTTCCTCAAAAAAACACAAAAAAACCCTCAAAAAGGGTCCAAAATTCCCAAAAAATATTAAAAGGGAATAAAAATATAAAAAATATTCAAAAAAGGAAAAAGAGGGAAAAAGAGACCTAAACCATGTTGGTTTCCTTAAAACCATAATGGTATTCCCCATCACCAAAAACTATAAAAAGGTGATAGGGGCTCCTCATTATTCATCCATATTTCATCCTATCCTCATGTTGCCAAAATCCATCTTGAGCTTTGCCCATCTTTTGAGCTTTTCCCAACCATTGAAGCAATGGAGAAGAAGAGACCATTGGACATTGGAGCACCTCAACCTTGGAGCTGCCCAAAACTCACCATCCTCACCATTTGAGGTAATACAAAAATTTTAATTTTAATTTACATGCTTATGAATCAATTTTGTTTATTGTTATTAATCTAGAATTCTTTATTTTACTATTTACTACCATCAATCTATAGTTTATATTTGCTTATTTACATTTCTTTATTTGAGACTGCTGCTACTAGTTAGCAGGTGCATCCTTGCACATGCTTGGTTGAAAAACCAAGCAACATTCTTGTAACATTTGGTCCCGTAGGTCGGGTCTCAATCCCTCAGAATCTTCCTCTCGATTGCTAAAACCCTATCACGATCTTGATCACGAAACTAAGAATCTCTACCATGAGCATTAGACTATGGATGAATACCAAAGCTAGCATATACAGAGCCAGGTGCTGAGCTAACAGGTGCAAAGCCAAATCTGAATTGTGCTGGTAGTGCAGCTTGTCATGAACGATGTAAGGGTCAACGAGTGTCCAGCATGCACACTCCCATGGTATCATAACATGCACACCAACATCATAGATATCATAGCGAGATGCTCATTGAAGTGTTATGATCAACTCAGGAAAATGCCAAATAAGACTTCCAAAATGTTGATTGGTCAGAGACAAATATACCTAAGAAAACATAGGTTAAAATGCATTGGTTTTGCTGAAGACTATTACTAATTTTGGCAAGCCAATTCATATAGTTCCTGCTGCTTGGCAGACCAACAAGGACTAATAAGAACTCTTGGGGTAGAGCTCTGTTAATAGAGCCATCCTCTCCCCATTCTAAACTTGCAAAGGTAAATAACCCCTCTTCTCTCCCATAGGGCGTATAAATAATAACCATCATCTAGAAACTCTCCCCATCAAGTGACAAGTGGCTATTAAGTGAATCAATGATCCCTTCCACCTAGGGAACATCGCCCAAGGAACTCTCCATAGAGATCCTATATAGATGTAAGTGTGTCTTCACATGCCAAAACAACAACAAAAAATAGGATATAGTCCCAAGAGTTTAGCTCTATTCACTCTCACTTATTCAATAAGTAACAAATGCAATGCTCCTATATGAAGAGACCACCAAGCTTATTCGTAATCTATGACTGGCTACGCTCTCTTAGAAGAGGCCGCCTTTCTCCTCCTTGCCCAAATCGAGGTCTTCCCACTCTTTTATATGAAGAAAGTGTTGTGCGAAACCCTATCTCATAAATAAAATATCATTAGCCTTTTATGTTGAGGGAAAGTTCCTTTTTAATATGTTTTCATGTGGTTTCAAGATATATATATATAGAGAGAGAGAGAGTAGTGCTTACCTTTATGCTAACTGCAACTTCCTTTTTAAAATAAAAGTACATCTTCTTTTTTCATATATATATTTCATGTCTTTTGATATATATATATATATATATATATATAATATAATTATTATAATATTATAATAATTATTACTATATATATAGATGTATAATATATAAGCTTTCCTCATAATTTTATGATGCAAACAACACACTTATTTCTATGAAGTAATTTATTCCTTTTTTATTAGTCTCAAGGTAGAAATTAAGGAAGGATTTTAGTTTCTTTGGTTACTAGGATCATCGTCGAAACAATGTCTCTCTCTTTCTCTCTCTCTCTATATATAATGATCTCTTAACTCACTTTAGGATCATTTCATAATAGCTATATTCATACTTAAAATATAAGTCTTATAACACATTAGAAGGTTGCAGAGAGCAGGCACTCTCCTTAATCTACGATGATGATACTTATAAGTTTTTTTTAAGGTCAACCAGTAAATTACTCAATTTTCCTTAAGTTCCGACGGCATTTGAGATACACTTGGTATCTAAAGTTAAATTCTCATGGCTATCCTGCCATTTGTCTCTTTCCCTTACCCCCTAGTGGACCCATGCCCTCATCGTTAAGTTGCATCATGTCCCTAGTCTCCTAAGTCTAACATTCAAAAGCACACCTTAGGAAATAAATAATTGCATTACAAAGTTCACTAGCGGACCTTCGACCTTACGACTCAATGTTTCCTATCTAACCTATATTCAATTTTTATTTTAATTAATCAACTCAATTACAATTATAAATTAATTAATAAATCCTTAAAGTATTTACCCTAATCAATACTTATTCATTACTATAACCTAATTAATTAATTAATCCTAATTATTTGTAATTAACCTAATAATCATTCATGGCACTATTACCATTCAACATTACTCTCTTAATTATATTTAACTTGATTAATAATTACTACTAAGGATAAGAATAGCCCAATTAGCATTAACTAACCACTATTAACACATAATGAACATTAGTAACAATAATTAACATTATTCCAAATTAATAACATTAATCCACAATAATTAATCATTAACCAACTTTATTAACATTAATCGACTTTATTATCATTCAATTAATATTAACCTAATTGATGTTATAATTACAATTTAACATTTTAACCATTAGTATTGACTAATTAAATTTATTAACAATCACTCAAGCATTACTAATTAATTGCATTAGATACTGCCTCGGTTAACCATAGTTCGTTTATTAATCAACACTAATTAATTACTAATCGATAATAATTACATTTTTATTCAGCATTATTTCAAGAAATTTATAAATATGTAGGTGAGTTATGTAAGCTTAGCTACTGCTTACATACTTCGTGTAAGTACACTAACAATAATAAATCACACACATCAATTGTCACTACTACATATGGCTCAAAAGTCCCACGAACGTTTGCCACGAAACAATTAAAATTGATGTTTTTGTGGAAAAACAGTCTTAAATTTTTGGAAAAAATTGAAAATTTCCCTGATGGTCATTGCTATAGCCACAAACGTTCGTGGCTATAGCCACGAAAAGCCAAAAAGAAAACTTTTTTTTGTCAGATGAAGAATCCGATCAAGAAGTTGATCATCCGAATGATGTAGCAGACAATGAAATTGACATTGATGATATTGATGATGAATAACTAACCGAAAATGACATTGATCATGATCCCGCTATGAGCGATCTTTTCAACGATAGCGATTCTGAACCAGACGACGATACAGATGCTGAGTTAGATGAAGAAGAATATGAATGACATTGTAGCAATGTTGGAATCTAGGAGGTATGTGAGAACATCTTTTTGCATAATGTACTATGTTTATTACTATTTAGTTATGTTTAAACCATCGTTATCATCATCAATATCATCATCACCATCATCACAATCTCCATCATCATCATCATCTTCATCATGATCATCATCTTCACCACCACCACCACCACCACCATCATATTCATCATCCTTATCCTCATCCTCATCATCTTCATCATCATCATCATCACAAACCTCGTCATCATCGTCATCATCATCATCGTCATCACCATCATCATAATCTCTGTCATCATCATCATCTTCATCATGATCATCATCACACTACTAAGAAACTATAGTGATAAAAAAGTCAATTGATACCTATAATTCTAACTAATTCTAGTTATTTAACCCATGGAACCTTGAAAGGAAAGTTATTGTCTTGAGTCAATTGCCAAGGTATAATAGGTAGGTTAGTTAGTTTTCAATGTTGTAACCCATTGTAATAAAGTGGGCTTTCGGTTTTGCTACTACGATTAAATAGGTAATGTTATCAATGAGTAAAATGTCACTATTCATATGCTTCTCAATGAGTAGTTCATAAGTTATGATTAATGATAAACTAACATTAAATAAAAATCTATGTATTCACTTAATCATTTATTGATTACTCGAATGTGAAATTGGAAATACTAGCACAAGTAGCAAAACATAGACATTGTTTGAGACTGATGATTCGAACCTGTGACCTTTTGCAGCCATGGATGGAGTGCATAACCCTTCCACAACAGTGTCAATTCCCAAGGTAACAAGAGGATCGCATTCAAATTTTGGTTTGTTGGACAAATTCATTAGGATTTTAATGGTACAAAGATCGCATTTACATTGGAAACCCTTTTGTTGCAACCAATTAATTTTCAAGAAAACTGTTATTTATTTATTTTTCAATTGAAAGCTATATTCTGGACATCTATTTGCTTCGTTCAGTGCGAAAAGTTGCAATCATAGACCCATTTTTCTCTGCGCCATTATCTTCATAGTAGGAGGGCTCACAAAAAACCCTACAAATGTACCTGTGGTTTGGGAATGCAACTAATAAAACACATCCATTTTTTCATTTCCGTGTTTTTCAACCTCGAATATCATCAACATAAAGGAGGATGATAGTAATTCTTGCTAACATCGTGCCAATGCAACATGCCTCTATTTGACAACCTTGTAACTTATCAATGCATATATCAAAAAGGGTAGGGGAGAAAGGGAATCCTTGCCTAACCCCTATATTACTATTAATATCTTTCGAACAACCCTTAAAGTGTTCCTAAACTTGGTATTCCATTCTTGTACAACCTTATTGGAATGACTTTCAACTCAAAAGAAACCTTTAATTCTTCTATTCTTTTCCACAAGTTATTTCTAGGCACTGTGTCAAAAGATTTCCTAAATTCCACAAAGCAACAAAGGAGATTGAGCTTATATTGCGAAATTTCTCAGCCACAATGATCCTAAAAGTAATGAGGTGGTCTATGGTAGAATGATACCTTTTGGCTTGTCCTTTATCCCTTTTATCTTGAATTTCTAGCCATATGTGGATCTTATTTTCCAAAATAATACCATAATAAATTATAAAAATGAATATAGATGCTAAATATTTTTTAAACTATAATATAATTTATAATAAATTATAAAAATAAATGGTAAAATTATTTAGTATATTTTTTATTAATCCGTTAGGCATGTCTATTTCAACATTGAGTGGGGGGTTCCAGGATTTTGAAATTATCTCATATAAATCTATTTTTTATATACCATATTAAATAAAATGGGAATATTCTTCATCGTGTTTAAAAATAGAGGGTTCCAATTTAGAGAATTAAGTTTTGTGTATGTTTTAATTGAATCATTTTAAAGTTAATTGAATATTTTCAAGGCTATTCCAATTGATATCCATTCCAGGCCATTAGCGATCCATGTATTGCGATTCGAACCTGTGACCTTTTGCAGCCATGGATGGAGTGCATAACCCTTCCACGACAGTGTCAATTCCCAAGGTAAGAAGAGGATCGCATTCAAATTTTGGTTTGTTGGACAAATTCATTAGGATTTTAATGGTACAAAGATCACATTTACATTGGAAGCCCTTTTGTTGCAACCAATTAATTTTCAAGAAAACTGTTATTTATTTATTTTTCAATCGAAAGCTATATTCTGGACATCTATTTGCTTCGTTTAGTGCGAAAAGTTGAAATCATAGACCCATTTTTCTCTACGCCATTATATTCACAGTAGGAGGGCTCACAAAAAACCCTGCAAATGTACCTGTAAAACCCTTATCATGAAAGGGGAAGCGAAGAAGAGAAAGAGAAAATACATATACATTGTCTTTGTTTTTTGGAGTGTGAGAATTGTAGTTGAACACATCTATTCGACTAAGAACATATTCCTTTATATTGTAGCTATTATTTCAACTATGGACATGCAATGACTTCATGTCTGAAGTAAATGATCTCTCAAGATAAAGTGCAGAAGAATAACAAACCCACTTAGTGGATGGACTTGGCAATGAATCACTATTGAGTTGAACTGGGAAATAATTTAGACCCCTTTAAGTTCATAAACTCTGCAAAATCCCTTTCCCCACCTCAAAGAGGTGTGGTGTAGACATCGATACAATTATGGCTAAGGAACCAATCCCTCCATTTGTAGTCTGCTTGCCTAGTTTCTCACTTGAAGGGTGTTGAGTAAACACAATTTATAATTTAAATTAGGAAAGGTTCAATGAATTCCTTTGACCAAGTTGAATGATGCAATGCAAAACAAAGAAGAATGAAGGGAAAAGGAGTAGAACTTCAAAGTGGACATCTTAAAATAAGTTGTTAAGTAACTAAAGTGCAATATGATGATGATGATGACGACGATGATTTCCCACAAAGATCAACTTCAGTCTATCGAACCATAAGAGAAAAAATGGTAAGAGATTAATTTGTTTTCTCTAGTATTTTATTTCTACTCTAAACAATATTGGAGAGAATCTTTTCCAATTATCTATAGTGTTGATGAATTAAGAGTTTATGAAAGTCTATATTATTACAAATATCTTGAAATTGAGGTCTAATGTGGGCATATGCAAGACGTTCCAAAATAAAGTGCTTTTGGTCCTCCATCTTCTTCATATCACAAATATGACAAAATTCATTCATGCTAGGGTGTTTTGGGAATTCTTCAATTCCTTGTTTCATTATGAGCTCCTAAGAGTTCATTCTTATTTTAGCATTTTTTTTTCTTTGAGTTGGCTAAAACCACTACAACAAAACCCTGTGTTTAGCGCCTCTTTTATCTCCCTTTTTTGCATCCACTAACACTTTTAGTTTATTTTTCATAATTTTTTGGACAAAATTGGCGCTTTTCCACGGGATGGCATTTTTTGCGTCTTTTTTTAAAGTAGACTTTATTTTGGACGCTAATTAGCATCCCAATTAACGTCCAGAATAATGTCCATAATAGCTTGCAGAATAACATCCAACATAGATTCTAGAATAGTGCCAGGCATAGCTTCCAGAATAGCATCCATAATAGCTTCCAGAATAACGTCTAACATAGCTTCTAGAATAGTGTCAGGCATAGCTTCCAAAATAACACCAGGAAGAGCACCAGGTCTAGAGCCAGGGATTACACCAAGAATTGTGCCAGGAAAATCATCTGATATAGCTCCAGGTATAGAGCCAAGTATAGCACCAGGAATAGCGCTAGGAATTTTGAAAGGAATTGCACCAGGAAAACTCCAATGTTGTGCCAGGGAAAGCGCTAGGCATATTGACAGAAGTAGCACCTAGATTCCAAATGTTTATTCGAGGTTAAGCCAATAAAGTATTACATGAAACAATGCTAGTGTGATTGACCACACATTAAGTATCACTGCAATAATGAATAGTCACTTGATAGATCTAGCTTAGATATAGTATTTTATGCCAATTACATGCATATTTTATACATGTTTATAGAAAGGTTTGAGGAAGGTTTTTCTTTTTCTATATGTGTGTAGGTTTATCATCAAATGGAGTTGGAGGCAATTCAACCTGATCTACATCAATCATGGCCATCATCAAAGGAGCGCTTATAAGCTAAGGTGAGTTAGTCTTTCTTCCTTATTTTCTTGTGTGTTGTATGTGATATGGTGATGGAAACATATTGGTATACTTCCCATGTCTGTATTAGCTCTTGGGAAAGTGATCCAAGGGAGTTCCCATCTGTCCATGGGGTGGAAATATCCATAACACATAAAGATGAATATTTTAGGGCCTGCAACCTCAGTTTTTATTCCTAAACCCTACAAAAGGCCCTAAGAACCATCCATGGCATTTGAAATATTTCAACAACAATCGTATGATCCATGTAGGACAATTATTCACACTATATGCAATGTGTGTTGTTTTTTTATTGTGTTCATGCTCTGTGAGCGACAAAATCCTCTTTTAGGCCCTAATACATATTTTTCCTCCTTGAAACATGTTCATGACCCTAAAAGCCATCCCCGATGTACAAAACCATGTAGTGACCTTTGTTCCTTGACCACTGAGGTAGTCCTCCTCCTTTGAAATTTTAGTGTACTATGATTGAGCAAATAAACATAATTGGCCCAATCCTCTTCCATCTCACTTAAAACATACAGTTTGCATGGTCCATGAGCATTACAAGCCTCTTCTAGGCCCTAAGAAATCAGCGTCTCCCCTTGAACCATGCCTAATACATCGAGAACCATCCTTGATCCTAAAAAACTTGTAATGGAAACCATGCAGCACTTATAGGCCAACTATTCTCTTTAGAGGTATGTGTGGTGATATTGGACCATGGAGTTCAAGGAAACATAGGGTCTAAGGCCATATGAATTTCCTAAGGGGATCATGGGCCATTACAGCACCCTAAAACACTAGATAGGCCCTACATAAGGACTCTTTTAAATGTCCAAGACATGGTTAGATCCTCCTCATTCTCATCTACTTCCTCACCATTCCTTATCATCATCGTCATCCTCATCATTGGTACCATCGTCCTTACCATCATCATCATTGTCATCATCATTTTCATCATCATCATCATCATTGTTGAGGTTTTTCAAACCAATTAATTTGGTTCCCACAGTCCAAGCCATGATCCAGGGTCAAAATATAGAGTCATACACCATAACAATTTTGTTTATGGATCATGGGCCATCCATAGGGCCCCTAAACATCACATGATTCCCGAGTAAAGAATTCTTAGATTTCAAGTGGGGCATGATATCCATTTTGATATTTACAATATTAAGGATGGTTCTCGGAGCCTAATCCCTGGTGTTAGATCAAAATCTAGGTTATTAGGACAGTCCAAGCCATGATCTGGGGTCAAAATACAAAGTATTACACCTTAATATTTTCCTTTATGGATCATGGGCCAAGCATAGGGCACCTAACAATCACATGAGTCCCACACAAAGATACCTTGATTACAAGTCTCAATACAACCAAGAAATAACAAAAGGATTTTTTAATGGTATTAAATGTTTTACACACTGTCCAAAGGAATAAAATGAAATAACAATACACAATCCTTTCCTAAAACATTCAAAGGTATGTTTTCCCTAAAATTTAGATATGTGTTCCATTAGGATTTTTTTAGCACATGAGTTAGGTTCATAGGTGATATGTTTACTTATGTGCCAGGTTGGATTTTTGTGCACGATATCTCCATCATTTATGTCTCTATCATTTCTTTCATCACGTTGTCTCTCCACTTTAGTACTCTACCTACACTTGATTTTTGAGTTATCATGTTAGTTGGTTAGGGGTTAGACATTGAGGTTAGGTATGAGGTGAGGGGGTTAGAGGTTGAAGCTTCCAAGGTGCATCAATTCATTGCATGGGTCATTTACATAGGTTGGTTGTGTTAGGTTAGTGTCTTAGAGGCATTATTTAAGATTTATCATATGATAGCCTTGATTTCATGCTCATATTTATTTTAATTCATATCCATCAACTCACATTTGTGAATGAGGATTAATTCCTAGGTGAATCAGCATAAAGCTCGAGATCATTCTAAAATTACACATAATGAAATATCCAATACCAAGGATTGGCTAGTCTAGACTATGGAAGATCCAGTCATTCCTAAACAAACTACATGTATTGACAAAGGAGATAAGGAAAAGTACAATAGATAAATAAATTGTCACTCCAAACAATTTAGATAATTTGTTATTATGGGGAATCAATCTAATTCTTGATATAATCAAAGATGTTTCTAATAGCTTACAATAAAAGGAAATACACAATTATGAAACAAACCTAAACAAAAAGGAAACTTGACTTAGATAACCAAATTTGTGTGTTCAACTAAAGTCAAGGTGTGGATACCAAAAATAACAATTTTTTCATCCTTGGCCTCAACAAGCCTAGCAATGGAACATGCTACGTTTGATTAAGATCAAAATGAAGAAAAGACAAAAAAACAATATGAAGACAAGATCACATTCCTTTTCAATTAGGTAAATTATTATATATCAACTTAAGGTATGGCTAATAATTTTATTAACTATGCTATTCATGTACTTCTTATAAGAGGCTAAAAAGGTATTGATATTCTTAATACTAATAATAAAGAAATAACATGAGGCTTTGTGTGGACCCTTTGACTTTTCCACAAGCTACGAGTTTTTTCTTGACTCATTTGGTTAAGAGTGGGATTTCATATGTTTTGTTCCCTATTTTTCATTACTCAGAGATAATGAAGCACATCTTCTAGGATTGAATTTTTCTTAGGTGGAGGTATTTGCAGGATTAGTATTGAATTTTGTTTCAGTACAAGGATTATTATTGTGTTGCTTTGTTTGGTGATTGTTGGCCCTTGGCTTGTTTTCCTTTCATAAGGCTTTTGCATTACTTGAGAATTTCAATGTTATCGTTCCTTTGAAATGTTAGGTGTAAATTTGTTTTCAAGGATGATGTTATCTCATTGTCTACTATTTGTAATGTGTGGTGACGAGATACCCCATCAATACCTGACCAAGGTTGCATTTTTCATCAAAGTTTTTACATCCTTAAAGTGATTTTATTTTATTATAACAATTTTCATTTCATTTTTATTATAACAATAGTTATTATTATGTATAATGTATCCAATGTTCTTCTCTTCTTCCTTTCACAATTTGAAAATATGTGAAGTACTAAGAAATGAGGTAAAATATTTTTGGCGGAAGAACAAAAAATGTGCCAATTTGAAAGACATGAATGTAGGATTTCAAATACGCTAGAAGAGCCATTTGGTATAACTTATGTGGTATAACTTTTGCAAGGGATAAGAGAAAATTATGTAGAGATTAGATATAAAATCTATCAATATAGAATTATTTATATTTTGATTCTTTTGGTGGGTGGTTGGTGCAAGTGGATGTCACCACAACTCTATCTTATCACCAACCTGTATGGTTTGTCACTTTTATATTTGGGTTGCTCATAAAGTGCATATATATAATGCAATATATGATAAATGAATCTCATATTAAAATCCTTAATTTTTTTTCCATATCAAAACTTTATGGATCCCCCTATTAGACCATATGGGGATAATGTCTCGATAACAATGGATTAACTAATGGTAATATGTCATTTATTGTAATTTATGGTAATATGTTATTTCTTGTAATTTACCTTTTTATAGAGTGATGAACAACAAATTATGACCATTCAACATAATTGCAACTAATCCACTCAAAAATAATTTGATGAGGAAAACAAGCATGAGAATTTTAGATTCATCTCATCCTAAGAATGGATCAAATCCATCAAGATGGTGACACTCAATTTTGTGCTTAGGTATAATGGCTTTATATAATGGGACATAATTCCGCCAAGGCCTTATTAAATGTTTGACAATAGAGGTTGGTGAGAAATTGGATGGTTTTAAGAAAATGGATGGTCGAGTGACTAACCAAGCATTAGTTTAGCATGAGTTTGTATTCTATTGTTATATGATGGTGGTTCAATATTAAGGGTCTTCAGAAAAGTGCGAGGTGGCCATGAAACATTGTTTTGATATTTTCTTGATAAGAGTTATATGATCTCTCATATTAAAATCCTTAATTTTGTTTTCCATATCAAAACTGTGTAGAGCACCCTAATAGACCATATAGAGATGATGTCTGGATTACAATGGATTAACTAGTAGTAATATGTTATTTCTTGTAATATTATATTTTTATTTTATAGAGTTATGGACAAGAATTTATAATCATTCAACATAATTGCAACTAATCCACTAAAAAATAATTTGATGAAGTCTTCAAATACCTTTAATGTACCCCTTTGATGAGGAAACAAGCATGGAAAGCTTAGCTTCATGTAATCCTAAGAATGGAGCTAGGATTAGCTTTCCTTTAGGCTCATGATGAAAATGCAACCAAAAACTAACCATTACACTATATTTATATTAAAAATAGAAAAAAAAGGTCATTACATTAAATTTAATTTAAATTTAAGAAACCATTTTACAAACCTTCACATGGAACTCGAAACCATTTGGGAAACCCTCACATGGTCACATGGTCACATGGAAAGGATGATATAAAGGGTGAACAAGACCTTCACATAATTATTATTCCCAAAACAAAATTTTGGCGGGCTTAGATTCATGCAAAAATATGCCACTTTTGAAATTAAAATTTGTGTTTCAGCTCGCTTCATCTCGAGCAAGGTTTTAAGTTACAGAAGAAGAGGACAAGTTAAAAGTGTTGTATCCATGCGAGAATGGTGAGCTACTAATGGATGAGTAATATCAGGTTCCATCCTCCTACCGACCTAACTGGCTAATACGACAATGACGATGCATGCACCTACTTACACACCACGATTGTAATCATTTATGAAGGTATGCATAAATCATTTTTGACGCCTTATTCAATGTTAAAAACGCCACTATTTCGTGTAAGTTGTCGGGTTTCTGAGAACAAGGAATAGGTTATGCACAAAAATAATTTGGGTTCTCGAGAATGGAAAATAAAGAGTTACCCATATGAAAATTGAACTGAAAATACCCCCACAATAAGGAGAAATCCAAAAACATAGTGCTGTTTCATTTTCGCGATAAAGGTTCATTGGAAATTTCACCATAGATGCACTATCTAATGCTCTCAACAGAATATTGAAGCTACTGCAGACTCTTTTTTCTCTTTACAGCATAGTTTTAGGTTTGAAACTAGGGTTTCCAGGGCTGTTTTATTGTTGTTTTAGGTCTGACGCTAGGGTTTCAACACTCCTTTTTCAGGCAGCAAGCCATTTGCTAGGATTTTTACCCAATATTTCACCAGTTCCCTCCATCTTGGTATTTTCAGTAGATTTAAGGGGAACTTTTTGCATATCTGTGCCCTTCTCTAAGGCAGTGCCCTCCTCTTTCTACGTTCTCAGCCAAAATACTGTAGATTTTTTGGGGCTATGTTGGTTTCTTGTGGTGTTTAAGATTGGGTGGGGTAGTACCTCCATGAGCACGAGTGCCTTTGGGATCCATTGCTGGTTCATAATACTCATGTTATGTTTTTTCAGATAGTCATAGCATCCTTTAGGGATTATGTTAAGTACAAAAGATTGGAAGTTGACTTGGATGATTGGTTAAAGCCAAGAGTGAAAGCTCTCATCCAAATAATGACTGTCAGATTTGTTTCAGGGAACAAAGGCATTACTTCTATGGCCGAATAATGACTGATATCTCTTTTTGGCACCCACATTTTGGTTTGGCCAGGTGTGGAACAGGTACCCTAAACCAATTGAATTTACCACTTACTAAGATCGCACTAGCAAGGAGTAATATATTGGCGTTGGGATACAAGTCATAAAAATACTGACGTTGCTCATCAAATGTCTTAGTGGAGAGTTTATGTTGTGTCGTTCTCATTACTGTCTGGTAAAACATTTGGAATAGCCTCAATCATCTTTGAAGTAGAAACTCAGTAACCATCCTTTCTGCCACCAAATTAGCTACTATATCAGTGAAAAGAATAGTGTCTATTTTTGTGAATGATGGAGTGGCTCAAATACCCTGTTTTTTCCACCAAACAGTGATTAAAATTGTGACTTTAATTTCAAGGAATAACAATTCAACCTTTGAGTGAAATAGAGGCTCAAATAGTCACCCTTCTTGCACTGAATCAATATGTAAAGTAGTGCACATCATGCTCATAAACGCTCCTTGTATGCACATATTAACATTAGATACTGATCTTTTAACACATATAATCTCTACACATGCATGTTGACACATACAAACGTGTATATATAGAGAGACACCAACAAAGTCACAAACAAGTACAAACCTATATCATTATCTTATTTTATTTTTCTCTCTTTTTTGGGTCTCGTCTCTAGAAATAGAATTCTTTCTTTTAGGATCTAGTAGTTGATTGGTCTTTACTGAAGGAAAATTCATAATGGCATGAAGCTTATATATTGGTTATGCATGGGTTTTTGTAATATTTTCAGTACTTAAGGTTGAGGGAACTTCAAAGACTATCTTATACACACTACTTTTATGAAGCAACTGTTGGAGCTGGTCTTCCAATAATAAGCACTTTGCGTCACATAGGATCACTACCACAATGTAAAACCAGTGAGGTTGCGGGCAGGGTTGATACAGGAGATAAAACATATTGTTGAGGCCATTTAACCTTTTGTCAGCCATAAATTGACTTTAAAGCCCGGGCTATAGTGGCCATAGTTAAGTTTGACCGGGGCTCTTGTGAAGTTTTAAGCTAGCGCCGCTCTTCCTGCTAGCAAGTTTGAATACCTGGTCTGCCTTGCCTCTGAACCGTATACCTAAAAGTATAAAGGGTGCATTTTTGGAGACTAGTGATAAAATTATAAATATTGAAGGCATATTCAGATGAGTTGGCTGTTAATTTTAGCTCAGGATTTTGTTTCGTGCCGATTTCAACACTCTGCTTTCTCAGAAGGATTTTAGGCTTTAGCTCAAATTATGATGAGTACATGTTCTTGGCATGCTATTTGAACTTTGAACTAGATTATTATTTCAGTTCATTTCGTATTCTGCAAACATTGCATTCTAATCTAATATCAATGCAAATCCTTCTTTCTTGTTTTTCCTGTATGAAAGAAGAGAAAGTGGCCATAATTCAATTGAACTTTAGCATTTAACATGATAGCTTATATATTGTATTGCAGTGGAACTTTGAGTTATATATTTAACAATTTCTTTGGGAGAGAAAATTTTAGTCAAATTGTAACAAAGGAAAAAGAAGTTGGCTACACAGAACCAGATCCAAGAGATGATCTATCAGGCATGGATGTTGCTCGAAAGGTAAAATATACACAAAGTAGTACTCATTGTGTTTTTATTTTTTTAGTCAAGTTAGAATATCATGTTTTCTTTGTACTTAATAGCTTTTATGTCAATCCTTTGCATTCACCATAATTTTTCATTTCTTACCCTCAAGTCAGTAGAGGTAACTATGTAAGCAAACTATCCAAGACAAGTTACCAAAGACAAGTTTGCATAGATTCACACGCTGGAAATGCGTTACCACATTTCAGAAGTAGGTCCTTGTTGAAATTTCCCCTTTTTTGGCTTTTAATGAAAAATAGAAAATTCCAGCTCTATTCTAGAGGTTTCTTGGACCTTAACCCTGTGAATGTTCAGCCTTAGGGATGTTGTGAAATAGCGTATAAAAAAACAGTGAAAAGAGCTGTTGTGAAATAGTGTATAAAACAACAATGAAAAGAGTAGAATATTTCACTTCCAAACAGTTAAATCTTCTAGGAAATCCAACAAGAAAATATACTAAACAACTTGGATAAGTTCCATCCTTCTAGGGAAACTTATCACACATAAATCAAATCTGAGAAATATCTTTTATAACCGTTATACCAGCAGTACAATAGCAGGTATAGCAGTAGCAAAACAATCCCTTAGGTTCCTCAATAAAGATATTAAATCATTTAACAATTGTCCTTTTAAGTTTTACTTAATCAATACCAGTGTGAAAGACATCGTGTCGGTGAAAATATCGCCAAGGGCCCAGAACCCAACTTATTGGAAACATCGATGTAAATATCCTAGCAGCTAATTAAGATGCCTAGTAAAGAGAAAAAAGGAATTCACTTCATGAAATAATTCCCTAGCAATGGATGAACCTTCTGGCAATCTAAAAAATGATTTTGCTTCAAGAAATAACTTCCTAGCCATGGAGGAACCTTCTGGCAATGTGAAAAACGATTTTTCTTCAAGAAATAACTACCCAACAATGGAGGAACCTTCTGGCAATGTGAAAAATGATTTTTCTTCAAGAAATAACTGCCCAGTAATGAGAAACATTCTGGAAATGATAAAAACGATTTTGCTTCAATTAGAAACCCCCAAATAAGTGCAAAAGCTCTTGAAGGACAACCAGCGATCTTTGGCAAAGAATGGGCATCCAAAGAAGGATAGAAACTAGCTGTTAGAAGTGATTAATAGTGAAGTAATTCACCCAGCAAGAGGAAATTCGCCCAACAATCAATAAAACGTTTTTCCAATCAATTAAGAAACACTGAAATAAGTGCAACAACTCTGGAAGGACAAGGGTGGAAACGCGAAGGTGGGTAACACTTTGGTGAGAATCGGAGGGGGAAGAACTATAGCGGAGGTTATTCGGCCGAATAAGTTTAATTATTCGGACGAATAAATAGATTATTCGGCCGAATAATTAAACTTATTCGCCCGAATAACTTAGTATTTATTCGGACGAACAACTGTTAACGGGCCACCGTTAGACCTAACGGTGGCCTCGATGTATGTGCCAAGTTTTAGCCGGACGGAGGAAACTCACGACGGTGTGTTCAAGTGTTCGGCCGAATAATTATTCGGCCGAACAATTATTCGGCCGAATAATTATTCGGTCGAATAATTGTTCGGCCGAATAATTATTCGGCATAAAAGCTCGGTCCCGGCCATTCACCCGTCATTTTCTGTGGATCCCGTGGACTCCTGTGGCACTGGTGGTGGCCCGTCATCTGTCCGCCCTGTCACCTGTCTGCCACCCGATTGGTCGCTGCCGTGTGTCGCTGACCCGCCACACTGCGCGTGAGCCCGGGGTTCATCGTAGTTGGAGTGTTGCAGTCAAACCCTGCCTCTGCCATTCGTTTGTCAGCCAGCTTACGTTCTCGCCACCTGCACGTAAATGAGGTTCTGTCTTTGTTGCGCGTTTGTATTTTCGTTTCGGCCGTTGAACGCCATAACATCTGGAAGAATTTTTTGGTTGTAGAGTTATCCTGCGGACGGTCGAACATCGTTGAGGTGCTGTAGCTGGCAATAGATCGACACAGTGTGTGCAGAGGTAAAAGGTTTCATATCTTGCTTTTGAAAATATGTATGTTTTTCTGTCTTCAAGTTTCTTATTGAAGTTGTTATTGTTATTGCAGGTTGTCTTATTTAAGTTGCTGTTGTTATTGCAGGTTTTTCTTTCCGTCTGCCACGTTCGTTTTGTTTCGGGTGTTTCAAATTCGGATTTGCGCTTTCACCAGTCAGATTTCAATTCGCCTGCTTTTGTTTTGGCTGCGTTGTAGAGGTAAGGAGAATTTATTTTTGTAATTCTCTTGCATTTTTATTGCCTGTAATCGTTTCGTTTTATTTTCGTCTCGACTGTGTCCATGGACTCTGTCCAACAGGGAAGAGTCCATGGACTCTGCCCATTTGGACAGAGTCCATTGGGCAGAGTCCATGGACTCTGTCCAGTTCCGCAGAGTTCTTGGACTTTGCTCGAATTGAATGTCGAAAATGATTTAAATTTAAATATAAAGAGGAATATGGTTAGTGTTCAGTTGTTTTTTTAAATTGTTGGATTTGGCTGTGTTTAGAAATGAAAATAAAAGTAGGACAATAATTTTATTTGGAAAGGACATATCCTATTTATATATAGGCTTTTTTTATTTGAGAACTTTGTCAACATGGACATGGACAGAGTTCATGAACTCTGTCAACATGTCTATGTTGACAGAGTTCATAAACTCTGTTGAGATGGACGAGAACAAAGTTCATGAACTCTGTCAACATGGACATGGACTGAGGTCATTAACTCTGTCTATGTTTACAGAGTGCAGAGATCAATTTATTAGTTCTATTACAAACTGTGTGGATAGATAGCTATAGATACAACCAAATTTTAGACAATTAACCTTTATTTTTGATAAAACAAAACTTTAAATGGACTTTAGGTACAATGGAACTATAGACATGAATAGGCTTTAATTTAGATGTACTATAGTAAGTTTTATGCAATTGAACAATAATAGTTGTAGTCATTTTATAAACTATTAGGTGATATTATGCCACAATGGTCTTGAGTCTTATTCTTGTAAAGGTGGCGATTCTTGGTATTATGTTTTCCTTTGTTTGCAACATGGCAGACTTGGAGAACATAATACCAAGAATCGTTACTGTTATCAGATTGAAATTAAAGACCATTGTCGAACATGCCCAATTTGGGAAATATGTCATTTAACTCCAATCATAATACTATGAACGATAAAATATTTTTTATTCTATGGAATAATGAGAATATTTGTAGATATAATTTATGTTTAGAGTATTAAAATATCTTGATTAAATTATCAGTTTAAGAAACTGAAAACCATTATCAAAAATGACAAATTTGGAAAACATTTCAACTCAAAACATAATACATGAATTGTCAATTTTTATTTTATTTTGTGCAATAATGAAAATATTTTCAAGATGTAATTTATGTTTTAGGTATTAAGTTAGGTATTAAGAAGTTAAAACAGGTTCATGAACTCATTCTTTGACATAAAGAAATGAACCCATTATTTAGTACTTAACTATATTGGTTCCATTCATTTTAAACATCAAAAACACTTAGAAAATTGGTACATTAATTCATCACACATCTAACAATATTAGCTACACTCTTTTTGAAAACTATTAGATGAAAAATTAGGTAAATCTAGGTCCTTGTTAAATAACTTAGTCTCTTTAGTAGTTAGGTTTTAGAATTCATAGAATTAACATGTAGGATTTGAATATGTAATTAGTTGATATTTGTGTATAACTGTAGGCATTATATATCAAATGGAAAGAGAGGATTCTTTGAGGCGAAAGCGTAGGAGGTCCTCAAAATCTTCTGGGGTAGGTGGTACGAGTGATAATCGGAGGTTTTCAACCTCCCCTCGGGATTCTAATTTATTGTATAGTTCGCATCGACGAGGTGAAAGGGGTACAAATGATTCCCCTATATCTTCTGTGGGAGAACGTCAATCTCGACCCTCTATTGGTATATGAATATCTATCTTTTAACATTTACATGCAAATTGTTTTTTTGTGTGTGCAAAATTTGTATTTGTGTTTAAATAAGACTTTATTTTCATTTGAAGCAGAGCATGGTTCCGAAGATGCTTGTAATTCTCTAGGGAGGGAGACAGAGCAAGCAAGGGAGACAGATGAGGGTGCAGAGCAAGGCTCTCAAGAGGCTCACCATTCTACACGAGGTGGTGATGGTCGAGCTAGGACGCAATATGTTGAATTAACTAAGGGTTGTACACCCATTACAACATATCCATCTGGTCTACCTCGGGAGCTTCCATGGGAAGGTGGTGATCATCAAATGACTCTTGAAAGATGTAGATCCCACTATGACAAGTTGAAAAATGATTTGTCTACTATGGATCTCCCTCCAGAGAGTAAACAAAGTTTGGAGATTGTTTTGGGATCATTGCAAAACTTCATTCACGCATATGCGAATCTCGGACCAACTACATATGGTTTTGTAGATTTGATGCGAAGACAAAGGGAACAAGTGATGGGTCCAGACAAATGGGATGTTGTGAAGGAGAGAGTGACAAAAGAACAGGCCAAATCAATGTTTAATTTCAAAGAAGGTATGAAAAAAGAAATGTTGAAAGTGCAATATTTCAAGCATCCTCATCTTGCACATCTACTTTATGATCGGTTTCTTGTAGCCTATGGTCGATTTTCGTGGAACGATGAGGTTTCTCAATATTTTGCTAGATTTTTTTATGCTGAGTTTTTTTTAAATATGAAGCCAGACTATACCGATGTTCATTCAAAATTTTATGGAGTTGGAAAGGGTCGAATATATGATCGAGAAGGTGCATTTAGAGATCCTGCAACTCTTCGACCTCCACCCCAGATATCTCGTCCACCTAGGTTGGTGGCATTAAAATTAGAGATAGAGCCCACATCTCAACTTGGGACAATTGCAAGGAATTTTGTTGGCGATGGTTTATCGTCAGCATTAGTTGGAGTAGATGTGGGTTTGGTTCGAGAAAGGGCTCGTTTTGCTATTCGTCAAAAGTTTGTTTACAAAACTGATGATGAGATAGATGGAATGAGCATTGAAGATCTCAGGGCATATGCGAAGGTTTGTCGTGACCTAGCGGCAAATGTGATATCCAATGACACATCGAGTTTGGGAGAGGTTTGTTGACTATGATATGACTTGATCTTAATTAAATATTTTATTTATTTTGAATTGATTTTTTTTGTTACATTATATGAATGATAAATTATGTTTTTTGATGTAAAGTAATAGGTACATTATGTAAATGTTTAAATTGGTTGCAATTTTCAAGAATGATGAATGGACATTCTTTCCACATTTCAACTAGTGAAAATCTAGAGAGAGAGGTACATATTTATTATTAACATATTTGTAATTATGTTTGAATTTGATATATATGTATATATTATTATTTTTTTAATGTTAATTTAACTATACATCTTATTGTTAATTTGACTTATCCATCCAAGTTTCTTTAGATACGAACTTTATAAATGATTTACCATCTATTGTGAGCTAATGTTTTTTAATCTTTTTGTTTTAGTTTTAAGTTAATCGGCATAGTAATTTTTTTGGTTTGCATTATGTTTTATTTATTAATACAATTTAAATTTTAGGGGGGAGATATAGGTTCCTTGCTTCATGGAGCAGATATTGGTAGAGAGGTAATTTTGTTTAGTGCTTTAATTTTGTTAATGTTTTAATATTTTAATTTTTATGGATTTAGATCAAATTTGTTCAAGTAATTTATGAAATTCATAACTTGATTTTATATATGTTGCAGCTTGGGTCTCTCAAATCTTTTGGAGGCAAAGGAAAAACTCCTTTGGAGGATGGTGGTGGACAAGCATTTGGAGAATTTGATGTAATATTGTTAATATTTGAATTGTTTTTGATATATAAGTTAATATTTTAAGTTTTTTATTATAGTTTAAATAATTTTTAAAATGATATTCATAATCTTTTTTTATACATGTTGCAGGGTGGGTTGAGTCCAGGAGGAGGCCCGAGTGGAGGATAGCATGGTGGACAATTTTTTTTTGTTGATATGCATCTAGATTGGAAACATTTGTTTTGGACATGTTGAGGAGATTTATTTTTGGACTAGATATATACATATATGGGTACATTGAACTTGCATGCTCACATGTGAGTATTTTTTTGAAGATTATATACATGTTCTTTGAACTTACATATTTTGTGAATCTTGGTTTAAATGATTTAGTTTATTTTTGTTTATTTGACATATTTGGTGTGATTTAAAGGTTAGAATATATGTATTTGCATGTAAAAATGAATGTTAAAAACATTCAACATTTTTGAATATTATGAAGTTTAAGAAATGTTATTTAGGAAGTTTAAGAAACGTTATAAAAGTTTTGATGGAAATATGGATGAACTAGAAATTTTAAAATGAATGTTAAGAACATGAATTTGTCAAATTTTTGAATGTTATAGCTTTGAAAGAGATACATCCAGATGAATTAGGAAGTTTAAAAGTGAATGTATATGTTGAGTTTAAATTTTATGGATGTTAGGAAGTTTAAGAATGTGTTAAGTTTTGATGGAAATATGGATGAACTAGAAAGTTTAAAAATGAAATTTAAGAATATGAATGTTAACTTTGAATGTTATGAAGTTTTAGGAATGATAGAAAGTTCAAATAATAGAAATATGGATGAAATAAGAAAATTTAGGAGTGTTATGAAACTTAGGAATTTGTTATGAAGATTATGAATGTTATATAAGTTTTAATAAAAATATGGATGAATTAGGAAGTTTAAAATGAATGTTAAGAACACATGAATCTTATCTTTAAATGTTAAGAAATTTATGAATGTTAGAAGTTTTGATAGAAAAATGGATATGAACTAGAAAGTTTAGGAATGTATGAAGTTTTGATGGAAATATGGATGAATTAGAAAGTTTAAAAATGAAATTTAAGAACATGAATGTTAATTTTGAATGTTATGAAGTTTTAGGAATGATAGAAAGTTCAAATGATAGAAATATGGATGAAATAAGAAAATTTAGGAATGTTATGAAACTTAGGAATTTGTTATGAAGATTATGAATGTTATATAAGTTTTGATAAAAATATGGATGAATCAGGAAGTTTAAAATGAATGTTAAGAACACATAAATCTTATCTTTAAATGTTAAGAAGTTTATGAATGTTAGAAGTTTTGATAGAAAAATGGATATGAACTAGAAAGTTTAGGAATGTGTGAAGTTTTGATGGAAATATGGATGAATTAGAAAGTTTAAAAATGAAATTTAAGAACATGAATGTTAACTTTGAATGTTATGAAGTTTTAGGAATGATAGAAAGTTTAAATGATAGAAATATGGATGAAATAAGCAAGTTTAGGAATGTTATGAAACTTAGGAATGTTATGAAGATTATGAATGTTATATAAGTTTTGATAAAAATATGGATGAATTAGGAAGTTTAAAATGAATGTTAAGAACACATAAATCTTATCTTTAAATGTTAAGAAGTTTATGGATGTTAGAAGTTTTGATAGAAATTGGATATGAACTAGGAAGTTTAAAAGGGAACACATGTTACTTGTTCAAATTTTAGGAAGTTTGAAAAATAAATATTATTTGTTCAAATTTTGATATATGGATTTTTAATTAATAATAAATTTATTTTCAATGTTCAGGTACATTTGATGCAGCTGAAATCATGGCAAATGGGGATAACGATTTTTTGTTTTTTAATCATAAGCGAAGATTACAGGATTGTGAAGTTTGTGTTAAATTAGAGCAATGATTTTTAACAACAATTTTGATGAATTTTCATCGATTTGTTGTAAATAATCATTTCTCTAATTTAGCATAAACTTCACAATCCTGGAATTTTTTCTTGTGATTAAAAATCGAATAATCGTTGTCTCCATTTGCCATGATTTCAGTTATATGAATTTACACAAGCGATATTTTAAATTAAAGATTTGGGGCGGAGAGTGGCGACAATTACAGATTCGTTAGATCTCATCATTTAATTGGTCTAATAGACATATGGGTCCATGTGAATAAAGTATTTCAGACAGAATTAAGACAAATTTTATATATTCAGGTGTTCGTTACCAAATAATTTTATACAAGCGATATTTTAAATTAAAGATTCGGGGTGGAGAATGGCGACAACCACAGATCCGTTATCTCATTCCTTAAGTGGTCTAATAGACATATGGGAACCCGAATAAAGTATTTCAAACATAATTAAGTCAAAAATTTTACACATTGAAGTTTTCAATATCAAAAAAAATTTTAATTCAAATTTCAGCATACTAGAATACGATTATTTAAACTTTTATATTATAGTTCTTTTCAAGATCATAAACATAAAAATAAAAAAATATATTGTACACATTCGACAATGACATCGACAAAACCATTGATCTATTAATTTTAAATATATAGTTTTAAAAACATCGCAATGGAATGCCATCTTCAATTATCCGTTCATTGTCATATTTGGACAGTTTCCATTTTTTATTTCTTAATTGTTTTTTCGATGGAACTTGAACCAATTTTATTCGAGAGGCACATACTAAATGGCTATATTGACAACATATGACATCAAGTTCATAATCCTAAAAGTAGACATAATTTTGAGTCATATGGGTTTGTTGAAAAAAATAGCCCTTTAAAATGATGGATCCTCTCTCGTATGTATAACCGTTGTCATTGTAATCTTCCAATAACTTCATTTTTCCTTCAGTGCATCGCATCAAATAATACTTCACATTCTCGCTGTTGTCGATAGGTGCAATCACAGCAAAAACATCTCCTGTGCAAATTACAATTGACGTCAGGATTTTTAATTCAATTAAATTGACTAATATACATGTGTATAAGGTGAATGACAAGAATGAACAATTGACAAAACAATGGTATTTCATCATTACCTTCTCTTACGAGATCTGAAATTATGTCGCCATCAGATGATATTGCTATATCTTCTGATTTTAATTCTTCAATGCTTGCTAGTGGCATTTTTCCTTTAGGATTAATTTCTGTGTGTTTACAATGTTTCACGTAGTTGTTCGTTATGTTTTCACAAACTTCCGTAGATTCAATATTTTCAGTGCAAATATGACAAAAGCATGATTGCTTTCTACTGTCAAATGCATAAATGTTTTGGAAGGCTTTTGTTTGAATAGAGTGAAAATCTCTAGTCCCATGTATGGTGCTAGCGTCGTATGGTATTGATCTATTAATATCTTGGATCCCAACATGCCAAAAAAACCTAGTACACAAATAACAAATTTTGATGTTAGGTACATATATTTTCTTTTAAATTGACAATATTTAATATAAATTAAAACATTTGTGTGTACATACCTGCGCACATTTTTTGATTGTTGATTATAATGATGGTTTAGATGTGATTTACACCATTGGACAACCTCTGCAGCTGAATGGAATCATGCAGAACTATGGTTCATTTTCCATCTTCGAAGTGCTCTTTTTACGCTTGCTCCTGCACCATCATGTTCACCTTTTCCATGACCAGTTTCAAAGAAATTCCAGTGATGTTTAATGTTCAATGCTTTATGAAGTCGACACAACCAATAAAATGATCGCAAAGATTTAAATTGTCCGGCACATCCATCTGACCATATCCAATGCTCATTGAATTTAATGTTACGTTCCTTTAGTGAATTGTAGAAAATACTTTCAATACAATGCTGAACAAAATGTGTATCGTGTGTATGATCGTCGTTGATATAAAAGTGATATTCTTTAATCACATCTCGATTGTCACACGTGCTTTCAATGCCATCAACATCATGTTGAAAATGTCTATATAAAACATGGACGAATATTGAAACTTGGTCAGAATGATAGTATTCACTCTGTATCTCTTTTTGTGCAGCAAATGTATAATTTTCTGCAAAGTCGACCACTGACAAAATTGTTCCTGGTGGAAAAATTTCATGAGACTGTTTGAATTGAAGGTCTTGCCATCGTGCTCTATGTGAATGCTTGGTGTATTTATAAATTTCACTTTTGAATTTCTTGAGAAAATCTGTCACACCTATTTTATCTTCTCGCAAATCAATCCTTTTGGAATGTACATCACTAGTACTTGTAATGTATTTATCTCTTCTCCAATCAACGGTGACATTTGACAATGAGTGATCAGTATCGATAGGATATTTATTGTGGTATAAAACCAAATTTTCACAACGATTACAATGTTTTCCATTGACACATTTCTTACTATAAAATACTTCATCTTGATTTCTCTCACATAGGGTTTGAGATATGAATTCACGTATTGTGGGTGGATGTAGTGCCCCTAGACTTGTGTAGACATTGAGGGCACCTGCTGAGTGACCCGGCTGATTGAAACATTAATTAAATAACCTTTTGACCTTATTTTTTTGAGTATGTGTATCTGAACTGTTGAGGTAAATGAATAATTGCATATGTTAAACGATTAGCTATGACTATGGAAAATTATGTTGATGGATAATGCTTAACGACTAGCTGTATGGTGATTATGTATTTGGCAACGAAATGTATATTTGATAAGATGAATGAGCAGTTTGAATAAATCATAAATGTTTAACAATGCTAGAGTTAGAAACCAGATGATGATTGTTGAGAACAGTGCTACTAATAATTTGTTGCGAGAAGTGTGTGTAGAAACAAGTGAGACGGTTCACCAACGGACACACAAAGGAACATGAAGGGTCGTAGAGTACGGGTGAATCACACACAGGGGGAGCGACGACGATGTCGACTTCCGACAAGAATACCACGCATGAGCAGATAAGCACTGATCCGCTTTCTCAAGAGGAATGCGTGAGGGCGTACGAGGTAGGCCACGACGGAGCTGGTCACGTACAAGTTGAGGGGCGCGCAGTTAGAACGGACTCACTCCTCAGCGCCATTAGTCCCTAGATAGCATGTAGACGGAGGATGGATGTTAACGATTCCTAAAATCCCTACAAGAGTTCCCGCAAGTCAAAAAGGAAAGATGGTGGCAGAAGGGCCCGACGATGCGGTACCCTGTCGAGAACGGAAAGAATGGACGCAAGGACCCAACGATGCGGTACCATGCCAAGGAATGGAAACCATGGATGACTGGGCCCGACGGAGTGGTGCCATGTCAGGGAATTAAAATTAAGGAACTAGGAGCCCAACGGCGCGGCACCGTGATCCTAGTGAGTTTCATTGTAAATTTAACTGCATAAAAACTTATGAGAATAACTCTAGATTATTACTTAGCAAATGCATAAAAATAATTTAGGCATTTGCACATGAATAGTTATTTTTGTTGAGCATTTAAAATAATAGAAATCATTATTTAGGAGCAAAATAGAATCCTAAGATTAGACACCTAGTCAACTAAAAGCTAGGAGTTAATTAAAATATCTGGGGGACAAACTAGAGCAAACTTAGGGGTGTTAGTGCACTTCCCAGAGAAACTGACACTTGGATGGGTGAGTGTTTTAATTAAATAATTAATTAAAAATATTTAATTATGCATGAAGCGACATGTGTCGCATGATATTTTCCTTTTTAAGGAAGGCTTGGGGAATGGGTAAAGGGCCCATAATTTGGACGATTGTCGTAATTTTCGAATGCCTCAAAGACTTGCTGCTATCTAAGGGTTTGGCTTAGAAATCCTGGTGGGAAGGGAAGCCCAAGCTGAATTTCTGAAATACTTGTGTGAGCTCTACGACCCAAAGCTCGGGGGAGGCCATGCGACTGAAAGTATGAGCCTATGGTTGGGTGGCGAAGCTAACGGTTGCTTCGCCTATGGTTAAACGAGCTTTGCTGGAGGGATCCTACGGAAGACGCAGACAACAATGGACCAGCTGGATCGGGTTGACAGGTTAAGGTTTGCTTATTTTTGTTAAGTTATTCACTCTTTTATTTTATTTTTCCAATAACTATAATGGCTAATTTGTTTGTATGAAGTTTTTAAAGTTTTAGGTTCAGTTCAAGGGGACCCTAAAGGAGGGGCCCCCTGATTGATCAAATCAAAGTGCAGTAGGATAATTACAGTCCTAGCTCTGCGACTTGGGGGGACGCAACTGAGATGCGTCGTAGCTTTCCATTTTTTTTATTCTGAACTTCGGGACGAAGTTCTAATTAAGTAGGGGTGTATGTAGTGCCCCTAGACTTGTGTAGACATTGAGGGCACCTGCTGAGTGACCCGGCTGATTGAAACGTTAATTAAATAACCTTTTGACCTTATTTTTTTGAGTATGTGTATCTGAACTGTTGAGGTAAATGAATAATTGCATATGTTAAACGATTAGCTATGACTATGGAAAATTATGTTGATGGATAATGCTTAACGACTAGCTGTATGGTGATTATGTATTTGGCAACGAAATGTATATTTGATAAGATGAATGAGCAGTTTGAATAAATCATAAATGTTTAACAATGCTAGAGTTAGAAACCAGATGATGATTGTTGAGAACAGTGCTACTAATAATTTGTTGCGAGAAGTGTGTGTAGAAACAAGTGAGACGGTTCACCAACGGACACACAAAGGAACATGAAGGGTCATAGAGTACGGGTGAATCACACACAGGGCGAGCGACGACGATGTCGACTTCCGACAAGAATACCACGCATGAGCAGATAAGCACTGATCCGCTTGCTCAAGAGGAATGCGTGAGGGCGTACGAGGTAGGCCACGACGGAGCTGGTCACGTATGAGTTGAGGGGCGCGCAGTGAGAACGGACTCACTCCTCAACGCCATTAGTCCCTAGATAGCATGTAGACGGAGGATGGATGTTAACGATTCCTAAAATCCCTACAAGAGTTCCCGCAAGTCAAAACGGAAAGATGGTGGCAGAAGGGCCCGACGATGCGGTACCCTGTCGAGAATGGAAAGAATGGACGCAAGGACCCAACGATGCGGTACCATGCCAAGGAATGGAAACCATGGATGACTGGGCCCGACGGAGTGGTGCCATGTCAGGGAATTAAAATTAAGGAACTAGGAGCCCAACGGCGCGGCACCGTGATCCTAGTGAGTTTCATTGTAAATTTAACTGCATAAAAACTTATGAGAATAACTCTAGATTATTACTTAGCAAATGCATAAAAATAATTTAGGCATTTGCACATGAATAGTTATTTTTGTTGAGCATTTAAAATAATAGAAATCATTATTTAGGAGCAAAATAGAATCCTAAGATTAGACACCTAGTCAACTAAAAGCTAGGAGTTAATTAAAATATCTGGGGGACAAACTAGAGCAAACTTAGGGGTGTTGGTGCACTTCCCAGAGAAACTGACACTTGGATGGGTGAGTGTTTTAATTAAATAATTAATTAAAAATATTTAATTATGCATGAAGCGACATGTGTCGCATGAGATTTTCCTTTTTAAGGAAGGCTTGGGGAATGGGTAAAGGGCCCATAATTTGGACGATTGTCGTAATTTTCGAATGCCTCAAAGACTTGCTGCTATCTAAGGGTTTGGCCTAGAAATCCTGGTGGGAAGGGAAGCCCAAGCTGAATTTCTGAAATACTTGTGTGAGCTCTACGACCCAAAGCTCGGGGGAGGCCATGCGACTGAAAGCATGAGCCTATGGTTGGGTGGCGAAGCTAACGGTTGCTTCGCCTATGGTTAAACGAGCTTTGCTGGAGGGATCCTACGGAAGACGCAGACAACAATGGACCAGCTGGATCGGGTTGACAGGTTAAGGTTTGCTTATTTTTGTTAAGTTATTCACTCTTTTATTTTATTTTTCCAATAACTATAATGGCTAATTTGTTTGTATGAAGTTTTTAAAGTTTCAGGTTCAGTTCAAGGGGACCCTAAAGGAGGGGCCCTACAGTGGAGGTGGTGAATTTGTCCAAAACATTTTACCAAATTCAAGAAATGTGTCGTAATATAATTGGAATTGCACATGATAACGACAACAACATGTGTCACGGATAGTAATAGGTCTAACATACCATGGTTTTAGTTGCACAAATGTAGTGATTGACACATTAATTCCATGATGATCTTCTTTGAATTTATTGAACAATTGTACTTGTGTCATATCCATTATATGTTTTGGATTGCTTACATATACTCCTCGTGATACTCTTTGTCATATTACATCTCTTGAATTTGGTGAAACTCGAGCATGTGTCAACCAATATTCCTGTACAATATCTTTAACCCCTGCTCCCATTCTATCTTTGTAAGGCTGTCTACAAATAATTGCCCAGCAAGCAAGTTCATCATTTTCATCTATTTGCATTCTGAATTTGCTATGTCTGTATAATGTCTTTCTTGAGGTTCCAACTGCTTTTGCTAGCTGTGTTGTCAAACGTTTTTGTTTAGTACTAGTCGAAATAATTGCTGTATGAATTGCTCTTCGTGCAGCGCTAATGTCTTTCTTCTTAGATTTTCCAAACTTTTTTATTGCATCACCTATATTTTCTATCACATTATGTTTTAATTTCGACTCTTTGGTCGCCTTGTGAATACCCAATAATGATGTAGCATATTCTAACTTCTTGGTCACTAATAAACATCTCAAAATTTGTGCTTGTCCTGTTGCTGAATAATTCTTCAGAGCCCGATATCGTGCAGCGTGTATGGGTATTTTTTTTTCATATTTATTGCAATCAACGTTTTCTAACGTTTCATCATCAATGGTGAAAGTACCTATATATCAAGGTTAATTTAATTTAAAACATGTATCCAAAAATACAATTCATTATAAAAAATGAATTTGGAAAATACATTCAATATATACATACCTGGTCCAATTTTTGGTTCTTGAACTTGATCTTCAATATTGACTTCATCGACATTAGTATGTAAATCACTATTTACATCCTCAACAATGCTTTCTTCAACTTCAATTTGTTCCTCTTGTATTCTATTTTCAATTTCCATTTCATCGACATTATCATGTAAAACTGTATTTGTATCTTCGATAATTGTTGCTTGCGTTTCTGCAAGGCTTGCTTTGTTGGCATGATATTTAAGTTTTTTCTTTTCTCTATTATCATCATCATCAGCACGTTTACGATCATATTTTCTTTGACGGTTTATCTTACTTCCCATGATTGTTTAATCTATAAATGATAAATTAAATAATCGTCATTTTATTGTAAATAAACAAAATGAAGATTTAAAAACAATTACGAAATTTATGAACACATGAACTGAAATTTATTTCACCTTATCAAAATCTTGTACTTGAGTTTTTTGAAGAAAAAGTATTTGGAAACACGTTTCCTTTGAAAAGAACCTTCTTCGAATGAAATAAGAACTCTTTGACAATAAATCACCTATGAAAAAATCTCATTGGAAAAGAACAAGAACACTTTCAAAATAAATCTTCTTTGTAAACCCAGTGAAAAAAAAAAAAAAACTTATTTGAAAAAATACCTGGGAAAAAGATTTTTTTGTAAAAAGTTTTGCAACGAAATAACTTTTTTGCAAAAATAACTTGGGAGACTTTGAAAAAATCCCTTTTCAAATAAATAAGAAGGAAAAATATATCTCCTTTATAAAAATAACTTGAAATAAAATCTTATTTGCAAAAATGCCTTGGAATAAAAACTCTGTAAATCCACACTTTGGAAAGAAACATTTGCTGAAAAACCCATTGGAAAAGAATAAGAACACTTTCTAAATAAATATTATTTGTAAATCCACTGGAAAAAAAAAACTTCTTTGAAAAAATACACGAGAAAAAGATTTCTTTGTAAAAATCTTTGCAACGAAATAACTTTTTTGCAAAAATAACTTGGGAGACTTTGAAAAAACCCATTTTCAAAGAAATAAGAAGGAAAGAAACGTTTTTTGCAAAAATATTTAGAAAAAAAAAACTTTGTAAAAATTCATTTGAAAAAATCATTTTCAAATAAATAAGAAAGAAAAAGACAACTCCTTTGAAAAAATAACTTGGAATAAAACCCTATTGCAAAGAACTAAGAAGTATAAAAGCTTGGAATAAAAATTTATTTTGCAAAAATGCCTTAAAAAAACAATCTTTCAATGTATTCCTTAGAAAGAAGTAACAAAAAAAATACTTCATAAAAAAAACTCTCTTTACAAAAAAACTTATTAGAAAATCCTTGGAAAAAAAACTCATTGCAAAGAAATGAAAAGTGCAAAAAGCTTGAAAAAAAATATTTCATAAAAAAAACTTTCTTTGCAAAAAAAGGCTTCTTAAAAAATCCTTTGAAAAAAACCCATTGCAAATAAATAAGGAGTGCAAAAAGCTTGGCATAAAAACTCATTTTGCAAAAAAATTCTTTCAATGTATTCTTTAGAAAGAAGTAAGACGAAAAATACCTCATAACAAAAACTCTCTTTGCAAAAAAAGCTCCTTAGAAAATCCCTTCAAAACAATTCTGACTAAAAAAGATGTGAACTTGAAATGTGCGAAATTAATCAAAGTATTTAGTTCAATTTATAGAAGTGTAAAAAATAAATTATTATTATTATTATTTTTTTTTTTTTTTTTTTTTTTCGGTCGACGAGTTTTTTTTACGTTTGGTTATTCGACCGAATAACCTTTAATTAAATTGACGTCGCCGTTACAAAAAACCGTTATTCGGCCGAATAACCTCTGAAACCTGAAAATCTGATTGCCACTCACAGTTTTTAGGTTTCTCCATTTTCGGAAGGTAAAAATGGTCTCTTACACTATAAGGCGACTGTCGGACTTGATACCATTAGTTTCGTTATTGAATCTACTTTCCAAATATATAGATTTCTTTATGTATAGGTAAGATCTGATATTTGTAATTGTTTGTTTTCTTAACAAGTGTCGAGTTTAGTTTCATCTCTTTCAAAATGCGGTGAAATGAAAAATCCATAACTTTAAAAATACACCACGAAAAATTTGAGAAAACTATGGTGCAGTTAATTGGCGTGTCTACTTCAAAATGGTGTTCATAGAATTTTTAGTTTTATATTCCGTTGAGATAAAAGTGTTGCGACAAAAAAAATGTTGAAAATCGACAAGGTTTCCCAATTGGTTGAATTCAAATAAATATAATAATTAGTATATAGATCCATTTGCTACAAACTTATAGTCATGCAGTAGTATATTGTGTGTAGATTGGTGTAGCATATTTGTTTTTTGCAAAAAACAAGTTGAACAATGATTTTACGTGTGCGACAAAACATGGCTATTTTGTAGTCCTTTCGTTTTATAAGAATACACTGTCAAACATTTGTCGAATCGATATATCAAATCTCAATATAAAAAATTGAAAAAAAATATGGATAGCAAGCTAACATAATTCTCTAAAAGTTTGTTTTTTAGTGAAAAGTGAAATTCCAAACAAAAATATCACTTTTATTCGCCCAAAGATGGCAAACATGAAAAATTCAGAATTATTTTCTCACTGAACCCCCCAAAATAGACACCCATCTTCATGGATTCACCCACAACCATCAATCTCTAGCAATGGGAATGCATCCAGGTGTCAATAAAACATTTAGGATTCCATGAAAATGGCTAGCAAGAGGAATTGCAATTCTTGAATTCCCATACAAGAGAGAAACATTCCAACAACTAATTAAGATCAAGATGCCCAACAAAGAGAAAAAAAGGAATTTACTTCATGAAATAATTTCCTAACAATGGAGAAACCTTCTAACAATCTAAAAAACGTTTTTTCTTCAAGAAATAAGACTAGAAGTGCAATGATAAGGTGTTGCGTGAAAATGCTTGATGCCACTACAAAAAAAGAGGGTTGACAAAAGTTTCATCATTAGTAAGTGGAACATAATGTCATCACAGAGAAAAAATAAATTCCTTCAATTGAAAGCAAAATGGTAGTACAAGGTCTCTGGAAACCATACCTCAACTCTGAATTCAAGTTCTCCTTGTTTTCCCTCTCTATCAAGTTGTTTAATGGTTTTCACTCTTCCATCAAGTAGGATACTCCTATACACCAAAAAAAAGTCTCCATTCCCAATCACATTGGACTATTGCATATAATTATTGATTACAAATGTAATATTTCTTGTTTTCTTTATTAAACTCTTCATTCTGGTGTGTTACGGGATGGCCTTCCTAACTGAGTACTTTTTTACGAGCCAAACCTGAAACGCCACTATCAACTTCAAAAACTTTGTCAATATCCATAAAGGTTAAAGTCACTTAAACCAGAGCTTCTACCACACATTTTTTGAGAGCTTGGATTTTTTTTCTTTTGCCTTTGTTCATGAAATTTTTTATTTTGTATCATCAAATAGGACATAGATGTTGCAGTCACAGAAACAAGACAGATGAGTATTCTGCATACTCGACGGATCTATTTCGCTTTGCTTAAAAAATAACTTAGTTTACTTGGTGTTATAAATCAAAATTGTCCTTCGAGGAATGGGACTGAAGGGGTTTCAAATGAATAGTTTAGGGAAGGGTGCCTCTGTCATTGACACAATCCCTCTTACTTTAGTGTTGTTGCTTGCCAACTCTAGGGGGGTGTCCCTGATGTGTCTCACTGATCAAAACTTTGAAAATTAATAACTTAATGCTTCAAATCAAGAAGAAAAAACTTCAGAGCTGCAATTAATATTTGCAGATCTGCAGACAGATTCTCAAAATCTGTGGATAAATATCTCAAAATAGGTATGTCCATTGTTTGCATTCCTTGTGAAGGTCATAAGGTCTTGTTTTTTACCTTTATGCTGAGCACAGAGTTATGCTAGCTATGAGCCCTATTGTATAGATCCTTGTGTGGAAGTCTTGTTAGGCTCAGACCTTTACTGTCAAGAGGACATAAGCCTTTTCAAATTATGCTTCTAGCTTGGCACAACTCAAGAGTGGAAGACATGTGATGTATCTATGTAGTCCTAAGTCAATATATTAATTAACAAATAATAACAACCATTGTACTATTATAAAGGATGCGACTGAGTCATAGGTATTAAGTTTTAACTAAGAGGTTCTATTACAATATTTATACATCCTTCATTTTATTGTAATGATTATTTCTTTATATAGTTATGCATTTCTTAATATGGCATATATATTCTCTGTATTAAATAAATGATCACTTTGTGCCTAGAGATCTTCTGATTGAGGAATCACCATTGTTCAATCAAAACATGGTCCATTCTATTGTTTGATCATTGTATATGGAGTTGACCATTACCATATAGTGGGAGTAGTCTAATTATTCATCTAGGTTCTGCGAATAGTGAGTCTTCAAGTCTCATAATATTTTATGGGTACATGTTCAAGTCATGAAAACAAAGAATCTATTTCACATTATTTATCTTTACATAGTGCATTGGTCTTTGGGATAACTATCGAGAAATATAATTTGGAAAAGGACTTGCCTACAAGTACTCAGTGAGGTCAACTTGGTGAGCTGATTTGAATTTGGTCAACATTCACCTCATTTTGGTCAAACTTAGCATGTTATTGCCAAATTTTGCTTAATGTTTCAATATTTGAGTGCTGCCCAGATTTGATGAGTTTATGTGCCGTGATTTTTAATCAACTAGGATTTGTTGCATCGCCAAGCTGTTCCTAGGTCCGAGTTGTGTGACTATGATAATCATCATATAGTATTTATGCTTTGTGCTGTAGTGACCTTGAGGTTTGATACACCTTTCTTACCTTACAGCATGAGTGTACTGTAGATCTTTAAAATGATGGGGTGGGGATAATAGATAATTGACTTCTGTTGTTAGCAATGCCAGTTTTTCATATATGTTTAAAGAATATCCTTTGAGGCTTTGTAAATATTGTAACTAATTTCAAGCTACTTTGAAGTTTGATTCTACAGATGGTATTGATGTGCATCTTCTATTTTGTTGAAATTTTCTGTCTTGGTGTGGTGGATTGTTTTGTCAGAATTGTGGCTGAGGAAGATTATATATTGTAGATTAGAACACCTGTAATCTGTAGTAACAAAAGTTATTGTATGCTTTGCACTCATGGAATCCATGAGTTACGGCTTTGAGGTTATAATGTGTCATGTGCAAAGTGCCTTCCGTATTGGCATTGGAAGAACAAATGACCACATTCTTTAGCCCATCTTGAAGTGCAAAGTCGTAATAGACTGTTATATAGATTAGTGTTAATGAAAATCTTAACACAATATCTAGATCTTTGGGGTTTTATATAAGATATTACGATCCTTTCCAAACAAGACTAAGATTTTCTCTTGTAAGAAAGAATTATTTTACATTTTACATTCAGCAGACCCAAAAGAGACTAATGACAATTCCAAAAGCAAAGTGGCTACCAAACTCAGATTTGAGTCGAGAATTGGTATGAAGGAAGAAATGTTTTCCTTGTACAAATGTTCATCATTTTTTCTATAAGCACATGCCACAGAGCATGATAAATGGTTTGTGTTAGGATCAAGATATTGTCAAATTGTAATACATGATAGGCAGATCTGTGCTCATATAATCACTTCCTATGACTAGAAATTGAAGATTAGGAAACACCTGTCAATACCACGGATCTGCTTAAAAAAAGCACTATAAGGAAATCTAAAGAGTGTAGATGCCTCATATCACGAGATTAGATCAAACCGATGGAGAGCTAAGGTTAGGTCTACACACAAAAACCTAGAAATTTAGGGACAAGGTTGTTGGGAGTGGGAAGCGAATTTTTAAAATGCTTCCAGGAGTAGAGCTTTTTGAGAGCATATATATATATGAAAAAACACATGCATAATGCCAAATTAGCTGTACAAAAACAAGAAAACATATATCTAACCATTTAGTACACATATAACATCAATCATCTAGTATATATAGCTTATAACATTGCCATCAAATGATCAATCATCAACAATATCAACCTTCAAGTTTCAGCATTAACATTTTCCATCAAATTTTCCATCAACAAACTCTAATAGATAACATCAACCATGAAATGAAATAGAGCATAATATTCACTATCAAAGAGTTGTAAGATGCAGTCAAGACAAATTAGAGGAAACCAAACTCAACATTCAAAAAGAAGGTGCCATGCAAGAGTTAGAATCATGTATAAATTGCATGGTCAAAGAGCACATCCAAACATTACCTAATATTGTTGAGCGAGTGAAATTGGCAATTGCCAAGGATGGAAACAAATAAGTCAATTTTTCTAGTAATAGGACTTTCATGTTTGATCTCTCTTTAATGTTATGTAGAGATTAGGAAATGAGTGAAAGGTGGATAAATCCCCAGTTCTTTATCATTACATCTAATAGTTTTATCATTACATCCAGCTTTCATGGATCTACCACTAAGTCACCTATATGTTAGGAATGCGATCTGTATCAATGTGATCAGTTTGAAAGGAGATTTGAGGAGCAACAACTGGACAATGTCATCTATGTCCAGAGTTGAGAGCATGGGTCGGGAGAGACCTGTTGATCCAGATTTGTCGGTAGCTGCTGATGTTGCAGTTATAATGTATACAAGTGGCAGTACTGGTTTGCTCAAGGTCAGTACAGATTCTTTGGTTGGATTTTATACTAGAAGGTGATACTAATAAGATGGAGAATGAAAAGCACTTTCTTAAAATATCCTCTGTAGGCCCACATTAGACATCAATAATCAATTTCAAGATATTTGCTACAATACTGGCCCTCCTAACCTTTTAGCACATCAAAACTATAGAGATGTGGGAAATCTTCTTTTCAATCTTTTTCAGCATAGAAATAGAATCCTAAAGCAAACCAAGAAATATAAATGTAATATGGTTTTCAAGTCTCTTTACATTAGAGTGTGTATACTGTTGTCAAGTGCATACAGTTAGTCTAGTTTTGGGCCTTGAAAACAGGGCACATCCTTTACTATTAAATTTGAAAAAAAATACTTTCATGATTCCACATATTTCTCGAAAGTTGTCAGTCCTTTGGGTTTTCTGCTCCTAGTTTCTTCATATTGATCTTGATATGAAACAGTTCAAAATCCAATCAATATTATCTAATTGATGCCCTCATATGCAATGACCTCCAAATTTATTTATTATTATTATTTTTTAAATAGACATGTCTGTCACTATATAGACGACAAGCGCTAGCAAGTTTTGACGAACTTGCTATACTAGTGACAGAAATTTTCGTCGCTAGTATAGCGACGAAATTTTCGTCGCTAGTATAGCAAGTTTGTCGAAACTTGCCGGGGCTTGTCGTTTCTATAGCGATGGACATATTTTTTTTAAATATGTGAATCTGTCTCTATAGCCATGAAATTTCGGTGCTATAGCCACGAACGTTCGTTGCTAGAGAGACAGAGATCGCTTTACTTATTTTTTTAAATATGAACATTCGTCGCTATAGCCACGAACTTTCGGTGCTATAGCCACGAACTTTCGTTGCTAGAGAGACGGAGATCGGTTCACTTATTTCTTTTAAATATGAACATCCGTCGCTATAGCCACGCACTTTCAGTGCTATAGCCACGAAATTTTGGTGCTAACGAACTTTCATTGCTAGAGAGACGGAGATCGGTTCACTTATTTCTTTTAAGTATGAACATCCGTCGCTATAGCCATGAACTTTTGGTGCTATAGCCACAAACTTTTGTTGCTAGAGATATGGAGATCAGTTCACTTATTTCTTTTAAATGTGACCATTCGTCGCTCTAGCCACGAACGCTCATGGCTAGAGAGATGTAGATCGCTTCATTTATTTATTTTTTTAAATATAAACATCCGTCACTATAGCCAAAAACGTTCGGTGCTATAGCCACGGAAGTTGGAAAGTGTTGCTACAGCGGCAAAATTAGTGCCACGAAAACAAGGAGTCTTGTTTGTCGCTATAGCAACGGTGTCCACATGTACTAGTGCATAATCAAGAAACTGATTGTTCATTGACACATGTTTAACATAGTTTGCAAGGTATAGCGTTTTACCTAACTGCATCTCATTAAGTTACGACAATTCATACATTACTGAGTTACGACACATAATCAATCAAGCGTTTTCCACACACACACAGTTAGATTTTTTTCATCCCGACTTCAAGATACACCTATCTACCTACATCCTCTACCTAAATCACAACTAACTTCCACATCCTATCCTTTCCTCTGCTGGACTACCCTGAAGTGTCAAGCCATGACCGGCTCCAGCTAGAACTCAGAAGCAGAAGTGTCGACTACATCGACCAAGCTTCCCCAACAGGAAACCACAAGTCATCATCACACACCTTGGGAAGCACATTGTAGCACATCCCTCCCATGACTCTAGGTTTTGGGGATAAATGGTGGGTAAAGCCTCCACCCCCCTAATGGAACAAGGGACTATGTCTACCCGACACAATAACTGCATTGCACTTGTACTCGGTTTGTCATCGTATAACCAATTTGGAAGGTTGAGTTTCCTTAAACCCTACCCCATCCATGTCATAATAAACAACATAATAATCATGCGAAAGTAAATAATGCATCACTTTCATACCATTTATCTTTCAGAGTCCATGTCCTCGAGGCTCTCCCACCTCGTAGGATCTAGCTATCACATAGCCATTTTAACCTCTAAGTCAGTCCTTGACATACAATATAGAATATCATGCATAAATCCTCAACATGTACACATACATTTAATCATAACATAACAACAATAAACTCATTTATTCGCCATGCACCTGGCATAACATTCATTTATTCAACATATAACTGTAACGGTATCCACGTACCCATCATTCAGTAATTTGCATATATGAGACATAATTAACATGAATGATACATATCTAAACATGACTACCAATCATAATTCTAACATCACACACACACACATATATATATCAGCAAAATAATAGAACCATATGTCCACAGTGTCGTCAAACCGATGAAGTCTCACAATCAAACAAATACAACATATAATAGTATTTCAGGTAGTAATGTCAAAAAAGGGCATTACATACACCCACCCTTTAGGAAACTTCGTCCCGAAGTTACGGTCAAAATAGTGTGGGATAATCACGATGCATGGTCTTCGTGCCCTCCCAGGTAGCAGAACTTGGGCTATACTTGTCCCACTAGACCTTAACCTAGTCCACCAAACGGTGCCTGAGTTGTCTAACCCTGCGGTCCAATATACGTAACGGTTTGATCCTGATGATCCCCTTGTCCAGAACCTGCAGTTCCTTCCAATTTATTTTACGAGACTCATCAGCTACATAATGTCGTAAAACAGATACATGAAAAACATTATGAGTTTTGTGCAAATGGGTTGGTAGTGCAAGACGATACGCAACGAGTCCAACCTTCTCTAAAATTTCAAAGGGTCCTATAAATCGTGGTCACAACTTTCTCCCTTTTCAAAACTTGATGATACTTTTGGTAGGCCTGATGCAGACGAACACTACATCACCAACCTTATAGATTCGGTCAACCCTATGCACATCGGCGTAGGTCTTCTATCTATCATGTGCTTCCTTTAATCGTTGCCTAATCTCAACAACATGTTCTTCCATCTCTTGAATCAACTCAGGTCCTATAATTACTTGATCCTATAACCTTTCCCAACTCAATGGTGTTCTACATGGCCTTCCATATAACGCTTCATATGGAGGCATCCCAATTGAGCTATGGTAACTATTGTTGAAAGCAAACTCTACCAAAGGCAAGTGCTTCTCCCAATGAGTCTGCTTATCAATGACATACATCCTAAGCATGTCCTCCATCACTTGATTCACTCTTTCTGTTTTCCCATCTGTCTCTGGATGGTATGCGGTGCTTAGGTTCAACTGAGTACCCAACTCTATATGCAAACTTGTCCAAAACCTAAACGTAAACCTGTAATCCATTCCCAAGATTATCTTCTTGGGAAACAAATGGAGACGAACTACTTCATTTATGGATACACGAGTCACAGCCGTGACATCATAGGTCTCCTTAATTGGAATGAAGTGAGCAGTTTTGTTCAGTTTTTCAATGATGACCATAATGGCATCATGCCTATGAGCGGTAAGAGGAAATCCCAACACGAAGTCCATGGAGATAACCTCCCACTTCGACACAAGAATGTCATGTGGCTGTAACAGTCCTTCCGGGTGGTGATGATTAGCTTTTACCTGCTAACACTCAAGTCACCTAGAGATGAGTTTGACCACGTCGCTCTTCATCCCTACCCAAAAGAAGAGTTGATTCATGTCTGCATACATCTTCTTTACAACCAGTGTGTGCAATAAACTGCTCTATGGGCCTCCTTAAGGATAGTCTCTTTAATACCTCCCTCCTCAGGAATATACATCCTTCCTTGATATCGTAACAAACCATCAGCTTCCAACTCATAGCCTTCAAACTTAGGTCCCATCGGTTTCCCATTCTGGAGTGCCGATGTGACCTTTAGGTACCAACTATCCCCAACTAGCTGTCCTAATACTCTTTCCCTCAAATCAACCTTCAAAGGTATAAGAGAGAAAAGTCTTGGTTTTCTGCTTAAGGCATCGACTACCACATTCTCCTTCCCCTTGATGTATGAAATCCCAAAATCACACCCACTCATGAATTCACTCCATCGCCTTTTCCTAGCATCCAAGTCTCTCTAAGTGAAGATATACCTCAATATTTGGTGATCAGACTTGAGCTCAAAGCTTCGTCCAACAAGGTAATGTCTCCAAAGCTTCAAAGCTAACATCACCGCAACCAACTCTAGGTCGTGGGTAGAGTAATTCTCTTCATGTGTTTTTAACTTTCTCGACACATAAGCTATTACCCCACCCTCCTCCATCAACACTGCACCTAAACCTTTCCTTGAGGAATCTGTGCAAACTGTGAATTCTTTCTCCATATCTGGCACTCGTAGAATCAGTGCTCTTGTCAATAGTCTTTTCAGCTCAGTGAATGCAACACCGAATCCATACGTCCATTCATACCTAATGCCTTTACGCTGTAGGGTAGTTACAATTTTTGCGATTTTTGAGAAACCCTCGACAAACCTTCTATAATACCTGACTAACCCCATGAATCTTCTCATTTCATGTGCATTCTTTGGTACGGGCCAATCCATTATGGCCTTCACCTTCTTAGGGTCCACTGAAATTCCCTCACCGGAAATTATGTGCCTAGATAATGGATCTCCTTCTGATAAAACGAGCATTTGGATAACTTACCATACAACTTGTGCTCTTGTAATCATGAAAACACTATTTGAAAGTGTTCCTCGTGCTCCTGTTCATTCTTGGAGTAGATAAGGATGTCATCCAAGAAGACTTGCACAAACCGATCTAAGTATTTTCAAAACACGCTATTCATGAGACTCATGAATACATCCGGGGCATTGGTCAAACCAAAAGGTACCACTACAAACTCATAGTGCCTGAACCTTATCCGAAAAGCAGTCTTAGGTATGTCATCATCCATAATTTGTAGCTGGTGGTGACCTGATCACAAGTCGATCTTTGAGAAGACTGATGCCCCTTTCATTTTATCAAAGAGGTCATCAATTCGAGGTATTGGGTACCTATTCTTCATTGTGGATCTGTTGAAATATCTATAATCGATGCAAAGACGCAAGGAACCATCCTTCTTCTTCACAAAGATTACTGGTGCAACCCACGGTGAAATAATTGGTCTGATGAACCCTAGGTATAGCAGTTCCTTCAACTGCATTTGCAACTCACAAAGTTTTGGCGCTGTCATCTTGTATGGTTTCTTCGATGTTGGCTCCGAACCGGGTTTTACCTCAATGGTAAAATCAATTTCCCTCTTAGGAGGTAACCCAAGCAATTCCTTTGGAAATACGTCACTAGATTCGGCTAACACTGGGTACTCATCAAAGGAGTGTCCCTTCTCATTGTTTACCGCTTCAACAATGTACAACTAACATCCCTGTCGTATACATCGCTTTACGTTCATCATGGATATGAAACGTAGGGACACCTTCCGTTTGATACACTGTATCTCGATAGCCTCTCCTTTGTCATCAATGCAATTGACTTTCTTTCCATAATAGTCCAGGAAAGATCTATGTTCCTCAAGCCAATTCATACCTATGATGAGATCATAACTTGCAAGGGTGGTGACATACACCTTGACTTGTGTAGCACACACCCCGAGATCCACTACGCACTTATTGACACTAGGGCCTTTAGCCCTAAATCCATTTCAACTAATTTGAAATTGTCATGCTCATAGGCTACCAACCCACATTTGTCCAATGCATATGGTGAAATAAAACTATGTGTAGCACTAGGATCAAACAATATTCTAAGCTTAACATTATTGACCGTACCTGATGATTCCACCACAGTGGATTGGTGCTCTGCTTGATGGTTGTGTATTGCTATTGAGATCTGATGCCTGCTACTCCCACTCCCCATTGGAGCCTTTCCTTCTCGATGCACTGTACCAGATCACAATTCATGACAGTCACACTGGTAATGTGGAGCTCCACATCCACAATAAGCAACCTGTAATGGAGTAGGCGAAATAACCTGTTCAGACCTCTGAGAAGGACCCCTTCCCCTACTGACTGATCCTCTAAAATTTCTCACACCCTGGTGAGTTCCTGTGGCTGGCTAGGGCACTGCTCTAGTTGCCATTGACCTGTCTACTGTCACAACCCTTGGTGTGTACCTATTTTTGTAGGGAGGTGGCCTCACATATCCTCCCCTAGGGTAGCTTCGAGGGGCCTTCCCAGCAAACCCAGATTGTTGAGAGTTGAATGACATGATGGGCTTTGCACCCAGCATCTCCTTTGTGTAATGAGCACAATCAACCGCTTCGGCAACCGAAGTTGGTTTCCACATCCGTACTTGGGCCCTGATCTTGGTATTGAGCCCATACACGAATCACTCAACCTGGCGTTCTTTGTTGTCCAAGTAAGGGACATACTTGAATAAATCCATGAAACTCTCTTCATAATCCTCCACAGATAGATTCCTTTGTACCAAGGCATGAAGATCCTCTGCTTGTTCTTCCTGATAAGATGCGGGTAAGTACTTCTCCTTGAACTTTTCCACAAATAGTTCCCATGGAACCTTGTCTGGCGTAAGGTGAAACTGCCTTTCTTGGTGCCCCCACCAATTCAAGGTGACCCCCTTGAGTTGAAATATGGCGATCTTGGACTTGGACGTGGAAGTGTATTCCTGTAAAGTTAATCATCTTGTCATCTCTTCCAACCAAGATTCCGCTTGTATCCCTACTCAACCCCCTGAAAATTCTGGAAGCCTTATATTCCGAATCTCCCTTGTGATATCCTGATGCAGAGGTCTCGGTACCGTATTAACTTCTACCATAGGAATTTCCTCCCTTAGTGGAGGGGCCTCCACTTATGCCTCTGAGGTAATACTTCCTCTCTTTAGTCCCCAGAGTGTTTCGTTTATTGCTTCCAGTGAGCACAATATAAGAATGGTCTCTAGCAATGTTGCCGATGCATTCGGCATAGGTAATGTCATCGCCTGACCTCGCCCTCGACCTTCTCGCGTCCTTACCATGTTTATTCCTGTAACATGGAATATTATGATAATTAGCATATGACGACATCATGACTAATTTACTATCAAACACAATAGTTAATTCAAAAAAGTACGTCGGGCAATTCATTTTTTTTGTCGAGCATTTTTACATAAAGGGCTATAGTTTTGGGCATTTCGATCAGGCCATCTTGAGGCCACCCGATACTAAATCTACTACAGTAGCTCTACGTAAGTCATGTATCGGGTTCCACAAAATCCCCATTAGGTTGCAAACTCTACCCTATAAGAGATTTTAATTAAGTTTCAATTACCACGTTTCTCATTAATAACTATTTATTAATGAAATTCCAACCTTATTTTACCTTAACCCTAGCTCCATTAACCTTATACTAACGTTATTTTACGAAATTAACCCTTAATTATTAATGTGTACTATTACCATTATACTAATCTTATTAATAATTAATAATTTAATAATAACATATCCTTAGTTGTTTGTGTGTTTTTTTTGTCTAAGGTCATCTTTATTATACATACCTATCTTGGATTAGCATCAACGTACTAGCGATCAGTTCGTCTTGCTGGTCTCTATGGTGTCTCATTTTCAAGATTCTGTGTTCGTCTTGCCCAACTACATGTCAAAGTTTCGACAAGGGGCATTTTCAAGAAGGAGATATGCTAATCAGTGTTAGTTCCAACTTACCTTAATCAATTAATTAATAAATTGATTGAATAATTATTTAATAATTTTTATGAGGTAAGAAAATATATAAATGTCAATTTACATATGTAATAAATTCTTTTTTTTTTTAATTATTATTACCAAGTAATAACAATTAAATAATTTGATTTTTACAAATAAAATAAAAAATTTAATTTATAACATGGTTACATTGTATACATTTAACATTTCCCAATTTATAAATTTAATTAATTATTTAATAACTTAATTATATTAATCTTTACCATATTAAATGGTATTATATTAATATTTATTATATTAACTTTAATAATTTTAAAGACTTAACATAATTAAATTTAAACATAAAATTTTAATAACAAGCCCTATCTTTGCGAACCCTAACCCTAAGTTGCCAGTATGAGGCTTTGTTGCATATAGCCACACGACTGTCATGTGTTTAATTCTAAATAAAATAAAAAATAAAAACATTCAATTTATAAGGGCAAGCCCCCCCCCTGTGCGGCTCATTTTCCCTTCCAATTTTTTTCATGCTCTGTACTCTGTGAGGAGCTAGCGAGAGCTTCGCTCCATCACTGCACACTTGGATGGCAGGTATGGATGGCTCTCCCATCTCTGAGTTCCAGTGTTTTATGCGTCTTTGTTTTGTTTCCTGTTTTTTTTTTGCATTTTTTTTTTCGCCGCAGCACAGACTGTTGGACAAGCTTCCATGGTCGCGCCCTGCGGCTGTTGGCAGGCCTTGTCAAATACAACATGATTTAAATTTAATTGTGTGGGAAGCTTAATGTGAATTTAATTTACTCAATTAAGAGAGATTTAGAGACAGTTTCTGAATATTGATTTACTTATCCGAGATTTTTTTTTTAAATTTATTATGTATATTTTTTTGCTGGATGACTGCATGCCTAGGCTGCATCCGAAGGTTGTTTGGCCGGCTGCACGCCCAGGTCGGCCCATGGCCATTGGGCTGCGCTCAGGCAGGCTAAGGCCGCCGAGATGCGCTCAGGAAGGCTAAGGCCGCCGAGCTGTGCTCAGGCAGGCTAAGGCCACCGAGCTGCGCTCAGGCAGGCCTATGGCCACCGAGCTGCACACTCATGCCGGCTAAGGCCACCGAGCTGCGCTCAGGCAGGCCCATGGCCACCGAGATGCATGCTCAGGCCGGCTAAGGCCGCTAAGCTGCACTCAAGCTGGCCCATGGCCACCAAGGTGCATGCTGAGGTCAACTCATGGCCGCGAATCCACGCTCAGGATGGTCCATGGCCGCCGATCTGCATGCTCAGGCAGGCTCATGGCTACCGAGCCATGCAAGCTGCTGGTCGGGCCTTTCCGAGGCCGCAAGACTTGCAACTGCGCCATGTCCGCCGTGCTCGGCTCATGGAGAACCTTAACGCAAATTGTTTTTTTTTTTTTTTTTTTTTTGTTAAAACAAAGATTTCATATGTGCATTTTTTGTTTAATGTAGGTCAAGCTTGAATTTAATTTCTCTTTTTTTTGTTTGCTGTAAATTTTAGTTTTTTTTTTTTTGCTTATGTATATTTTTTTTGTATAAATTTCTTTATATAATTTAAACAAAATAAAACATCTGTATAGTTTTTTTTTTGTCCGTATTTTTTTTTAACATATATATACGTAATATTTATATATAGTTTCATTTTGTTTTAACTTTGAAATCGAAAAGACAAGAAATTAAAATATATATATATATATATTTCATGTATATATATATATATATATATTTATATTTATATAGTTTCTATATATATATATATATATATATATATATATATATATATATATATATATATATATATATATATATATATATATATATATATATATATTTAAATTTCTTTATGTAAAATGCTTAGGACCCATATCGGTCTTATGTGCAGGTCTTCCGACTTACTCAAAGCTTGCATTCTTATGTTTATATATATATGTAATTTTATTTTTTTAAATTCTTTAACCTAATGTCTTCTTCTTATGTGCAGGTCTTACTAATATTGATAAACTGACATTCTTCCAGTCATCTTGGTTCGTCCAGCAACGACAATATAGTTTATTTGTAAATATTTTTTTTTTACTCTATTGGTCTTTTCAACCGTAAGGATCCCTCTGGTTCCAGATTTGGAACCATGGCTCTGATACCATGTGTAGGACCCCGGTCCTAGATTTACTAAGTTTATAAATACACTATCTTTCCTTTCATTCGATACTCTCTGTTTTGTTTCCGTTTTCATTTCTAGTTTTGTTCAAAATTCATGCCTATAAAAATATAACATTTACATTCACATTTACAGGTTTTGAAATAAATGTATTTACTATTTTATCTACCTCTGACCAGTTATCTTTGTGCAGGTGTAACAACATATAATTTTTTTTTGTTTCCATAACTTAAAATAAAATTTGACAAGGGTAGAAATGATAATTATACCTACAGGAAAATACCTCATAATAGCTAGTAGATTCCCCCTTTTGTTGCTGCTCCCTTTTGTTTCCCTGCTTGATGTATGTCCTGCAGTAGCCCTACAACCAAAATCTTCCCAAAACCCTGAAACTCAACCAGCCCAAACTAAGCTTGCCACCCTGCCAACTGGCGAGGTCTCGCCGACCACCCAACTCCAAAGGTACCCCTTTGGACCCCCCTATCCCAAACCAAGTACAAGCCACCCACAGTTCTATCCCTTTGCAAATTCTCCAACAAGAACCCTTTGCTTTTCTACTCTCAAAATCCTATCCCTGCTCAATTTTCTATGTCCAAAAATCCCAAGTGAAGAAGACCCCTTCTCCCACTTCTCTTCTCGACCTTATTTCCATGTCTTAACGACTCTTTTTACCCTCCATTACTACCCTTATTTCCTCATAAATTTTTTATCCTCCAAGTGTTTCCTCGATCCCTTAACCTTGACTCTCATTAATTATTAAATATATATATATGTTGTGTAATAAATGCATGGGTTGGTTCATATGTATTATATTTTTACATGTTTCAACCGTAGTAATTTCTAAGCAACCTTCGACCTTATGACTCAATGTTTCCTAATTAACATATATTCAATCTTTATTTTAATTAATCAACTCAATTACAATTATAAATTAATTAATAATTCCTTAAAGTATTTACCCTAATCAATACTTATTCATTACTGTAACCTAATTAATTAATTAATCCTAATTATTTGTAATTAACCTAATAATCATTCATGGCACTATTACCATTCAACATTACTATCTTAATTACATTTAACTTGATTAATAATTACTACTAAAGATAAGAATAGCCCAATTAACATTAACTAATCACTATTAACACATTATGCACATTAGTAACAATAATTAACATTATTCCAAATTAATAACATTAATCCACAATAATTAATCATTAACCAACTTTATTAACATTAATCGACTTTGTTATCATTCAATTAATATTAACCTAATTGAAGTTATAATTACAAATTTAACATTTTAACCCTTAGTCTTGACTAATTAAATTTATTATCACTCAAGCATTACTAATTAATTGCATTGGTTACCGCCTAGGTTAACCATAGTTGGTTTATCAATCAACACTAATTAATTATTAATCGATAATAATTACATTTTTATTCAACATTATTTCACGAAATTTATAAATATGTAGGCGAGCTATCTAAGAGTAGCTACTGCTCACATACCTCGCGTAAGTACACTAACAATAATAAATCACACACATCAATCGTAATCATGAAACTTATTGTCCACCGACACATGTTTAACATAGTTGGCAAGGTATAGTCTTTTACCTAACTGCATCTCATTAAGTTACAACAGTTCATACATTACTGAGTTACGACAGATAATCAATCAAGGGTTTTCCACACACACAGTTAGATCTTGTTTTCATCCCGACTTCAATATACGCTTATCTACCTACATCCTCTACCTAAATCACAACTAACTTCCACATCCTATCCTTTCCTCTGCTGGAATACCCTGAAGTGTCAAGCCATTACCGGCTCCAGCTAGAACCCGTAAGCGGAAGTGTCAACTACATTGACCAAGCTTCCCCAGTAGGAAACCACCAGTCATCATCACACACCTTGCGGATCCCGTCGTAGCACAACCCTCCCATGACTCTGGATTTTGGGGATAAACGTTTGGTAAAGCTTCCACCCCCCTAATGGAACAAGGGACTATGTCTACCTGACACAATAACTGCGTTGCACTTGTACTCATTTTTTCATTGTATAACCAATCTGGACAGTTGAGTTTCCTGAAACCCTACCCCACCCATGTCATAATAAACAACATAATAATCATGCAAAATTAAATAATGCATCACTTGCATACCATTTATCTTTCGGAGTCCATGTCCCCGAGGCTCTCCCACCTCGTAGGATCTAGCTATCACTTAGTCGTTTTAACTTGTAAGTCAGTCCTCGACATACAATATAGAATATCGTGCATAAATACTCAACATGTACACATACATTTCATCATAACATAACAACAATAAACTCATTTATTCTCCGTGCACCTAGCATAACATTCATTTATTCAACATATAACTTTAACGATATCCACGTACCCATCATTCAGAAATTTGCATATATGAGACATAATTAACATGTATGATACATATCTAAACATGACTACCGATCATAATTCTAACATCCCCCCCCCAACACACACACACACACATATATATCAGAAAAATAATAGAACCATATGTCCACAGTGTCGTCAAACCAACGAAGTCTCCCAATCAAACAAATACAACATATAATAGTAGTTCAGGTAGTAATGTCAAAACGGGGCGTTACATAAACACATTCTATGTTCAGTCATTTTTTATTACCTTCTTTCCCTTTTTATTTTACCTTTTTTTTCCATGTATGTGGAAATTTACTTATGCAAAATATGCAAAAAAATTAATTCTTAATCAACTTTATATTATATTTGGCTATTAGTCTATATATTTTTTTAAAATTCCATTGGAAAAGTAAACTTGATCATAAATCAATGCAACAATAAAAAAAATGAACCATGGGTTTAAAAAAACAATTTCTATGATAGTGAATCAAAATGAACCTAATATGTTACTCCACTTGAGCATCCATTATAACAAGGATAAAAACATATATTCCTCAAGGGGTAAATTCTTATTATTTATTATTATCCATATATATGTTGAGATACAATTGATGTTTATATAAATACATGTAAGGTATGGTAAGTCATGTCCTTCGAAAAAAGAATGACTATCATTAATTACAATATAATAAATATAGAATATTGATCTAGATGACTACTAGTAAAACATAAATGATTATAAACAATAAAATCATGGTAATATACTTTAGTATATTACATCCAATATTACGCCTTGTTACAATAGTGAAAACATGTTTTTGTTATTTTTAGATAGTTTTAATATTTCAATAACAATTATGTTTAGTTATTTATAATTACAAGGAGAAAAGTGCCTACTCTTGGAATGCCCAATGTTAGAATTTGTAGTAGATATGGTGAGGGTTGTAGAATTGAATATCCTATGGTAGAAAATGGCATTGATATTACTAAGAATGAAGGGATAAATAGGTTGATGCATGACACCTTTATTGGCATGGATGAAAATGCAATTGTTGATGAGTCTCTAAAAATTGTTATGTTTTTAACGAGCATAAATAATTATGAGAGAAATCAACTTGCAATCACAAAATAGAGACACATAATTTACCCTGGAAACCCCATGCAGGGAAAACCAACACCCAATGAAGATCTTCATTTCATGGCCAAAACCGGCCATCCGAGCCAAGTAAGCTATACACCACTCACCTCCAGGATACTTTACAATGGAGTACATCAAGCCCTTTATAGGCTTCATTACATGCAAATACAACTAGCAAGAAACCACGGGCTACCAAAACCATGTTCTCGAAACCACTTACATCCTTGCTCATTCCCGAGTCAAGGTTAACCCTAACAATCCCCCCTTTAAACTTGACTTGGGAAATTGCTTTGGATCTAACCCACCCAAAAACAAATAGAGTACTCATGAATCCCATTTACATGTAAACTAATCCATTATTTTTGTTTTCATGTGTCTTCATGGTGACTACACCATCACCATCGATTGCTTCATCCTCTCATTTTTCCATGCTCGATTTCTTGATCGTATACTTTCCTTGTCATGTGCTTCACTTCCACAAGCCTTTTGTAATTGCAAACAATTCATCATTGATGTCCATATAAAAAGGAATCCATCTACCAAAATACATGGGTGCTCAGCTGCTATAACCACCAGTTCTCTAGGAATCCTTTTCTCCTACGTGGTTCATCAATAAATTATACCAGGGTAATTTTTAGGGGCGAAATTTTGCTAATTGGCTATTTTTTGGACCTTTTTTCAAAAAATAAATTCGTTGTTTGGCCATTTTTAGTCTCTAATATTGCCTATATTTACACAAAATATGTTTTTTTATCATAATATTCGCCAAAATTTACAAGTTTCAGTAATAAATTGTAGGTTTCATATTTAATATTCACCTACCTATCTATATATATGTTTTTTTTCAATCCAAAATAATCGCCTAGAATACTATACTTAAGTACAATAATAGAATCCTTAAAAAATACCCTGAATTAAACTCTTCCTTGAGCATAACCTGGTCCCAACACTCTGAGATAAATCCATCTCACATTCCCCCCTTTAATCGAAGACTCATTCTCTCTGATTCCACATCAAGCTAGCCTACGAGTACACCTGCCACCCTTGTAGCTACCCAAGTGGTTCATTCCACAACTTGATGCCACACCCTCTTCAGCACATAAGAGGGACACACCTACTCCAATACATGTAGGCCCAAAACATAGGGAATCAACTCTAATATGGAACCAAAAATCTCTGGGGTGTCGGGTACAACCGATCATGCACCCCTTACAACACATGCTCAATTACATTTTAACTCAGGTACAAAACCTTTCAATACTTTGCTTTAGCCAATGAGTGCTCAATTCATAATACCACTTCCTTTCCATTTAACCAAATTCCTTTCCAATTTTACCATACTTTTTCCAACCTCTTTTAACCATGCTCAATATATGCCATGCCTTCACATTATTACCATGCTTATTTTCCCATGACTTTCCATAATGAAAAATGCATGTTTCTTTACTAATATACCAACCACTTTTAATAAATCCATTTAAGACTTTTAGTTTGGGAAAAACATAAAACATAACATGGATTTTTAAAAAGGTCTTCCATAATATCTTCCTTTTAAAAAACCTTTCGTAAATAACTCACCCCCATTATAATATGGCATCTACCATTAAAAAAAAACTTATTTTCACAATGTGAAATGCCATCTCCTTTTATAAATTATTTCCATGACATTTAAAAAAAAATTGACATTAATATCATAAAAATTCCTTCAAACAATTTTTTTTTAATAGGGCATATAAATATTCATAAATATTCATGGCTACAGACCATCTCCTTACCAATCAATTTACCATAGCAGGTTCCAGGTTTATGGTGTTTGGGCTCTTCTCATGTTAAATCTCAATGCTTTCACTTTCTAAACGATGGCGGCTCTCTTACTCATGCTGCTGCTCCTTTACAGCTTGCCTTTCCTTGTGCAAATTCATTGATGGCTTTTCCTTCACTTATCCACCATATTCTACAATGTGAATTCACACAGATCTGGAAGCAAATGATCTCCATGGCCTCAAGCAGACCACACACTATTTGTACAGGTAGTGTTTATGGGCAATGCCTTTCCTTATTTTCCTCAGATCTAATGGATCTATCAGATCTTTAGCAGATCCAATCATTTAAACAATAGATATTTATTCCATATAGAAGATCTACACTTGAACTCACTGATCTGCATTTTCTCCTTACAGATCCAAGTATCCAAGCAATAAATTTTCCATCTTCCATTATGCACCTGCAAGTAGTCTCATCTACACACACCAAGCCCTGATACCACTGTTAGGTTTTCAACGAGCATAAATAATTATGAGAGAAATCAACTTGTAATCACAAAATAGAGACACATAATTGATCTTGGAAACCCCATGTGGGGAAAACCAACACCCAATGAAGATCTTCATTTCATGGCCAAAACAGACCATTTGGGCCAAGTGAGCTAGCCCCCACTCACCTCCAGGCCAATTTACAATGGATTACACCAAGCCCTTTATAAGATTCATTACATCCAAATACAACTAGCAAGAAACCACGGACTACCAAAACCATGTGCCCGAAACCACTTACATCCTTGCTCATTCCCGATTCAAGGTTAACCCTAACAAAAATATTCATGATGTACCTCTTATTGATAAGGCACAAAATCCCTTATACAAAGACTTGAAGACAAAACTTCTATGTGCTATTTTGTTTTTGGTCAACTTAAAGGTATTGGAGGGTATTTCAAATAGATGTATGACATAGATTTGAAGGTATGCAAGATGAATATACATATAAAAAAAATTATTTTATTTTTTATTTTATTTTTGTTATTGTCATATATAGGCCCTTAATATCCACTATCTAGTATATGTCTATTTTTTCTTGTATATTGTTAGGTGATATTGTCCTTACAATGTGAAATGTTTCACCACATACTAAGAACTATGTCACATTATGAAAGATAGAGGTTTGGAGTATAACATAATTAATGCATGTCATAATAATCATATCAGATATAATGGATAACATGAAACAAATTTTGAATTATCTGAATGTGGAATTAGTAGATATCAAATTTACCAAGTAACAAATAAGGTTCACCACAAATTTCTCTATCATATATTCATAATTCGATGTTTTGAATGTTTTTTCAAGTGAAAAATATAGCACAATTTATAGTATTATCATGCTTGGAAGAGAAGTGAAGATGGTGTTATGCAAATACATGCATATGGATATGCATTTAGGGACATCGAGGAAACATGACCCATTTTTAAAGAATAACCTCATGATATTAGACTTTCAATGGCCATGGATGGTGTCAACCCATTTGGAGAGATCAATTATGTTTTCTTAGTTTGGCTAGTTTTTGTTAAATAAATAATAACCTTACTCAAATGTCAATACGTAGGAATCACATAATGTTGGTATTAATTACTCAATTTATTTATTTTTAAGAATTCTAACAGCATGCCAATTCAATTTTTATTTTTGTTAAATAGTTTAAATATTGAAGGACTTATTTTTTATATTTTCAAATAACTAGATAAGCACTAAGTTAAAGAGATATATATATTGAACCTCTTACTGATTATATTTTAAAGTTATGGGTAACATCATTATGTGTGAAATATCCAAACCAATAGGCCAAAAACAATTTAATTTTTGTGGAATACTTACATGGAAAATTCATGATGCATTGGCAACAACACATATTTATGGTATGTAAATTTGCAATGTAACTCTATATTTTTTATTACTCATTTTGTCTAATTTTTTTTAAATTTTTTTTAAACATTATTCTAAATTTTGCATGGATTCAAACAAATGGTAAACATGCATGTGTCTGATATGTGGTCCCAGAACTATATCTAGATGTTCAACAAGTTTAGGAAATGAGGTATATAATGAGAATAGGCATTTCCTCTATTGGAAACTTGGGTATTAAATTACCAAAAAACTATCTTTAATGTGTAGGAAGAGGGCGGGGAAAAACCACAAAGAATAACTCCTCAAATATGGAAAAAGGAATTTGGGAAGATTCATGGTAAGAAATTGGTTTAAGTCATATCTATATCTGTTAGTTGTTATGGTTTTTTTTTTCAATATATACAATAAAAACCTATTTCCGGTTATGTTTCCAAATTTTTTTTAAGGTACGATTCCCCGATGTTTGAAATGCTAATCCATCAAATTCAGTTACATTCCCTAATATTAGAACCTACAATTAGCTCATTTATTTGACACAATGCATACTGGAAATAATATTATAGAATGTTCATGGAAAAATATAGATAGAAGGAGGAATATCAAAGAGAAAATTTATAAATTTATTAGTGACATAACAAAATTCAATGTAATGCAACATTTATCTTGTTTTTATAGTGATGAATAGTTGGGAGATTTTCCATGGTTATTAACGGGGAAAGATAGTGATAGATAGTGATGCTGTAAAAGAGGATATAAAGTAGATTAATTTTCCCACTGCTTTTGCTTAGAACATAAATTATATATTAACAAAAAATGTACTTTTGGTGGGGACTGGTATATATGTATGAATATTTTAAATTTTATAATATTGATCATGCATACATACATATATACATACCTATGATTTGCTAGCAATAGATGCTTGTTTCTAATCAAAATTACATGATAATGTTTTCATCTTTTTATAATATGTTCTACCTCTAGCTCTTCTAAACATGGACAATTTTAAGGATTCATAATTTCCTTAAGGAGAATCAAGTACTAATTCTTAAATTTCCAACAATAAGTGATTGGTGATATTTTTGTAAAATTATTCAAATTTCTAAGGATTTTTATATAGTCTTTGGATAATTTTGACAATGCTTAGAGTAAAATATTTTTATCCTATGCAATTTGTGAAAATAATTTTATAAAAAATAGAAATCGGAAAATATTGTTTTTGGAAAGGATTGATTTCACCCCTAAAATTGTCCTTGCTCCCAAACAATAGTGAAAATAACATAAAGCAAGTTATATACGATCTTAGTAAGGATATGAGGTACAAGTAAAAGTTATAATTGAAATATTCTTGTATAACTTATTGGTAATGTGATTTCATGTTGCAAATTTAAATAGTTTCATTTTAAGGAAATCCATAAAGAACATATCAAGTATTGGAAGATAAATATTATAAGTTTAATGTTTGAAATGAAAGAGTATCTACCTCTAGTATTTTTCAATGCAAAAGAACATTACCTCATACAACTAGTTGAGGGGATTGAAATATGTGAACCCACACACACAAGGTCAATTTGTTTGGTGGAGAGGCACTCGAAGGATTTGTTTAGGAAACGATCATGTCCAAAGGGATCAATGGTGGAAGTATTTATGGAATACTAGTCGATGGTGTGTTTTAGTGAGTAATTATCCCAAGTAGTGGGTGATATTAAAATGCCTCTCCTATGGGATGCCAATTTAGCGAACAAATTTGAAAGTGGAATGATATATGGAGAAAAGTGAGAGGTATTAGATTTTATTGTAATTACTATATAAATCGTACACATAATTTTAAGCTTGATTTGTGCACTAAATATATTTTTCTTTCTTCATCTAAGTAGTGGAGAGTGGGATGTATTTCATTTATACATTAAAAATAAAATTGACTAGATGAAGATATGGATATAACAATATGATGAATTTTACCATATCTTATCATGAAGTGGCCCGGTGGAAGATTTGATTACAATAACTTATTTGGATAATGATAAAAATATGATGTAGAAGTAAATTGGTCTAGCATATGGTGAAAAATATAGAAATGAATGCATTTCCCTGTTGATGTATTTGTAACTTTGGAAGATATTCTTCCATATATTACATTTGTACTATATTGTATATCCCACAGAGATGTATTATTCCTCTGATTGGAAGTGTTGTCATTTGTATTTGTAAGTGTCGTCATGTGCATCGACAAGTGTCGTCATTTGTATTTGTAAGTGTCGTCATGTGCATCGACAAGTGTCGTCATTTGTATTGATGGGTTATTAGAGCACTAGTGTGGGGTCAGCCCTGGTTAGCACATGTGGTTGGGTTATTAGGCTTGATTAGCAAGTCGGCCCTAGTGGATTATTGGTAGGTCAAGTCAGTGTATAAATAGAGAGGTCGTGTCTCTCATTTACATCATTCACTCACTTCTCAAGCTCACATAGCTAAGAGAGAAAGTGGCACACTTGTGGAGGAGGAGGAGCATCTGCTAGAGACATCTTATTGGGTTTGATCATTGTGATCTTGGTTTGTGGCTTATCTTATCTCTGAGGAAGTTGCGGGGTTTTTCACCTTCTTGGTTTTACCCGATGAAACTCTGTGTCTCTTGTGTGATTGCTTTTATGTCTATGATTGATATGCTGTGCATGTTATTCTCTTAGTGATCCTGAATGATAATGGAATCAAATTATTGAAAAATTAACATGGTATCAGAGCTAACCTAAGAAGAAGGCACTGTGTAGCTGTGGAAGCTAGGGCTTCTTAATATTTGGGTTTCTCTTCATAGATCATCAAAGGCAGGAGTCTAGATTGACTCTCCTTGGAAGGGCGCATCTTTCTATCGAGACAGAATTCAATTATGAGTTGTTTCAGTTTTTGACCTAAACATTAGGGTTTCCAAAAAAAGTTGAATTTCTAAAATATGAGACCATAGCTAGAAGCTCCTTGAAAAAATTGAAGTTTAGAGCTTTGGATCAAACTTTTTGGTTGGGTGAAGCTCCAGGAAACTCAAACCCTAATTCAGGGTCCTCCCTAGTGAATTTGGGAGATTGAAAGGCATTTCTAAGGGGTGAAACTTTGCAGTTTTCATATTCTGAGTATACCAGCTTGATCAGCTCATCAAGGCACATCTTTCTATCCTTTCATAATATTGAAATTCACATTTTGAATTTTTAGGTTTTCTCTGACAAACCCTAATCTAGCTCCAGATCCATTTTTAGCAAATCAAGTGGTAAGACCTAAATCCTTTTCTATTTCCATTTGAAGTACTCTTTAAGATGTCTCACCACACCAAGCTTGAGGATAAGCTTTATGGATCTTATAACTTCCAAGCATGGAAGTATTGGATTGGGTTAATCCTAGAAGAAAATGAGTTGGACAACTACATAAAGGAAGAGGTTCCAGTTCCAGAAGAAGAAGAGGCTAAGACCTTACACAAGAAGAACCTGTTAAAGGCTAAAATAATCATTGCTGATTCTATAAAGGACCATCTCATACCCCATGTGTCTTCCCTAAAGACACCTAAGGAGATGTTTGACTCCTTGACCAAGCTGTTTGAAGGAAAGAACATAAATCGAAAGATGAATCTGCGGAACCAATTGAAAGGGGTGAAGCTTCAGAATGGAGAGACCATTCAATCCTACTTTTCTAAGGTCTCTCAAATCAAGGAACAACTTGAAGCTATGGATGAAGTAGTGGAGAATGGTGAAATTGTGATGACCACATTGAATGGCCTACCCAAGTCATGGGACTCCTTCATCCAAGGAATCTGTGCAAGAAGGAAACTAGTCTCCTTCAGTAGACTATGGGAACAATGTTCACAATAAAAATCTAGGCTTGTGGCTCAAGAAGAAAAGATGGGGAATGAAGATCAAGCTCTCACAACACACACTAAGGGAAGTAAGTTTAAGAGGGAGAAATCTCATAACAAGAAACACTCTCATTCCCATCAAAAGAAGAAATATCACTCTCATATTCGATGCTTCACTTGTGATGAGTTGGGACACTTTGCTTCAGAATGCCCCAAGAACAAAAGGAACAATCACTACAAGAAGAAGAAGAAGGGAAACAAGAAGAGATATCATGATCATGATGCTGAGGATGATGAACCTCCCAAGAAGAAGGGAATCAAGAAGAGATATCATGCTCATGCTGCTGAGGATGATGAACCTCCCAAGAAGAAGGCTAGAGCAGAAAATGATGACTCATCAAGTGAAGATGAATATGTTCTAATCTCTACTCTCACAGGTACTATCTCTCATGGATGTAATGATTGGCTCATTGATAGTGGGGCTTCTAAATACATGACTGGGTTTAAAGAATATTTTGTAGATCTATCTGAACATGAATCACCCCATAAGGTGAAACTTGGGGATGACTATCAATATCCTATCAAAGGAAGTGGTGAAGCCTCTGGGAAGACTTTGAAGATGAAAGATGTTCTATATGTACCTGGACTCAAGAAGAATCTTCTCTCCATATCATATTTGGATGCAAAAGGAATGAGAGTTGCATTTGTGGATGGCCAAGTACTCATGTGGCCAAAAGATAAGACCATAGATGATGCAGTAGTGATTGGAGAGCAAGAGGGAGGATTGTACAAATTGAAGGGGCAACCTGAACATGCCATGGTACATGGAGCCAAGTGAACTTTGGCATAGAAGGCTTGCACACATGCACTATAGAACACTACCAATTGCAAGCAAAGCTATAGAAGGTCTTATTGAAATCCAGTCAAAGCATGAAGGTGTTTGCAAAGGATGTGAAAAAGGAAAGGACACAAAGAAGGAATTTCCAAGTAGTGAAAGCAAAGCAAAAGGAATTTTGGAGATTATCCACTCCGATGTATGCGGACCAATGTCATCCAGTTCTCTGAGTGGGTATGTATACTATGTTTCTTTCATTGAAGATTTCTCTAGGAAGACTTGGGTTTATTTCTTAAAGAATAAAGATGAAGTGTTTGATAAGTTCAAGGAACGCAAAGCCTTGATAGAAAATCAAACAGATAAGAAGATTAAGACTTTCAGAGCCGACAATGGTGGAGAATTCACTTTAGGTGATTTCAAGAAGTTATGCAGTAATTCAGGGATTAAGAGGGAGTTAACTGCTCCTTACAATCCACAGCAAAATGGAGTTGCAAAAAGGAAGAATAGAACTATCATGGAAGCAACACGGACAATGTTTCATGACCAAGATATTCCTATGCATCTATGGGCAGGAGTAGTTAGGACAGATGTATATGTTTAGAACAGAACACCCCACAAGATACTTGACAACAAGACACTAGAAGAAGTATTCTCTGGTAAGAAACCAGAAGTAAGCCATCTCATAACATTTGGCTATCCAGTATACACACACATTCCAAAAGAAAAGAGGACAAAGCTAGATCCTTCAGGAAAGAAGGGCATCTTTGTGGGTTATAGTGAAAACTCAAAGGCTTACAGAATATACTTTCTAGGGTTCAAGAAGATTGACATCAGCATGGATGTAACATTTGATGAAGACTCATCATACATCAAATCAAGGAAGACACCTGTTGAAGATCATGAAGAACCAAAGGAATCCAGATTTCAAGACACCACTAAGAATGAAGCAATTCCATAAGCAACTCGTGAAATTGAAGATCCACAAGAACCTATAGATCCACCCCGTGAGACGAACTCTCACAAGAGGAAACCTGCATGGGCTAGAGAGCTCATTCAAGATGCAGAAAGATATGGTATTCCAAAAGAAGAACATAGAGAAAGGAAGAGGACTAGATCACATACCAGTTATGTTGCCTTACTCTGTGATATTATGAACAAAGAACCTTCCAGTTATGAAGAGGCAGCGGAAAAGAAAGAATGGAAGGATTCCATGGTCGAGGAATATCAATCGATCATGAAGAATGATGTTTGGGATGTGGTCCCAAGACCTGAAGGGAAGTATGTTGTGACTTCCAAGTGGATCTATAAGATCAAGCATGCTGCAGATGATAGCATAGAGAAATACAAGGCGAGGTTTGCAGCTCATGTCTTCTACCAGAAAGAGGGAATAGACTATGAAGAGACTTTTGCTCCTGTATCTAGATACACTTCCATCAGAACAGTACTTGCTCTGGCTGCAGTGATGAAGTGGAAGATAGACCAGATGGATGTCAAGACAACTTTCTTGAATGGTGTAGTCAAAGAGGAAGTGTATGTGGAGCAGCCACTTGGTTTTGAGACACATGACAAAGAGTCATATGTGTGCCAGTTGAAGAAAGCCTTGTATGGCTTGAATCAAGCTCCTAGGACTTGGTATGGTAGGATGGACAGTTTCCTATCTAGTTTGGGCTTTACCAAAAGTAAGGTAGATTCCAACCTTTACTACAAGGTTGAGGAAGGCAATCTTGTGATACGACTTTTGTATGTGGATGACCTATTTGTTACAGGTGAGGATAGTTTGATTGCCGATACAAAGAGGAAGCTTGCTTCCAAGTTTGAGATGAAGGACTTGGGGATGATGCACTACTTTCGAGGAATGGAGGTGTGGCAAAATGCAGATGGAATCTTCCTTGGACAAGGGAAGTATGCAGTAGATATCCTGAAGAGGTTCGGGATGATGGACTGTAAAGCCATGGCCACACCTATGGCATCAAACCTGAAGCTTTTGTGTGATGCTTCATCTGATCTGGTTGATGTCACTGTGTATCATCAGATGATTAGGTCCTTGATGTACCTAACAAACACAAGACAAGATATTTTCTTTGCGATGAACACATTGAACCAGTTCCTGACGGATACCATAGATGTTCACCTGGTTGCTGTAAAGCATATTCTGAGGTACCTGAAGGGTACAATTGACTGTGGGATCAAGTATGATGCAAATCAAAAGTTTAACCTGTAGGGTTATGTTGATTCGGACTGGGTAGGCAGTGCTACAGATAGGAAGAGCACTTCTGAGTGCGGCTTCAGTATGGGATCAGGTGTGATCTCTTGGTTTAGAAACAGGCAGTCCTATGTAGCACTGATTACAACCAAAGCAGAGTATGTTGCAGCTTGTTCGGCTAGTTGTGAGGCAGTATGGCTCTGGAAGCTACTGTCTGAGTTATTTGATCTCCCATTGGAGGCTACTAGTATATTTTGTGACAACCAGAGTTGTGTGAAGCTGTATGAGAACCTGGTGTTCCACGACAGGTCGAAGCACATTGAGATAAAATATCACTATATCATGGATATGGTGTAGAGAGGAGCAGTGAAGCTCGTGTATGCAGTTGTGATGGATGAGCAGGTTGCAGATGTGTTGACGAAACCACTAGCTAGAGTGAAGTTTGAGTACTTTAAAGAGAGGATTGTTGTTCTTTAGATTGAGGATACTTTGAGGAAGAAGTGATGGGACACATTTGCAGGAGCCATTCCAAGCATGGTGAGAGGAGGATACTTCCCAGGGATGTTGATATAAGTGTTGTGTATTGAGCATAAGTACGATGCTTCAGTTACTGCTTTGTATATGCATCAGGTGGATGCTTTTATCAGTTGGATCATGTATTTGTATATGCATCAGTTGGATGCTTTGATTAGTTGGATCATGTATTTGTATATGCATCACGTTGGATGATTGGTATGATCAGGTGGATCATGTATTTATGTATCAGGTAGACACTTGGTATGCATCAAGTGGATGCATTGTATGATCAGGATGATCATGGATGATGAGCTTTAGGATGTTGCTCCAGATGATATGCATCAGGACAATGCAAGGACGAAGATCAGTATGATCATGGATGATGAGTATCACGATGATGCTCCAGATGATATACATCAGGACGATGCAGTGATGATGATCAGGATGATCATGTAAATCAGGATGATGTATGATGAGTATGAGGTTGATACTTCGTGGCCATGGATAGGTTGTGCAGGTAGTGTAGAAAAGATCCTCAATATCTAGACAGGTAGATCAGTGTGCTCGTAATAGCCTGGGATATAGAGATCCAGACAGGTTGAGCCATAAGCTCGTAAATAAGTCCTGGGATGCTCTTTCGAGGTTTTTCTACTAGAGGCATGTAATCAGCCCTAGAGATCCGAGAGGTTGAGCAGTAATCTCGTAATTAGTCCTAGGATGCTCTTTAGAGTACTTGAAAGATGCAAGATGCTCTTTAAAGGTTTTTCCTAACCACATGTAATCAGCCCTAGAGATCCAAGAGGTTTAGCAGTAAGCTCGTAATCAGTCCTGGGATGCTCTTTAGAGTACTTGCAGGATGCAAGACGCTCTTTAAAGGTTTTATGGTGTGTGGGGTCACATATAATCAGTCATGGAGATCCAATAGGTTGAGTAGTAAGCTCGTAATCAGTTCTGGGATGCTCTTTAGAACTCTTGCAGGATGCAAGACACTCTTTTAAGGTTGTGTGACAGTTAACATGTAAAAGGTCCTATAGTCTGAGCTAGGTTTTGTTGATGCATGTAATAAGTCCTGGGATCCACAATATGGCTAGTGATGATGAAGACCTACAGTTGGTGGGCCTACATCCAGCATGAAAAAGGGCTGGCTCTGTAGAACTTCCTATGACGAGCATATTTCAGAGATATCCCAATGATTGAGATGTCGAGTGTAGTAGCAGTGATGATGATGCTCCGTGATCCAGTGATGTTGATCTAGCTCTAGAATTGAAGACTTGCACCAATATATATTGATGACCTGTGAAAAAAGAATACCTTCCTAGTTAAGAGGGAGTGTTGATGTATTTGTAACTTCGGAAGATATTCTTCCATGTATTACATTTGTAATTTATTGTATATCCCATAGAGATGTATTATTCCTCTAATTGGAAGTGTCGTCATTTGTATTTGTAAGTGTCATCATGTGCATCGACAAGTGTCGTCATTTGTATTGATGGGTTATTATACCACCAGTGTGTGGTCGGCCCTGGTTAGAACATGTGGTTGGGTTATTAGGATTGATTAGCAAGTCGGCCCCAGTGGATTATTGGTAGGTCAAGTCAGTGTATAAATAGAGAGGTTGTGTCTCTCATTTACATCATTCACTCACTTCTCAAGCTCACATAGCTAAGAGAGAAAGTGGCGCACTTGTGGAGAAGGAGGAGCATCTACTAGAGACATCTTATTGGTTTTGATCATTATGATCTTGGTTTGTGGCTTATCTTATCTCTGAGGAAGTTGCAGGGTTTTTCACCTTCTTGGTTTTCCCCGGTGAAACTCTGTGTCTCTTGTGTGATTGCTTTTGTGTCTATGATTGATATGCTGTAGATATGTTGTGCATGTTATTCTCTTAGTGATCCTAAATGATAATGGAATGAAATTATCGAAAAATTAACATTCCCATTGATGTTTAGATGCTAAATCTCATTTTTGTGTTGTTTTTCGTCCCTCAAATGATATTGTACATAAGTTATCAATTCATGATAATGCATTTATAACATATTGATCATGTAGGTGAAACATCACAAAACTTTGTGGTGTAATGGTACACTAGAATATCACACCAAATAGTTGGGTGATAACACAAAATCTTGTGAAAGTGGGATAGTTGCAATTTCTCATGTTACTAATATTTCCCACAGGGTTGATGGGAATCCGATCACATATAACTTGGGGTATTATTGATATTTGAAAATTATTTTGTAGAAACTTTAAATACTTGAAAGTGGTTCTCTTTACATTCAATTGGTACATATTGTTGTTACAAGGTGATGAAAGGACTATTATTGACCATGATAATGGATTTACCATTATTAAGAAAACTAGGTATCAATCGAATTTAGAGCCCTATATACTTCCAAGTAAATGTGAGTAGGCATTTTGTTTGCATGTGCTAGGTAGAGTACATTTTGTTGGTCAACGATTGCTATATTTGATACAAGAGAAAATACCATAAATCATAATTGTATACAAGAAAATGTTTGTAAAGAAGAAGGAATCCAACGTGAAGAAGTGCAGGAAAAAGAGGCGAATCGAGTTGACCATCTAGTTATTGGATATCATCATATGATTCATATTGATGATGACTTAGTGCAAGAAATCCAATAGGCTATGATGGACAATCATTTCATTGATTTTGAAGGGTTAGATACAAATTTTGATATTTATGAGTTAGGTATTAAATTGGATGAAGTCCAATATCAGTGTGATCTAGATATGTAATAATAAAGTGAGTTGATTCAAATTGAGTACTCTTATGGTTTCCCTTCTTGATTTGAGATCCTTTTTAATTCATATCTTAATAATGAATTTCTTGTCACACACTATGTGACTTGTATGGATAGTGCGTGACAATAAATTTATAACATATATAACATTTATAAAATTATATACTTAATAAGATGTCTAGTTAAATTATTTCAACACATATTTATTTTGAAGGTGAAGGTGAAGATAAATAATCTTTCCTTGACTAAAGGGTATGCATAGGTCATCGCTTGTAGTCACCAAATATCTTTCCAAGATGATCAAGAAATAATAATCTATGGCAATCATAGTTGTAAAAGAGTGTAAATACCTAAAAATATCTGATTAAAACAAAAATGGACTTTGAACATTGGTGAAGGTGTGTTTAAACAATATCACAACTACTTCATTATAGGTTCATTTAGGGTCCCATCATAGATCAGCAAAATGTACTTAAAATTTAAATTACAAATATGCCCTTGTAAGTTCCTTGAAAATGTATGCAAAATTCTCAAGAAGTGTATATCATGTTGCTTCTAATGCATGAGAATTGTGAATATACGAGATGATAGGGCTTGCATCAAAGTTATATTCTCAACTTGTAAATGTGTCATGAGAGGTGAATTTTTTAATGGAATGAATAATGTGTTAGTGATATTACTAAGTAGAAAATACATAAATATTAGTCTTCAAAATTGTGACACAAAGATATCTTGTTTCCCCCACATAAATGGATTGTTATGTAACATATCATAAATATATGGATGTTCCATGTCATACACAAATTCGTTCTTTATATATGTCTTAATTATTTATTGAGATCTACATTTTGACACCATATAACTATATAAATCCTAAATTAGAAACTCTATCACCTTTAATCACTTTTACACATATCGCCTAACCCCCTTCTCTAATAATCACTATAACCACTTGAACTAACCCCTGACATCTATATCTTTTAACCCATAAACCTCTAATTCATATATTGCATAACCCACATAACTTATAACCTTCTAAACCCTATAATATGTGTACCCAATGATAACCACTATCATAAAACTCGGATTCTTGGATTAGTCCTTAAGTCCCATAGGCACAAACCATGGTAACTCTAACATGATAACATATAATGTATATATCCTTTAACTCCTATAACAACTAAATTCTAACCCCTACAAACTATAACATATTTTACCTGTCTTCTATCCCTTATGACCTAAATACCAATCCCTATAACCGTTATATCCCTATCCTGTATAATAGTTATAATCATAGCCCCTATAAATTCCATAAAAACTAATGTCTAACCCCTAACCCCTACAACCCGCTATCCTTTATAACTCCTTATAACCACTATATCCACTAACCCTAATAGGTTATCCATAATCCATAACAAGTGACACTTATAATACCTTAATCCTAAATACCTATATCACTTAAGCTTATAACCTAACCCATAACTAACATGTACAATATATAACCCTTATACCCTAAAATATCTCACTACTATAATGAATAATTCCTAATTAGTATAACATATAAAATAATATAAAAATGAACACATAAATAAATTGCATAAACATTAACATTTAAATCCTATAAATCCTTATCATCTTCATCATTAGCATAATAGTCATCACCATCATCAACATTGTGATTGTCACCATCATCATCATTTTCACTGTGTTAAGCAACAAATTTACAAAATGAGCATGAAAAGAGTAGAAATAGACCAGAAAGAGTACTCCACTCCTTTAATGAATAAATTAATTAGATGAATATAAAGCCTCTTTGAGGGGGAAATCTCCTTATACAATGGACTAAGTACACAAGGAAATACAAGACAAGATGCTCAAATGAAAATATCTCCTTCCTATATATAGGAGATTAAGAGGTACAATTACAACTCACTGACCCAAGCCTGCATAACTAATATAACCATACTAATGAGAATTACAAATAATGGAAAAAATATGACATAAAAACTATTGTAATGCATCACAATATAGAGGGAAATGTGCCCACATTTAGGGATTAACATCTCCCTCTCCTTCAAAAAAGTGTTTACCTCAACGCTTGATTAGTTACGAATGCCTCTGTATGAAGGACTCATCTTCCCATGTCGAGTCTTCAACTAGTTAGTTATTCCACTTGATGAGGTACTTAGTAATAGCCCTATTTCATAGCTGTTTGTTCCTTGTTTCAATTATTTGTTTAGGTTCCAATATGACTTTTCCTTCTTCATCAAGCTCTGACAAGATTTTTTGAATTGGGATCTTGTCTCTTATTACCTTATTTAAGATAGAAACATGGAAAACTGGATGTACTCTCGAATATGAAGAGAGATCCAATTTGTAATCCATACTATCAATATTTTGCAACACTTTATAAGGACCATAATACTTGGGTTCTAATTTATTGTCCTTATTTAGTTTCTTGAGGGACATCTTCTTGTAAGGTTGTAGATTTAGAAATACCCAATCCCCTTCTTCGAAACTCCTTTCGGTACAATGTTGATCAGCTTGTTGTTTCATCTTGTTTTTTGACATATCCAGGTTGTCCTTAGGTATCTAGAGAAATTCTTTCCGATGCTCTATGTGATCTTCCATTTCTTGAACTTTAGATTTTCCTTTTAAGGGAGATGTGATAGATGGAGGCTAGTACCCATAAAGTGCCATAAATGGAGATATTTTTTATGATTTATGTAAGGAATTATTGTACCACCATTCTGCCAAAGACAACCTTTTCACCCACTATGTTTGTTTATCAAATGCAAAGCAACAAATATATCCTCCCAAACATTTGTTCACTATCTCGGTTTTCCCATCAGATTGAGAATGATAAGACGATCTGCGAGCCAATTGGGTACCCAAACAAGAAAATAATTCGGTCCAAAATTTTCTAGTGAAAATTGGATCTCTATCACTTACAATAATCTTTGGATTTCGATGTAACTTTTGAATAGTTTCCATAAAGGCTGCAACTAATGTACTTGCATTAAAAGGGTGAGAGAGTGCACAAAAATGTGCATAATTCGTGAGTCTATAAACCACCACCATAATAACATTCAATCCTTTTGACTTGGGTATACCTTTGATAAAATCCATTGAGACTTCCTCCCAACACTCGAAAGGTATGTCTAATGGTTTTAGAAGTCCTAGGGTCTTAATTGTTTCACCCTTATTTTGTTGGAAAACCAAACATTCGACCACAAACCTTTGAACATTAGATTTAAGACCTTCCCAAAAAAAATCCATCTTAACCCTATGGTAAGTTTTTGGGAATCTAGAGTGCACACCTATAGGAGAGGTGTGTAATTCCGAGAGGACCTTTTGTTTGAGTTGGGAGTTTTTGCATAAATATAAGCGATCCTTACACCATAGTGAATCATTTTTCCACACAAAATTATCTGATACATTGGGATCATTATGTAGCTTTTGAATGAGTGTCCACATAGATAGGTCATTTTCCCATTCTTCCCTTGATGCTACTATCCCCCAACATCTTCATCTTTTATGGAGAGCACATCTGCCACCACATTATGTTTCCATTTTCGATAGATGATTTCAAATTCATATCCCAACATCTTGGTTACCCATTTTTTTTGGTCTTCTGAAGATAGTCTCTATTCCATGAAGTATTTAACACTATCATGATTTGTTTTGATCTTGAATTTCCTTCTTATTAGGTAAGGATGCCATTTATTAAGGGCATGTACTATTTCTAGCATTTCCTTCTCATAAATGGGATTCTGTAAGCTCTTTCCCTTAATTGGATGACTTGCAAAAGCAAGTGGGTGTCCTTCTTACATTAGAACAACACAATGCCATTTCTCGAAGCATCACATTCCACAATAAAAAAAAATTGAAGTCTGGTGTGGCCAAAACAAGATATTTACACATTGCCTCTTTAAGTCTCTTAAAAATCTTGAGTTTCCTCTAGAGTCCAAGAAAATGCATCTTTCTTCAATAATGTTGTTAGAGGCGCTGCTATTCTCCCATAGTTCTGAAGAAACTTGTGGTAGTAACCTGTGAGACCTAAGAATACTCAAATATTTTTCAGGGTTTTGGGAATTGGTCAGTCTATCATGGCTTTAATTTTGTTAGGGTCTACCTTGACACCTTCATCAGATACAATATGACCCAAATACTCTACCTCCTTTAACCCAAAGAAACATTTGGAAGGTTTTTGATATAGTTGTTACTCCTTTAGTAGTTGTAGTACCCTTTCAACATGTTGAACATATTCTTCACAAGACTTGCTATAGATTAGTATATCATCAAATAATACTAGCACACATTTTCTAAGGAAAGGCTTGAAAATGGAATTCATCAAACCTTGAAATGTGGAAGGCACATTTGTGAGACCAAATGGCATGACAGGAAATTCATAATGACATTCATGAGTTATAAATGTTGTTTTTGGGATGTCTTCATCCTTCGTTCTAATCTAATGATACCTAGAATGAAGATCCAACTTTGTGAAAAAAACTTCTCCATGTAACTCATCTAACAATTCATCAATGATAGGAATGGGAAACTTATCTTTAATGGTGATATTGTTGATCTCTCTATAATATGGACACATACACCATGATCCATCCAACTTATGTAGCATTACCGGTTGGTGTAGAGTAAGAACTTTGGCTAGGCCTAATTATGCGATTCTCTAACATTTCTTCAACCATATGCTCAATTTCACTCTTCTAGCCATAGGAGTATATGTAAGATTTGATGTTAGGAGGAAAAATTCCTGGAATTAAGTGAATAGCATGATCAAAATCTCAAACAGGTGGAAGACATTTTGGAATATCTTCAAATACCTTGGAAAGCTTATTAATGACCGTTTAGAGGTCTGGTGAAATAGAAGGCTTACATGTTTGAACATCTAATGAGCATAGTTGTGCAATTAGACCTTAATGTACCATTTTTCATCAATTTTGTCATACCCTTAGAGCTTATCACCTTGCTTGGTTTCCCTTTGATACCATTTAACTCATATTCCTTTCCTTCCCATAAACATTTCATGAAAAGCTTCTGAAAATTAAAATCCAGGGTTCCTAATGATTGCAACCATTAAAATTCTAATACAACATCAACATGTTGGCATGGGACAATTTCATAGAAGTTTTGGTACAAAAAGGGACAAAGTGGACATCGACAAAGGTAAAGGGTGGTCATGGAGCAGATCAAAGAGGGTAAAGCAGAGCAAAGTGGTCAAAGCGGAGTAGGAATTAGTTAGACTTAGTGGTTAAGATATGTCCACTTTGCAAAGTGGACCAATTTTGTAACGGCCACTAAGCCTATAAATATGAGTCACATTGTAAGACTTTGGGAATCTTATCTCTTATCTTATATTTGATCTTGTATCTTATCCAGATGATGTGATTGCATCTTTGTATTTTGATCTGAGTTATTGAGGATTGGTTCTGCGGATATGTGTTTTGGTCGATTTTGTGATTTCTAAGATGGATTTGATGTATGAAGTTCACTTTTAATGAGAAGGAATGTTTTGACCATGAATTTGTCTCTCTTGTGTTATGTCGTTGTTACAATTAGTTGTGTTATGTCGCAGTTATAATTAGATCTATTATGTCGCAGTTATGATATGTATTGCATATCTGTTGAATATGTTTCTATGATGTGTTACTGCATAGATCTGATGAATATGTCTTTATATGCAATGATGGTGTTATGATGCGAATTCTAACTATGTCCATCTCCGAGTTATGATGTGATTAATTGTGAATGATGCATGTCCTCTTATACCTGTGGAAGCTTGGTTCCTGCAGCCCCCTTAGGTTCCTCGGGTGATACCTCACTCGCTTTGCGATTGTTGTTGTAAAGGCTATACCCTTTACGGGATGATATCTATGGGAGTTTGTGTCGAGCTTTGTTGACATTGTGTGAAGTGAATCCCTGTTGACAGATATGTGTCAACAAATGGTTCCGTTTCTGAGACCCTAGTGTGAAAAAGGGAGGACATGCTGTGGAATCTGACAAAGCTAGAGATCAACGAGTGGTTAAAAAAAATACGTGAACTTTGTTGAGGAAGAAAATCAGAAACCTGGATGGTCGACATAAAATTGGTTGCATAAGTACATCTACACTGATATCCATGATTTATTTTTCTATGAGTTTCCTATGCTGTTGTGTGAATGGTTGGCTAGACTAACCTACCAGAAGAATAAATTCCAAGGTGGTGATCCAGAGCATTGGACCCTTGAACTAATCCAACAATTGAGTCGTGTTAACAATAAAGCTTCAAGGGCTGTCGGCGTCCAGGTAGATAGAATTTTGGAAGAATACCTTACTGAGTTTGTTGTCGACACAGTCATATTGTACAGTGACGTGGAAAGGAATTTCTTTAAAGGACCCAAGAGAAGGTATCTATTGGCGTTACCATTGGGGATTAAAATGCTCATTTGTGAAAAGGGAATATTGAAGATGAACTCCAACGAGTAAAGCTCTGGTGCGCGGAGGCTGTGGGTACTACACAAATGCGGGTCTGATAGAATGATGTGGGGTGGATGGAAATGAGCTATGAAGAAATTGTGAGGGAAGCTATGGATTATTGTGGCCGCCTAAGAAGTGGGGCGAGGTTCCAAATGGAGAAGAAGAGGAGGACTGATATATACATAGAGAGAGAGTCCTAGTGTGACTAGAACAGATGACTGCAAAGCAATCCCACAAGGGACTAAGAGACTCTACAACGATGGAGAGAATGACCAGGATACCCTTGAACGTGAGGAAGGATAGACCCAAAGCCACAATGTACCCACAACCCCATGCACTTTGCCAAAATTTGAAGGAAGAAAAATAAGCTCTTCGCAGGGTTGTCCTGCGTGTCACAATAGTAGTAATAGTATCGGATCTATAAACACTGGTACGAAAACAATGATGGCAGGTGACGACATGAATTTTCCTCTCTTTTAGGGTAATGGGATAGAGGATCTCGAGAAATATTGGTTCTTGTGCGAAGTAGTGTGGACAGTAAAACAAGTGCAAGATGAAGCTATCAAGAAGGGAAAAATCGCAACGACCTTCAGAGGTTGTGCACTGGATTGGTACATGAATTTTATACAAGTACCTGCAGGACTTCAACAGAAGAAAATGGCAGAAATTAGAGTTGGGCTGATCTATGAATTTAAGAAACCTAAATCAGAATCGCATTACATCACAAAATTGAAGGAGATAAAACAATTCCCTAATGAGTTGGTATGGGATTTTTATCAAAGGTTCAAAACACTGATGAATAAAGATAGTTTTGGGATGAGTGATGTACATCAAAAGAAATGGTTTATTGCAGGATTGATACCGCACATTCGGATGCGGTTGATGCCGCAAAATATATTATCTTAGGCAGAGGCCTTAGAACTTGTGATGAACCATGAAACTTCGTCGATTGGAGAAACGGGGATTGGCATGAGCCAGATCTAGTCGCAGCTAGCAAACTTGACTATTCAGCTGCAAGAGATTAGAAAAGAGAAGGAAGTTCGCGAAGAGGCATGGTGTAGTCGATGGAAGTCCGAAGGGCATCATAAATATCAGTGTCTTGAATTCTACGAGTACTTATAGTTTGGTGCGCCCGATCCAATCAATCAAGGAGGGATGCCTTGGTGCCAAGTTTTCCAAACAATAGGACATCACTCGGAGGAATGCGTTTATTTACAGAAGGTTGTGTCGAAACAAGCCAATATGTATTGTAACTTCTGTCGATCTATTGGTCATGATGAGAAAGATTATTGAGCATATGATTTGCTTCAAGAAAGGATTGTTTATACTTACTTCATGAAGGGAGATGAGCAACAATAGGAAACAATATATCGAGCGTAGCCGTAGTATAATCAAGTGCATTCACAGTATAATCAACTGCAGTACAATAAGCCATAGTACAATCAGTCACAGTTCAACCCACAGCGAGGAGGGATGAGAGGAGGATATCGTGGTGATCATGGTGGAGGTTTTGTTCACAGGGGAACCTTTGGCCGAGGTCAAGGACCAATCACATGCTACAATTGTGTGAAGATCAGACACTATCATAGCGATTTCCCAAATCCGACGCCACAGTTTACCTATTGTAGTGCAACTGATCACACTATCGAAGAATGTCCCTAGATAATCGCAAAGTGGCAAACTAAGATGACACCACAACCACAACCGAACCCGATCCTAAACCAAACCCCCAATATAGCTCAGAATGTGCAGAAGATCTCAGCTGAGGTAAGAATTCAACTAGTAAAGGTCACAGTAGTAACCAGAGGAGGAGATGCAACATGAGAAGATAAGCTACCACAAATTATCCGGACCACGATCTAGAAATAGGTACGATTTGATGTCGAAGTAGAGAAAGAAATTTTTTGGGAAGCACGAGATGCACTAATAAAGAATAATTTTCAATCGAAACCTATAGTCCACAAAGAAACTATCTATGGGATGCTGCAAATTTTTGAACCGACAATGTCACGGAAGTCACTTGGAAAAATCAATACTTTGAAATTTTTTATAGAAAGTTGTCTATCATTAGCAAAGTATCATGAAGCATTAGCAGAGATAAATCGCTTCTTGTATCGACAAGAAGAGGGGTGACATGATTGTGCAGTCAACCATTTGTATATGAAGAAACGGGAAGGGAGATGAGGATGAATGCCCAGATCAGTGCATATGAAATGGATTCCATCATTCTAGATATACGATCCTATGTGAATATCCTAACCAAGAATACATGGGAAGCGGTGGGCAAGCCAAAGATGGTATGGTCCCTTGTGTAGCTCCGTTTAGCAAACCTTATCAAGGTTACACCGATCGGGTTGTTACCTCATCTACCAGTCGAGGTAGAAGGATTGAATACATATGCAGATTTTGATGTCATAGAGATAATTGATAACACTAGTCCATATCCTATGTTGTTTGGGATAGATTAGGCGATGGAAAATCAGGCAATTATCAATTTCAAGAAAAGAACGATGTCTTTTGATAACTATTACATGAGGGTAATTTCTCCACTTGATCCACTTGAAGGATAGAGATATGTTGAACCAATGAGATATGAGCTCACCGGAGGATGGGACAACATCTAGAATATCTTAGAATATTACGTCAATCCCACCACTGATGGAGAATTAGGGTGGCAAAGTATCAGTTCGACGTCATCAGACTCCAACGAGGCTCTAGAGAATTGGAAAAATCGGTTACATGAGGTATCATTGAGGAAGTGTGCATGGATCACTCAATCACTGAGATGGGTTGCGACAAAAGTATGTTATCTACCGACATATGAAGGCCTACCTAAATTGGAAATATTCATCAATGAGGTTGAAAGCAGAGTGTCAGAACCATAGTGCCTACTAGCATTAGATGAAGCATTGAAGGCCACTCTAGCGAGGTGGTGGGGTGTGCACAAGTCATCAATAACAAAATGGCAACATTGTCAATGATTAATGGAAGTAAGATTTGGTGAAAATGAATGCTACCAAGGAAAGAAGTATGATGGAAGGATGGATCCAAGGGATCATCTGGGAAAATGTCAGTCTACATGGGGGGGGAGGCC